>JASSRZ010000083.1:1725229-1738702 GCA_032164315.1 Malacoctenus gilli
ACACACAAACACACACACACACACACACACACACACACACACACACACACACACACACACACACACACACACACACTGCAAGCCACATAATTTGTTATCATTACATCTAGCTACAGGGAGGCTCCTCATTTACAGCACAATCCTTCATTCATCCAACCCCCCCCCGCGACGCTGCTGGTCTGTGATCCTCACATGCAGCGTCTGCAGCTCTGTCCCGGCCTGCAGCTGGAACTGTCATTTCCGCGGACCCACGGCTCAACAGTTTAGAGCGCGTGAGCTTCCTGCTCCGCTCCGCTCCGGGGGCGAACACGTCCGGCTGACGCGCGCGCCCGAAAAAAAGGGCAAACCGAGCAGTCGGTGCAGCGTTGTTGACGAATTGAGGTAGGACGGTAGGCAACACTCTCAGCTCACCCAGTCACACCCAGTCGGGACCACCTCCTCGGAGGAAGAGAACGGAGGACAAAGTCCCCCCCTCCCCCCCACTCCTCCTCCATCACAGGGTTCCATTCACAAGGATGCAAAAAAAAAGGGCGTTTCAGCCCTGCGACTGAACAGTCGGTAGAAAAGCGACTTTTTTTGTTCGACCACTCTCTAAATGTGGCTGACAAGATAGTTTTGTTTGTTTGTGTTTTTAAAAAAAAAAACACTGGTGTTTGTCTCCGTGAAGTAGTTGTTTTTTTTGTTTTTTTTTCCTACACAAGTTTGGAAATTCTCTGTGAAAAATTGGGAAAGTCCTCTTCCGTCGCCTCATGCGTATTGAGTCCCGGTCCATCGATTGTATCTTCAAAGGTCCACCCGACCCAATGAATGACTCCCGGGGGGTTCGCCGTCGGCGCTGCGTCATCCGTCCCAGTGGCAGGCTGGACTAATCAGCACGTTAGGAAATGTTTATGCCTTTAATAGCGGCGGCTTGAAACATGAGCTATCGTGTGTGCAGACAGAATCTGGTGTGTGTGTGTGTGTGTGTGTGTGTGGGGGGGGCTTATTTTAACTGCGAATGAGCCGAGATGGATGAGGAGCCCACAGGGCGTGCCCTGCTGTCTTCAGTTTCACTCTGTAATAAAGATGATGATTTTTTTGTTGGGCCCCCCCCCCCCCCGGGGGGGGGGGGGTGCGCTTCACTGGGCTCCACCAGGCTCAACTTGTCTCTGGGCTCAGACACACACGCATGCAGGAGGAGGAGGAGGAGGAGAAAGGAGAGGAGGAGGAGGAGGAGAGACACGCACGTTTCGGGCTCCCATGTCCGCTTTGAGCGCCCACCTTCCCAGACACGAGCGTCGACAGCTCCGGCCGAGCGCCGGAAGGGGCGCCCGGAGCTCTGCGCTGCCCACCGCCACCATGTGACCGAGCAGCTGAGCGCCGACACAATAACCTGAGGTTAGGCGAGCCTGTGCTCTGTTGTTGGCAAGGATGTGTTGACACCCTGCCGCTGCTGCTGCCGCAGACTCACGCTGACTGTTTGCATTTCGAATGCGTGCGCGCGCTTCCACGGATTCCTGGGCCGCCCCCCCCCCCCCCAAAGGCTGCAGTGCATTATCAGCGGCATACAGGTCAGTGGGCCCCGACAATATGTCTGAGGATCAATTTGGGAGACAGGAAATGGAGAAAGGCCGCGTCGGGGGTCGAGGCAGGGTGGGGGGGGGAAGCGAAAATAATAGCAGGAAAATTGCGCGGTAGGAAAAGGACCTGAGGCGCTGGGCCTTGTGATTTAGTACTCACGACAACAGCACAAGATGCTCAGGAGGGGCTTTGGTTCATCGGTGGGAACGTGGCGACAGCACGGTGCACGATGTGCGCCTCGCAAACTCTATAAGATCCTTTGTCTGGTTCGTTTCCAAGAGGTCGGTGCTGCGATCAGTGCTGAGAAAGGCGCCACGGTGTTTTTTTTTTTTATGAGTCAGTGTCGTGTTCCGTCGGGGGGGGGGGTTACGTATGGTTGCGTCACCGTGTTCGTATCGTACGTTTTATTCTCTCGCCTTCAACCCTTTTTTCCGATCTGGGAGTCAGAGTGTCGAATTCCCGATCGAGTTCATCTGACTCTGCAAGCAGCTCAAACAGAATCCTTTGCTTCTTTGTTGTTGTTTTTTTTTTTTAAGCATGTCTCGAAAACGTGGCTCGAAAAACTCCTGGGTCTGCATCGAGCGAGAGCTGCAGCCTTGTTTTGGTTTCGTTGTTTTCTCGCCGGGAGTCCCCCGCTATTGTGAGCTCAAGACACTTTCATTTCCCATGGGCGCGCCATTCCTCGCTGGCTGGGTAATCGCTGGATGGATGGGAAAACATCTCCACTGATGGGAGTCCAAAGTGGAGCCAACTCGCAACAACTGGCAGCTTTCGGCTGCTGGCTCCGCGCCGCCCTCCGCTAAGCTGACTGTTTATCCCCCTCCTCAGACCTTCTGTGTGATGTGGTGGAGCATTTTTTTTTTTGTTCGGCTTTTTGACTCGGCCGCTTGAGCTTAAGTGAAGTTTGCGCTTTTTTTTTTTGCACCATTAAACATTTGAGTGTTTTGGCAACAAACGACATGATTCTACATCTCCAGTGTAATTTTATACATTGTATTTCCATGCAGTTGTAAACAGGGGTACTGCTTGCGGGTTGTTGGCTGTCCACCGCTGTGTGCATAGAGGTTTTCTTGTGAACGTTCCACAGATTTCAATTCTTAACTGATCCTTTCCACATTGGTTCTGGTTAGAGGAAGACACCCATAGGGTTTGGTTGGGTTCTGCGCATCAATCTAGTGATTAAGAGGCTAAATGAATCATTTTTTCCTAGAAATGGCCACTGCAAGCACATTGTACGGGGCGCGGGACTGATGAACACAGGAGACAGCTTGATGCTGCACAGACAAGCCTGGCTAAGCGTAAAAAACACGACAACATTGACAGTTTCTCGTCATTTGTTCTCCCAAACGGATGAGCGGGTTAAACAAACGGAGAAATTAGCTGCATCCTCCGCGCTGAGAGTGACACCCTTTCAGCAGTTTCCTCCGCGCTGGAGGAGAGGGAACAGCGTGTGAGTCCGCGCGAGCCCCCGATGCATTCAGCCTTGTGACCGAACGCTGGCACATCGGGGCCTGTTTTGTTCGCGGCCAAAGAAAGGGAACAATCTGTTCTCTGGGAAGCGGATGAGGAGCCCCAAGCTCCTGGAGTTTGGCCTTTCTTCAATCTAGGTCAGGTTTCAAAAAGGTACCAGGATAACGGACCCGAATGCATGAGGGCCTTACATGTGCATCTGAGTATCTCTAATCTTCCCTTTTGTCGCGCGTGGTCCCCGGCGCCCCCCCCCCCCCCCCCCAAGGTTTGTCGCAAAGGGCCACTCTGCCTGAGGAGGGGGTGGGGGGTGGGGTTTGCCCTTCCTATCAGGTCATAGAGTAGCGTGCTAATGCAGCAGTTATCAAAAGAGCCTGTTAGTCCCTCAAACAGCTCGATGGAGATGGTGGTGTTACAGTGCATTCTGGGAGCTGAACGAGGAAAGCTGTTTATGCTGGGAGCAGATCGGCTGTCTTTTATAGAGACCTTCACCTCTATGCCACCATGTGCCCCGCTGAAAAGACACTCGGATCGGAACAGACAGTCAAAGTTACCGATTCACACACACACACACACACACACACACCTCTGGGAGCAACCAGCCATTCAGTGACACTCCAGCGGGGCACCAATGGGGTCGGAACCACCCACCTCTGGACTGAGGGGCCGACCGGCTCCACCAGCACGGCCACAGGTTGGCCAGCCAACATAACGATCATCAACAGTATACACTAAAAAGTCGTGATGAGTTTATTTCTCCGAGTAATCGCTGATGTTGGATGCGATTCTGGATGACTTGAGGATCATCATCAAGCATGAGTCCAGCTACAAAAAACAACTAGCTTGAGACAGACTGGTGACTTAGTGAGCTAAGGAGGATATGAAATCACCCTCGTTGGTTGGTGGGTTGGTTGGTTGGTTTTGGTGGGTGGGTGGGTGGGTTGGTTGGTTGGTTGTGGTTGGTTGGTTGGTGGGTGGATGGGTGGGTGGGTTGGGTGGGTGCGTGGGTTGGTTGGTTGGTTGGTTGGTGGGTGGGTGGGTTGGTTGGGTTGGTTGGGTGGGTTGAGTGGGTGCGTGGGTTGGTTGGTTGTGGTTGGTTGGTTGTGGTTGGTTGGTTGGTTGGTTGGTTGGTTGGTTGGTTGATTGATTGGTTGGTTGGTTGGTGGGTGGGTTGGTTGGTTGTGGTTGGTTGGTTGGTTGGTTGGTTGGTTTGTGACTCAAAAGGATGAGGAATGTCATTTCTGTTGTTGTGTCACTTGCTATGTGTTAATTGTTGCGATCTGTTGCTGCGCATCCAGGAGATCCACCACTGGGGGCACTGTCACTTGATTGGCTCATGTCACCATGCAGAGTTACCTTACTACTGATGGCCTGTAGTGTCAGCTGAAGCTGTAGTGGTATATTACGGATGTGTAGTGTGCCAGAGGTTTGCGCTCTGCTGAATTCGTTCACTTCCAAGCCCCGGCTCTCATCACCTGGCTCTCCTCTGTTCCTTTCCTCCCCCCTGATACCTCACATTAAACCTGGAAAAAAGTCCCATAGGACCATTAAACCACATTGTGACCATCATCACAATCACTCAGTTGTACTCCGGCTACCACGAGTACATTGTAATCGCAGTGGCGAGACCGCGATCAGCTGCAGAAAGTCCCTCACAGCCTGCAGGATCCCAGACGGCACTTTTTTTTCCCCTCAGTGAGCAGCGCTGCCGTTTACCGCGGAGATCACAGGGACCCCCGCAGCCAGCTGCGAAAGGGAGGCCGGCGGGGATGATGTCAGGCCTGACGGACGACCGAAAATAAGTTTGCTTTTCAAACTGACGACAACTTCAGCGAGCGCGAATCAAACGCCGCGACTGCGCGAGAAAATCCGGGCAAGATTGTGGCCGGACTGGAGAAACGCTCAACGTTTCGTGCGTTTTTTTTAGTATCCGTTGTCAGTGGATCGTGTCTTTTGAGATTTTTTTTTAATCTAATGCCGGACTCACACCGACCGATTTTCACAGTCGCAGACTAACGGCTGACAGTCTTCATGAGTCGCAGTGGAGTTAAGTTAAGTTTGAGATGGTGATCTGCAGTCTGCGACCGCATTCTGTCCCAGTCTTTCTCGGGTCAAACGTGTTTGATGTGCAGTGACGTCACACAACCAACAACCAATGAGCACGAATGAGCACCGAAAAAAGGCGGGACCAGGAGGTCAGACAGTCGACGGGCGAAGGGGGAGCGAACCCCAAACGAGCCCGAATGGACTGTCCAAGAGGAGGAGCTACGGGTGGAGCGGTGGGCGGAGCAGCCGCGCCTGTTCGATATCAACTGCTCGTCACGTCGTCATCCCGTGACCGCGTTCTCGTCTTTTTGATGTTTGTTCCGCTACAAAAACACTGCGCTGACAAGTGCCGCTGTTGATAACAGCTGCTTCTCCTCCATTGTTGACCAACGTCGACTGGGCATGATGGGCAAAAAATTGTATGATGGGAAAAAAATCCCCCCAAAATCTCATGGTAGTCTTATAATTAGTGACCCTACAAGATTCAGTCTTTGTAAAATCTTTAGTCTTCAGCGAGTCTGCGACTAAAAACTCTCAACACTACTCATTAGATGTGAGCTGATAGTCTTTTCAGAGTCTTCTGCTGTGAGCCCAGCTTAAGAGTGTCAAAAGCCAGGCACCGCCGAGGCCTTGCCCGCGTGCAAACCACAAACGAACCGCCGATCCGCGCGAAACAAAGGAGGGAGTCTGACTTTCTAACTGGGCTCATTGAGCCTCGCACCCGTCAGATGCTCCAAACCGAGGGCGTCGTCCGCGTTCCGCATTTGCCGGCAACGTGCGAGTCCTCAGCCGTGATCCACGCCAGTTCATTCCAGTTTTAAGGAGGACTCTGAGCGGCTATTTGTTTCAGAAATTTGCTCCACCGGTTCCCAGATCTTTTAGCCCAGCGTGTCGGTTGTGTCCTCCCGTTTTCCGAGAAGCAGATCAATGCGGCGCTTTGTCGCGTCGTCACAGGCGCCGCCGATGGAGCCCGCGGGGCCGATTCTCCAGCCGGCACCAGTTCGTTCAAAGACGGCACGTGGTGTCCTTGACATCAGCTGTAAAGTTTACGTTCGGATTTTCTCATTAAAGAAAGGTGACGCCAACTTTCACCGGAACTTGATGTCAATGCGAGTTTTTTAAAGGTCGCATTTCCAACGATGTCCGCAGAAAGACGAATAAACACGTGGTCCGACCCAATCTCAGCTTTACTGGCAACACATGTGGCACGCGGCGATGCGAACGCCAGATAAGTTGATGAATTTGAACCGAAGGGCTATCGGCCAGAGCTTCACGAGGCGGCCTCCGGTCGTCTCCCGCGCCCGCCACCGCGAGATAACTGACGCTTCACTGGCGTGTACAGTCGAATGGTCTGTGTGCGGGTGAGGAGGAGCTGCCTCTGCGATGGGGGCTCATTTCGAAACCGGAGACACCATGCCAAAATAAAAGAGCCGATGTACAAAAGAAAGTTGACGAGAGGAGTGCAGTTTGTGTTCTTCCGCCGGCGTGGGGCTTCGGAGCGCTGGAGCTTTGAGGAAAGTTCTGGAACTACTGCAGAGAGCGGGCCTACAGTTGTCCTGTTCGATGGAGAGAATCGCCAGAGATCTTTGGCCTGAGAAGAGGAAGCTGGTGGACCGACACGGAAGACATGCAAACTCCAGGTGAACCCCCCCCCCCCCCCCCTCAAAACAGGAACCTTTAGTGATGTGAACGCATCACTCAGTACTTGCACTCTGGTGCCGCCCCCGAAGCCAAGCAGGAGGAATTCTTTACAAATCGTCGGTGTTCTTGAGCCGTACGTCCATCCGTCTCCGTCTGATCGCTTCTCCAGCTGAGGAGTCGCGTCACGCCGGAGCTGGTTGCAGCTTGAAACTGGGCGGAGGCAGGCCACGCCCCCCCTCAGACACACCATCGCAGCGCACCCAGAGGGACCCACATACACAGACATACGTCTACGGTCGCTGTAACACCTGTTTTCTCTCTCCCTCTCTCTCTCTCTCTCTCTCTCTCTCCCCCCCCCCGCCTCCCCCAGCCTGTGACAGTAACCACTGGGGCCCCCACTGCAGCAACCGGTGCCAGTGCCAGAACGGGGCCCTGTGCAACCCCATCACGGGGGCCTGCATCTGCACGCCCGGCTACAGGGGCTGGCGCTGCGAAGCCCGGTGCGAGCTGGGCACCTACGGCAACGGGTGCCAGCAGAAGTGCCAGTGCCAGAACGGGGCGGACTGTCACCATGTGACCGGGGAATGCAAGTGCTCACCGGGATACACTGGAGCTTTGTAAGTTCGGGGGGGGGGGCGGGCGGGGGGGTGGGGGTCGGGCTGTTTCCTGTTACTGATCTCAACAAGCAAAGAGCGGTTTCTGGAGTGAGACCCATTCTCCCTTTGGAACACTGTTGTGTTTTGTTTTTTGGGTTGTTTTGGGGGCGGGGGGGGGGGGGTTTCGCTCGGGCCCCTACTGCCGGATTGCCGGGCCAGGAAGTCTTCCGGTTTCGGAGCGTAGTTTGCGCCGCTCGTCTGAGACCGAGGCTCCGCGAACCCTCTCCGTGACCTGGGAGAGACCTGAGGAGAGAGGAAAGTGTATATTGAGGGTCCCTTTCTCCTGCCTGCAGCTGCGAGGACCTGTGTCCTCCGGGCAAACACGGGCAGCAGTGCGAGGAGCGATGCCCCTGTCAGAACGGAGGCGTGTGCCACCACGTGACCGGGGAGTGCTCCTGTCCCGCCGGATGGACGGTAAGCAGCCGGCGTCGCATCGGACGAAGCGGTCCAACCTGCCTCGTCCTCTCCCCCCGTCCTCCCATCTCGAGTCGGACCTCGAGTTGTTCCCGCTCTGTTCCGTGTGCAGGGCACGGTGTGCGGGCAGCCGTGTCCGGAGGGGCGATTCGGACAGAACTGCTCCCAGGAGTGCCAGTGTCACAACAACGGCTTCTGCGTGGCGTCCACCGGACAGTGTCTCTGCAGCGCCGGATACACGGGCGAGCGGTAAGGGGCCGACGGAGCGCGCCGAGAGCGGGGAAACTCGGCCGCGAACGCGGACGACGCCGACGGGGGCGGCGAAACGCATCCGTCCGAGACCGAGGGCTCCCGCAGCACCATCCGCAGACGGGAGGGGGGAAGCGACGCCGCGGAGCGCAAAGTGCAGCCGTGTTTTTTCGCAGACAATCCTCCGCGGAGCGCCAAGCGGGGCTCTGGGCCCATGTAATTACCAATATCAGAGAGCGTGCACCATATACTTAAGCGGGCCAGCGGTGGGACGGGAATAGACTCTCTGAGTGCGCTTTCATAAGTAAATGAGGGTTTGAGGGGGAAGCCAAACGTCACAGCGTAGCCGGGCCGCGCCGCGCCCAAACCCACTGGAACCTAATAATGGTGTAGTATTTGCCTTCTCCGAACGGGCTCTAAAACACACTGCCGTCAGCCGGAGGGAAGACCGGAGTGAGTGGCGATAAGGAGCCCTTCTTTTCTTTCATTTCTCTGTGATTGGGAGCGCTTTGCTCCGTTCCCGCTCTGTTTTGGGCCGCCGAGTTCCCACCAGAAACCTCGCAGTCTCCCGTCAGCCGCGGGCGCTCCATGAAGTCGAACAAACGAACGTCTGGAAGCGGTACGTCCGATTCAGCGGCACCGGCTGCAAATGCAGCGTCTGATGTCTCCCGCCTATCAAGTCAAACGGCCAACTTTGAGTTCGGATGCGTCTCCAAAGGACCGACAGTACAGGACGATAAAGGGCTAAAAATTGACACATTGTCTTTTTTGTTTACTCCAATTATATGCTCCAAATATAATCCGGCGAATAAACCGCGACAAAACTGCAATTTTGTGCATGTTCTGACATTTTCTATGTACATAAAAACAAGGACTCAGTCAAGTTAGTAAAAAAACAAAACAAAATGCAAACTGTTATGGCCGCTTCTTTCATTGGGGGGCCCTTGGGTGCTGGAGCCCATCCCAGAAGGCATTGGGTAAAGGCAGGTCACACCCTGGACAGGTTACTGGCCAACACACACACACACACACACACACACACAACACCCTAATGGGCAACTTGAAGTTGCCATGTGACCTCCTGCGCATGGTTTTGGACACACCCACGCAGAGAGAACATGGAAACTCTGCACACAGAGAGGCCCCTCCCCCAATCTGATGTGGGAGGAGTCAAGCATTGGTTCGGAACATTCTGAAATCTATGTGAAACAAAACATGCAGATCTTGTTCTGTGTGTTTGAAACGCATAGAAAATAAAAGCGTATTTAGCACGTGAGTCCGTTTATCTTGGAACTTTTTCGATTAAATAAATGGAAATTAATTCAAAAACACAAATGCGTCATCGTGCCTCGAATGGCACGTGATGATCGGATAACCCTCCATTTGCGTCAACGATTTGTATCCACTTGTGCTTTGCGTGTGCGTGTTTACCATCTCGGACGACTGACCGTGATTCTGTGTCCGCCGCGAAAACAGGTGCCAGGACGAGTGTCCAGTTGGCACGTACGGCGCCGGCTGTGCCGAGCCGTGCCGCTGCGAGAACAACGGCAAGTGCTACCACACCAACGGGATGTGCCTGTGCGAGCCGGGCTACACCGGGGACACGTGCGACGCCCGCGTGTGTCCCGAAGGACGCTACAGCCTCCACTGCGACCGCAGGTGCCCGTGCTCCAGCCGCAACACCCGCAGGTACGCCAACGACGGCCCGAGCGACCTCATCGGTCCGGCAGCCCGCCGCGCGCGCCGACAGGTCGAAACGTTGTGAAGAGGGACTAGTTATCTGTCGTTGAGGCCCCACCCCCCCACTGGCCCCCGTGGGGCAGCTGACCGTCGTCGGCGCTCAGATAGGCTGACACAACTGGCGGGCTGCATGTGTCGCCGCATCGGGCAGCTGCTCTGCCTCCCCTGAATGCAACGGCTGTGTCAGGTGGTTCCAGCTGCTACTCAGGCAGAGTCAATAAGAAGTGCATGTGGCCCTGCACTCGGTCTGCACCATCCAGGTCGGAAGCATGTCCGATTGAAGAACAAACCCGTTCCCCTCTGTCTGAGTCGGTCTTGTGTGTTGAAATCGACGCTTTTTTCAGCTCTGTCGCAGCCAATCAGCACAGACTCGGTTTCACAAATGTCGTGAGACACAGCGCTTTGCTGTCTTTGACTGATTTCGTCTCACAGTTAATAGATAAAAACTTGGACTGTTTGTTTTGGGCGTATTTAAGTTTCTGAAATTACTGTGAATTATATTTCAATCATCAAATTTCAACCTATTGAGCCCCAAAAATAGCCCCAAAATTATCATTCTGAAATGCTTTAAATTATTTTTGATAAACAGGTATTTTATTGTTTTCATGCATTTTTTTAAGTGTCCTATCTAATGTCCTGTGATGATGATGATGATGATGATGATGATGATAATAATAATAATGATGATAATAATAATAATAATAATAATAATAATAATAATAATAATGATAATAATAACGACGACGACGACGACGACGATGATGATGATGATAATAATAATAATAATAATAATAATTCGATATTTTAATTGTATAGCACTTTTCAGGACCTTCAAAGTCGCTTTACAGAATAAACAGCAATGAAAACAATCCAATCAATCAAAACAGGAACACAATAAAATACTGTAATGGTCAGTAATTTACACATTAAAAGCAATTTTGAACAGATGGGTTTATAGTTCTTTTTCGAAGGGGGGTCAGGTCAGAGTCGGCACAGAGTGGTTGGAACAGTGAGTTCCATACAGTGGGGTGTGAGTACTGTGTGAATACAAGCGCATCAAAGGGGCCAAAGACCAAACTGGGACGAAAAAAAAGGGAGCATCTCCCGAAAGAACAGCGTGCGGTTGTAACTCTGGAGAGCATTCGAGCGATGACGCGGTGAGACGCTTCTTCAGGAGAAAAGGTGCCGTTGCTGACCGCGGGGAGGGGCGGGGTGGGGAGGCGGGCCGCTGCAGCTGTCGTGGAGCTCAACACTCCAGCATGAGAGATAAAGTCCTCCTTGTTGGTGCCACTTACAATGTGCTTCAGGGCAGCTGTGCCATAGTGAGGGGGGGGGCGGGGGGGGGGGGATGTTTTTCCAATCCCCAGGTTGGGGGCCCCCCCCCCCCCCCCCCCCCCCCCCCCCCATGTATTGAAACATTGAAGAGAGCACTTTGTAATGCAGTCATCGTTATCCTCGCGTGCGCGCGCGTGCGTGCGCGTGCGTGCGTGCGTGCGCGTGCGTGCGTGTGCGTGGACTCAAATGGATATCTCGCCAGTGTTTGCCTTTCCGTTTGCTGGTTCGTAACAGCTTTGAAACTCATTACACTGCAGAGGCTTTAATGTGCAGTCCTATGGTTACACCCCCCCCCCCCCAGCAGCAGCAGCCACTCTCCCTCCCCAACACAGATGAACACATGAGCCTTTAAAATGATGGCTCAGGCCTTTGTTTCATAAGCAACATGCCGTGTGGAAGTTGACCGTTTACCTATGAGCTCCTCACCCTCACTCCAAGTGTGTCTTTGTCCCTCCCTCGTCCCCCAGCTGCCACCCGATGTCGGGGGAGTGCACGTGCCGGCCCGGCTGGTCGGGCCTCTACTGCAATGAGACGTGCGCGCCGGGGTTCTACGGGGAGTCCTGCCGGCAGGTGTGCCGGTGCCAGAACGGCGCCGACTGCCACAGCGTGACCGGGGAGTGCGCGTGCGCGCCGGGATTCACGGTGAGCCGCCGTCCCGCGGCCGCCGGTGCAGGGACGGCGCGGTGGCCGTAGCCTTGGATCCCTTTTTATTTATTTATTTTTTTTCCAGGAAGAAACAGACGTTACCTGAATGCAAATTTGTTTCAAATAAGGAAACTCGAGTTTCAGCCCTTTTTTTTTGTGTCTGTGGTCTGTGATGAACGTTTAACCTTGGGCTCAGATCGGAGCACACGTCCAAGTTCAAGCTGCTGTTTTACAGCTGCTTAGCGAAACCTAGTGGTGAATCTTTGGAACTGCGGCGGATGCGGTGCAGGGGCCACAAAGCCGTACCCGAATCAAACACAGGAAACTGAATTTGAGAAGAAAATTGACTTCAAAGGAGTGAAATCTGTAAATGCAGCAAGTTCACGTGAACTCAGGAAATTAGGAAACAAAGATTGCCATCCAGAAGTTGTTGGTATTCATTCCTTTCTTTTAAGTGTGATCTGTTTTAGTCAGCTTTCTGACACTTCCTGTCTCAAATGGCGATTCTAATGGCCTGTGTGTGTCGGTGCGGTCAGGGCGGGGACTGCTCCGTGCCGTGCCCCGCAGGGACACACGGGGCGAACTGCTCCTCCAGCTGCAGCTGCAAGAACCAGGCCCAGTGCTCCTCCGTGGACGGCTCCTGCTTCTGTCGACCAGGTGAGCTGCAGAGGGAGGAGGAGGAGGAGGAGGAGGCGGGCGGCGGGCGGGTTGGGAACCAGCTGTCACGACAAACCTTCTTTTAAAAACCTTTCTCGTCCCGCCAGGCTGGCACGGCGTGGACTGCTCCATCAACTGCCCCAGCGGCAGCTGGGGCCTGGGCTGCAACCTCACCTGCATGTGCGCCAACGGCGGAGCGTGCAGCGCCCTGGATGGCCGCTGCACGTGCGCGCCGGGCTGGAGGGGAGTCAGGTGCGAGCAGCAGTGCCAGGTGAGACCCCCCCCACCCCCCCGAGGAACCTTTCAGACGGGAACCGTGTCAGCAGGTCTGTCGGGAAAAGGACCTTTTCGGGGGAACTGCTCCCCTGTTTGAGAGAGACTGGTCTCCATAGAGACAACAGTGGTGCCTTCCTGCTGAATGCAGTGAGTGGACACATGCGTGCATGTCTCTGACCGTTGTGCTGCCCCCCCCCCTTCAGGACGGTACGTACGGCCTGGACTGCAAAGAGCGCTGCGACTGCAGTCACGCCGACGGATGCGACCACTCGAGCGGTCACTGTCGCTGCCTGGCTGGATGGACGGGTAGGAGGGCACACGTTCAGCTCCTCATATATATATACACCCAAAGGGGTACTGGTACCCCCATTTGAGAACTAATGATTTAGTTTCACACTAGGGGTGCCCTTTGTCTTCTTTTTACTGCACAACATATTCTTTGGACACGTTGTAGGTGCAGATGTTTGTTACCACTTTTGTGTTATGTATTTTTGAAGTCAATCTGTGTGTGTATGCCTGTGTGTGTGCGTGTGTGTGTGTCTGTGTGTGTGTGCAGGTATCCACTGTGACAGCGTGTGCGCAGAAGGACGCTGGGGCCCGAACTGCTCGCTCTCCTGCAACTGCAAGAACGGGGCGTCCTGCTCTCCCGACGAGGGCACCTGCGAGTGCGCCCCGGGCTACCGAGGCACCACCTGCCAGAGGAGTGAGTCCCGCGCCGGGCGCCGTCATTCTCGTGAAAACATCCCCCGGCGGGGGGGGGGGGGGGGGGGGGGGGGGGGGGGGGGGG
>JASSRZ010000083.1:1740129-1760178 GCA_032164315.1 Malacoctenus gilli
ACACACACACACACACACACACACACACACACACACACACACACACACACACACACACACACACACACACACCAAGTGATGCATTGCTTTTTTTTGGTGGCGTGTGGGACCGTTGACATTAAACGGTACTCACGACCTCATGCCTACCATAAACACACAACTGTTGTCTACCAGTTTGGCACTCACTCTGTAGAAAAAGTTGGAGCGTCCCACCGAGCCGATCCTGCCGATGTGGTTCATGAAGCACAGGTTGCCCTCGGTGGAGCCGTACACCTCGCACATTTTGATCCTCCCGAAGCGAGCCAGGAACTCCCGCCAGACGTCTTGGCGCAGCCCGTTCCCGACGCCCATCCGCACCTTGTGGACCTTGTCCAGCTCCGTCTGTTGGGGGGGGGCAACATTCGATTAGATCAGATGGAATCGGGTTGGCAGGAAGTTCATCAATGATTTTCGTCAATGACATGCACCAACTTTTGAGTCAAGCATGTCTCACAGTCATTCCTCCGTCCAAACCGGGATTGGTGTGTGCGTGTGTGTGTGTTTCCTGTCCTCTTGTGGGGACCCTCCAGCAGCTGCTCTGTTTGAGGACTCTCCTGCACACTGCCAATAGCCACACATGGCTTCCCTCACTAACACTTCTCTTGGACGCCCATTGTTCCCTCCATGCCTTCTTTCCGCTCCGATCAGCGTGCATAACGACGGCAGACATGCGCTAATTGAAAACTCATGCACAAATTGGTTTGGGGGGGAAAAAAAGGGAGGGAGGGGGAGCTTACGTGCGGGGAAAAAGCGCCTCCATCTTTAATTTGCCCATCAGTGACGAGGACAGTCGGGGCCAGCCTTCCACCCACATATCCATAATAACAGAGGGAGGAATGGACAAAGAGCACTGTGAGTCCCTGGGGGGGGTCAAGAAAGGACGCGCTCCGCCTTCACACTGCGCGCCCGCTCTGCAGAGCGGGCACAGGACGGAAAATGCGCGGACAAAGCCCCCGCTTGTTGTTTGTTTCCAGGCGCGGCTCGAAATATTCACATCAGCGGGGACTATCTGGGACTCTCTCTGTCCCCGCCCCCTACGATGATGAGGTTCCGCTTTGAAGGACACCCGAGCGACTCGTGGCTGAGACGCTGCTCGGCGACACGGAACACGTGAAAGTCAGAAGGGGGCGGGACAAGCCGGAGAGAGACGGGAAGGAAGAGTCAAGGGACGATTACCTGTGGCTGGTTGCAGAGGTAGCGGCACAGTTCGCCGATGTACTGGAAGATGGTCACGTCGTGCTTGCGGCAGTCGCTCCAGAACTGCGAGGCCGAGAACTTCTTCTTCAGCACGCACGTTGCACCTGCAGCACCACAAGGGAGCCATCATGTCATGAGAGCCCCCCACCCAGCAACCGGAGACCCCAGGAGACCCTCCCAAAGACTGACGAAAACTCCCCTGGCTGAAACCTCCTGCTGATATTTGGCTATGTCCTGTGGCAGCAAAGAGGGGGGGGGGATTTGGACTTTTACGAATTTCAAACAGGAGTTTTTATTTGACTGAACCGTCCGAGTGGCCTCCTTGAACTGGGTCACTCACCCGCTTGATGTGGAAATGTTGTGTACTCAAGACAGACCCTGAACCAGAATCCAGTGTACCTTGATGTCAAACAGAGTGACGCATTGGGGGGGGGTCCTGTTTGCCATCCAGGCCTCAGGCTCTCGCTTCGCCCTCCTCTTGCCACAGAGGGGCTCATTCGATGTCAAACCGGAGCATCATCGAAGCGGGGACGACAACACCAGAGGTTTCCCACCCTGTTTGTCCTCCTCTCATTGCCATGAGCAGCACTTTCCTTGAATTCTGCCCAACTCCATTGACTTCCGCTGTTTTTCCGTGAGCTACGTCTCTGAGGACTCGCTCAGCCGCGTTGCCCAAGCGTGCCAAGTCAGAGTGAGAACGTGATTTCCGAAAACTGCAGGCTCCTGACTGGCCAGACGAGTGGCGTCCAAGGAGTAACCGTAGCATGGGTCTCAATCACAAAATCTAAGTGTTGCATTAGTGACTGACTCCTAAAACGACAATATGCAAATGAACATCGCAGGAGAATGAGTGGCAGTCACACTTCGCTGCTGGTTTCGTATGACGCTGACGCAGGGCTGGAACGTCACCTCCGCGTCCTCCAGTGTTGCAGTGAGTGCGTGTTGCAGGATGCGTCTTAATGGAAGGTAGACTGAGCCCAAACCTCAAACACCCCAAACAGTTTTCCTTTGGGCTAAGTCATGACCAACCTCAGCGAGGTGTGCAAATCTAAAACATCATTCAGACGCTGGTGCGTTTTGTTTTGCAAATGAAACAAATGGATGGGTTCATGAACAAATCAAGCGTTCAGAGCAACAGGTTCATTCACTTGACTGTCTTTACTGCTTCACTTGCTCCTGTGCTGAGTGAAACAAAGGACGCTATACTGTCCTTTTTAAAACCTGTACAATCAGTCCTTGTTCCACATGGGCCTGCTGCCCTGCTCACGGACTGACAGGCAGACTGGATGTTTGATACTGGTTGGAGGTTTCTTGGTTCCTTTCATGGATTCCTGTTGCCCTTGGTGAGGTCTGACAGGTGAAGCAAGGTTGGTGCGCGAGGTCGAAGCGTGCGAGGTTGGCAGGCGTCCCAATAGGAGGTATGCGCTCGACCACGTGTCCCTTCTATTTGACACCGCCCTGTTGCGTCATGGCTAAGCACACCGAGCTGGGTGGCCTCTGATCCAGAGGTTTGACGATTCGACCCCCTCATCTCACCCTGTCTAAGTGTCCCTTGGGCAGGACACCGAGCCCCATGAGGCCTGTGAACGGGTGAATATGTGAACCGTTTCGGGGCTGCAGTGTAACTTCATTGGTGGAGTCTGTTTGGCCCGGTTTCAGACATGCGCCAGATCCTTCTTGGTGGTGAGGAAGGACGATGGAAGTAAACACTGTCTGACAACCTCAATCTGAGGAGACAAAACGTGACCCGAGCGGTCCGTCCAAGGTTCATCGGAACAGCTGGGAGTGCACTGGCCTCCCCGGTGTTTGCACACTTTGTCGGGACGTTGAACCGTCTGCCTTGGGAGCCATCACAACAGATAAGCAAGATGGCCGCCGTTATCTCGGTCCGCGGCAGCAATTTTGGACCACTCTGTGCCGCGATGCTTTGTTTCCCCCTGCAGATGAGGCCCGTGGCAGCGGGAGTCGGGGAAACAAAGTCCTCTGTCAAGACCTCCGCTGCTCCAAAGCTTCTCATTAGCCGGTCTGTGAAGCTGCAGGGCTCCAGCCAGGCCAGCGGACACACAGTGGACCCCCGCACGCCCCAGTACACCAACACAAACCCGATTTGTTTTGCAGACTGTTTTGGAAAACAAGAACCCCCCCCTTCCCCCCATCAACAATCCCAGGAACCCTATTAACAGCTATTAATGATCCTCTTTAGGAGGTTTTTCTGGGAACCTGAAATCTGTTCTCCCGAAAATGATGGTTTTTCAGCCCCGAACTTTCTCCTCTGAAAGAGGACTGACCCTAAAACTAGCAGCGTAGTCACACACACTCGTCACCCAGCTCACCGAGCTCCACAGTCCCCCCGATGCCGATCAAGGACGCCGCCGAGTGGTACAGCGGCAGCGAGGTGTATATGACGTCGTCCTCCGTCGCCCCAAACGCCCAGAAGCCCGCCGCTGCCTTCAAGCTCTGGAGGTGGGTGATGACCGCAGCCTTCGGGAGCCCTGCGACCAAACCAGACGCATCACAGGGTGTCGCTATGGGCGACGCGCGTTCAGATCCTGACTTTTTCAGTAGTCAATTTCTGCGTTTCACTTCGACAACAAAGACAATTACACTCATTCATGCACACATTGCAAAGATAAATGAAAACAGGAGCAAAAAGAAGTGGATCAGCGTTCAGAGAGGACTTTAACTCGTCTTTTATGGGCTCACCGGTGGTTCCAGAGGTGAAGATGTACAGGGTGGGCGCTCTGACGGAGGAGGTGGCCCGCAGCGCTGCAGGCACGGGCTGCTCGGGCACCTCTTCCAACTTATCCAACAGCGTGCACACCTCTGGGTGCTCGCTCTGCTCCGTCATGGCCCACACCTGGATGTTGTCCTCCAGCAGGCTGGGCAGAATGGGCTCCAGGCATTCCACCAGATCTGTGACGAACACACACGCATACGCACAGTGTGATGATGGTTTTCTTTCAGAGGCAGCCAAAGCCTTAACTGGCGCTCTCCCCTAACAGAATGTATCCACTGATCCCACCTGATGTTAACCCCTACTTGACCCTCTTGTACACAGATGGTCCCTGATCACTTCGATCTTTCAGCAGTCTTTGAGGCATTCACAAGTAAAAGCCCCACTCGCGCTGGCCCAATGAAGCTCCGCCTCTGAGCGGCAGCAGGAAAAACAAACGTGCAGCGTCTCAGAGGAGCACTCTGCTGCGCTCATCCTAGAGGGATCTCAAGCCGAGTGGGAGAGCGAGGAGGAGTCTGAGCGACGGGCCGAGGAGCTGTAGTTCATCAGCTGTGCGAGTAAGAGCTGTTTGTCTACATCCGAACATGTACAAAGAAGGACCTTCAACTCTTTGAATAGAAAAGTCCGTTTCTAAGCAGTGACAGCATTATGAATAATAATAATAATAATAATAATAATAATAATAATAATAATAATAATAATAATAATAATAATTTCCCTATTATTCTCTCCACAGAGGAAGGTGAAACAAGTTCACTGTCCCAAGTCATGTTTCACTCACGCACCGCCTCTCCCGGCACTTGCAGCCAGCTCCTGCTGCATGGGGAGGGAGGGGGGGGGGTTGCAGTGAGGACAGTACCCCTGATCAACATCATGGGTTGAGCAATGATCAGGCATCCCGTCACATGGCTGCAGCGTGGTGAATCTGATTAAGCAAGCAAACAGGATTCCTTGCAGTCGGACGCGGGGGCGAAAGGTGTTGCCTCTCAGCCCCTGTGAACAGAGACCCCCTTTTTCACTTATCACTCCTAAAGAGACCACCGCATATACAGATGTGCGACAGCGATCCATCCGAGTCTTAATACCTGCTGTCTGTCCCAAGCAGCCTCAAAGGGTCAATAGTTCGTCTCAGGGCAAACAGAGACTCCAGGGCAAAGTGAAGGTCGCCAATAACCTGACAAGAAGCACTTAGAGAGCGCAAACCTCCGCCAAGTCACCACACCGTGTTATAACAAGCAATTTAAATGACCTTTTATTTGAACCTTTGAATCAATCAACATCTACAGAAGGTAACCGAACTCCTTCCCGCCTCAAGTGACGGCTTCCTCATATGTTTCATTTGAAATGTATCGCGTTATCGAACGTTGTTTGTGGAGTCCACTTAAAGTCACGGTTGGTCGTCTGTGGCCGCTGATATCAGAGAAGTTTGAGGTCCAACTGCATGCTCCGTAATGACCCACTCGACTCGATGTGTGCGACACCTGATGCTGAGGGCGTCCAGCTGACACTGGCCGTCCCTGTCATCGTGGACAATGGTCCGTTCTTACCGTCCCAATTCATGGACTCCTCCCAGCCAAGCGAAGGGGCTCGACATGAATTCGTCACTGCTACAGAAACAAGAACGCAAGCGGACCTGACCACAGTCACACGTGTCGAGAACACTGTGTTCTGACTTCAGATATAAAAGACACTCAAGCTGTAAAACACACTCTTTTTTATCACACCGTAGGGACAGAAAGTCCAGGAGGAAGCTCAGAAGGAGTACTTCCCTTCTGTGGGTTCTACCTGAACTAAACCTGACCCACTGATAATGTTAGTAGAATGATGAAGAACAGACAATGGCCTGAGACACTGACGATGGCGGGACTGAGATGGGGCTTCATCCCCACAATCCACAGAGAGGCTCAAAGTTCAAGAAGTGTCTTGGAAATCAGATGTGTTCCCACCGATCTGATCAGGGATCGGCAATGCAGGCTGTTCCCCCCTTGGGGGGGGGCAGTGGGCAGGTCCGCACAGTCACAACAATCCTTGTTTTTTTTCCATACCTCGCAAATCTCCAATGAGTTCAAACCTTTTCTGTTTCATTCGACAAATTCAAGCTTAAAACTTGGAATACTTTCTATCTAACCAGACAATGTGATGAGTCAGGATGATCATCCTGAATGGAGCAGCATGCTGCAAGCAAGGTCAGCCCTGAATGCGTCTCACATGGCAGCTCTGGGAGCCCCCAGTCAGGTGGGACAGAGGCAGGACTGGCTCCTTCCGTCATCTGAGACTTACAACCTACTTTCATTCTCTATAAAGCCAATTATTGGTGTCTATACAGCCTGAGTTTACTGATCATGACCTACTGATTCTTGGGGGAGGTGGGGGGGAGGGGGGTGATACCTGAGCCGACGATGAGGGTTTTGGCCCCGCAGCAGTTGAAGCAGTGCAGCAGGGACTTGGCCTTGATGTTGGTGTTGAGGAACGCCACCGAGCAGCCGACCTTCGCCAGCCCGAACCACGCGCACAAGAAGTCGGGCTCGTTGTTCATCAGCAGCGCCACGCACTGCCCCTTCCGCAGGCCGGCTCGGCGCAGGAAGACGTTGGCCAGCCGGTCGCTGCGCCGGTCCACGTCCCGGTAGGTGTGCGCGCGGTCGTTGAAGATGACGAACGGCTTGTCGGGGATGCGCCGCGCCTGCTGGACGAAGCGGTCCACCACGGTGCGCACGCTGGACGTCAGCTTGAAGAGCTCCAGCCTGGCGCCGTACCTGATCACTCGGAGGAGGAAGAAGAGGTCCCTCCAGAAGTACGGGAAGCAGAGTCTCTGCAGGACGTGCGCGGAGAAAAACCCCGCGGCTAGCGCGGACAGCCAGCCCAGCGACAGCAGCATGATCGCGCCTGGTGACAGCGCGAGGACGCGGACGGAGGGAGGGAAGGAGAGAGAGAGAGAGAGAGAGAGAGAGAGGGAGGGAGGGGGGCGACGCGGCGCTGTCTACATACACTGTTGCATGCTCCGGCTGATAGGTAACTTACACACTCCACCGGTGACGTAAAGCCGGCCCCTCCGGCCGGAAGTGGCAAGCGAAAGGGATTCGGACCGGCGCGCAGCCTTACCTTCACAATAAAACGGATTCATTCAGTGAATGAGCGCACACTCATTCAAAGCAGGTGTGTTGGCAGCAGGGACGCAACCAAAGGTTGAGCACCCTGGTCTGTATCAAGGTTCTGTTGTAGGAAATGAAAGGTCAGTGTTCATCCAAGAAAGTGCCAACACTTTCTGGACAGCCCGCCAGCAGACCACACCGAGCTCCGTGTTTAGGGTTGATCGTTTCATGCTGTGAAACACGAGTGAGTCCAGACACATGAGCATTGGCTGGACTTCATCTCACGGTAACCGCTTGGCCCCTTTGTCCCGGAGACAATTCCTGAAACGCAGAGGATGATTAAAGACACTGACTGAAAGGCATTCGGTAGAGGGCACACCCTCACCTTAAAAAAAATAAGGAGAAGTAGGAGACGCTTGTCTCTCAACTTTTCCTCCCTCAGTCTTGATCATGTCCTACAGCTCCATCGTGGATAAAGTTATTGTGGCGACATCTTGCGGCCAATTTCAAAAATGCACCCAAACGTCACTTGACCAAACATCAATTAAAATTGAGTTTAAACAGCATCTATTCATCAGATTTCCCCTCTTTCCTGATTTTATCACCGCAGGCTTCGGAACGTCTTGATTTGCAGGCTGGATGGGCGCCCTGGCGTTTTATTTTGAAGGACTAAACGTCCTCCTTTAATCGTCGTGCGCTCGACAACGTGAACTTGACCGCGCCTCGTAGAAGGAGCCATGTGACAGTTGGGAGGGCGTGGCTCGTGAGATAACAGAACCGCTGTTGTGGTTGTGACGAAGGGAGGAGAGGCGTGCCGTGCCGCCCCCCCTCCTCCTCCACCTCCTCCTCATCCACCCTCTTCCTCTCCACTGCCGTCTCTGTGCTCGCGGTGACGTCGTGCGCGGCTGAGGAGCAAAGGTCCAAGTATATACATTGTAGAACAGTTTCAGAGCGACGAGCAAAAAGAGAGATAGCGGAGAAGGACAATCCCTCCATTTGTGCCACAATGAGGAGGGGGGAGAAAGGGGGGGGGGCAATAAATCAAGAGGAGAAATGATGATATGTAAAGAAGACGGAGCAACGCTTTGTTGAAGCTCATCTTGCGAGTTTGCTGGTTTGCGTTTTGTTGTTGTTGCAGTTTTCCTCTGTGTGTCTGCCTGTAACTCTGCTGGTTTGGTCTCTCTTGATAGAAGTGTTTATTTAAACTCCCAAATGGTGGAATAAAGGTGAAATCCAACTGGTGTGGAACTGAAAACGGACAGTAATGACATCTCCTGCTCGAAACCGCACCGAGCTCCTCGTCTTTGAATGGTTTCAATATTTCTTTGTTTTCTTTCTTCCTCCTTTCCAAAGCATGTTTCCGGTTTGGCGAGCAAGGGGACCGGACCTGGGCCTTGTCGCAGATTATGCAACCACACGCAGGTGGGGGCTTTAGACCTCTGAGCTGGTCTCGTGTCATCGGCTTCTCACGGTTTGTCATGATTGTTTGGGCCAGTTTAAGTTCTGAGTTCTTATCTTTAAACCATCCGTGTCGCTGAGGGACTGATATCAACATAAAACCCCTTCAAAAGATTAAAAACCAGAATTTAATGTTGCTAATGAATTAAATTTAATAAGCATTTGTCGTTTATTTGAATATTTCCCAGGGTGATTGTTTTTTAGTTTAATAATTAAAAATGAGCGACACTGGGAGCAGGCAACATCCTGCTGTCCCGCACGTGGCTGCCCGGTGCGCCTCGAGGGTGGGGCTGGGTGGAGGTGTCACCCTCGAGGCATTTTCCACCCAACAAGGCGAGTTAGAGAGATGCAATACGTTTAGTTTTTTTCTTCTGGGGTTTTTTGCCCTCAACGACAAAGACTGGGGTTCAAGTTTGTTCGGTTTGTTGTCTGACAAGTAGTTTTGGAACGTCCAACCCTTCATTGGTCGCATACCACCACCAACCCCCCCCTCCAGAAGGGAACCAGTTCATGACGTTCAACTTGTTCCTCAGAAACATAAGAAAACAAACTTACGCCCCCCTCTCTCTCTTTGTACGTGTGTTTGTATGTGTGCGCGCGTGCATGCGTGTGTTGTACAGTTTCAACGGGGAAACGCTATCGTCCAAAGCGACGTGCATCATAAGCAGGCATGAAGACAGTAGGAAAAGCTTTCGTTAGTGCGGCAAAGTGCGAAAGTCTCTTGATGCGGCCGCAGGTGTTTTGTCAGTGTGTGCGTGCACGCGCGCGCCTGTGTCCAACCTGCGGGGTGTCTCCGTTGGAAACAGTACAGAGCAGTAAGCTCGGGTCCCCGCATGACTGAACCGATTCAATCAATCGGCCAGCCTGTGTTTCCAGTCAGTCATTGCCTCACAACCTTTAATTAAAGCCCTACAATAAAACGGAAGCTGGTGCCATCAGTTACACACAGGCGCGGCTCCCTCAACACACTGTGCAAGCGCATCCCTCGCGTGTGTGAGCAGGTGTTATGACAGACGCTTATGCGATGCGTGTTATGTAGGACCTGATAAGGGTCTCGCAGGCACGTGATGCCCCCCCCACACACACACACACACACACCCACACACACACAACGTCCCCTTCACTTCCAGCACGTTTAGTCACTGTGATACTGAAGCGAAGCGGAGGAGTACGGAGCAGCAAAGGGGGGCGTCGTGAAGTTCAACGTTCTCGTAGCTGTGTCCCAGCTGGGGACAGCGTCTGTGTCAGTGCCTGGAAGACGACACTCAGCAAAAGAAATCGTCCATATAAAGCAGCTCCAAGCTCCCCGGTTTTGCACGCGGAAGTAAAGTGACAGCTGAGTTCCCCAATACAAAGAAGAAGGAGGAGGAGGAGGAGGAGGAGAGGACGCAGGAGGAGAAGAAGACAAGCCGGCCGCGGAGCGCTCCTCGCTCGGACATCCAGCACTGTGTCGTTCAGGACAGAGCCAGGGGTGAGTCAGTGATGTATTCCAGGAGGGAGGGAGGGGGGGCTCGTCAGCAGCGGCTGTAGGAACGCTGCTGCCCCGCGGTGCGTCTCCCGGAGCCTCGCTGCCAGTGGCCAACACGGTGCGGGCTGAATAAACAGCAGGATTTCACATTAGGTGTTCTTTTTTGAGGGGGGGGGGGTGTCAAACTGTGATTCTAGTTACGACCACGAGCTGGAGAGGGAACAGTGTTCGCGAATCGGAGCTGTCAGAGCACATGGTGAGCTCTGCCTGTCTGTCCTGGGGGGCACGGAGGGGTCCTAGACACGTATTCCCCTCATAGTTTAAACTCTGTTTGTTCTTTCGGTGGGTTAATCCATAGGAGCCAGTTGGCTCAGTTGGGCCTATTTCTTTCATTCCAGACTGCGCAACTGATGTATAAACCAGTGATCATGTGCACCACGGATAAAGACAACGTTAGTCCTAGTATGGACATCAGCAAGGACGAGCATAAGCAAGTTGTGTCCCCATGAATGAGTCCACAGACAGTACTTGCAGGAAAAACTACAATGCAGTAATTGTGATTAATTCCTCTGTGTGTGTGCGTGTGTTACTATCTTTGAGAGCAAAACAAATCACACAACGAAGTGAAACGTCAGGCGTTCTTATCCAAAGGTTGTGAATGTTTATCAGAGTTCACAGATCTGCCTCCAGGCTCACAATGCCCCCCCCCCCCCATAGATGTTGCAAGGCTAAGAGTTTCACCAATGCTGACGAGTGACAGCGTCCAACATATGCAAAGCTTTCAGGTCGTCAGGCTCTCGCAGGCACAGCCCCTCTGTTCTGAGCGCTCAGCGGAGGTTTGGGTGGTTTTTTTCAAAATTTCCCGTCACGCTGACGCGAGAGAGAGGAAGTATACCGTGCTTGATTTGATATGCGAGTTTATCCTGTGTGCTCCTCTGTCGACAGCTTCACCTGAAGCCGCCCCCCCCTTCATGCTGATGGAGGTTGCCCAGTAGAACACCCCCCCCCCCTAAACCAAACCAGAGAGGAGTGCAGCGTTTCTCCCAGATTTCTGCCTCGGTAGCAGGAGCACACACCTCAAGGGATGGACACTCAATGCAAGCAACAGTAAGTCATAGGTGTGTGTGCGTGCGTCTGTCTGTCACACGTCTACTTCCAAGCACCAAGAGTGACCCCGGAACCCCCGATCTCTTCAGAGATGCTCCCGAGAGCCCCATGTGTCGCATCTGCCACGACAGTGGCGCCCAGGAGGAGCTGCTGTCCCCCTGCGAGTGCTCGGGGACGCTGGCCACCGTCCACCGCAGCTGCCTGGAGCACTGGCTGTCCGCCTCCAGGACCGGCTTCTGTGAGCTGTGCCACCACCAGTTCGCTGTGCAGAAGAGGTCTCGGCCCCTGATGGAGGTGAACACACACACACACACGCACACCTCTCGGCCCATTCCGCCCGATTTCGGGGAGCTTTGGTTGCGCTGACCCTGCTGCCCCCCCCCCGACACAGTGGCTGCAGCACCCGGGGCTCGGGCAGGAGAAGCGCACGCTGCTGGGGGATGTGGTGTGCTTCCTGTTCATCACGCCTCTGGCCACCATCTCCGGTTGGCTCTGCCTCCGGGGCGCCATGGATCACTTGCACTTCTCCAGCCGGCTGGAGGCGCTGGGCCTCATCGCGCTCACCGTGGCGCTCTTCACCATTTACCTCTTCTGGACGCTGGTCAGTAAAGCTGCAGATGGCGTGTGCCTGTGGGAGACAGCGTGTGAGAGAATGTGTGCAGTGGGAGTGAAAGGGTGCATTTGAGGAGAGTGTGAGTGAGTGCGACGGAAGGTGACGTCCTGCTGTGCGCTCCGCGTCTTCCCAGGTGTCCATCAGGTACCACTGCCGGCTGTATAGCGAGTGGCGTCGGTCCAATCAGAGCGTGGTCCTCCTGCTTCCGAGAGCTCCTGGTGCAGCGGCGGCCCCGTTCTCCTTCCGCAGCCCCCAGCGAGAGAAGCAGACACCCAAAGACTCGGTCGTCTGACCCCCCCCCCCCACTTGGATGCCCCCCTGCTGACGCTTGGCTGTCAGTGGGGCTCGGCAAGGAACCTTAGACGACTGTGAAGTGATCGGAGAAGGAGCTGTTAGGTAATACTGATAATGGAGTCGTCGTAAATCTGTTATTGCCTCACGAACAGGTCGCGTTTACAACCGACTGTCTGCTCACGGAGATTAAGAAAGTGGCCGCAGTTTCAAAGAACGGTTGCCTGAGGAGGGACGTCGGGAGGCGGCTGGCTCGCTCGCTTTCAGTGCCGTTTTCTCTTCCTTCTCGCGGGCCGGTAAAATCCCACCGTTGCCTGAAGCTCCCTGCATGCAACGGCTGCCAAAGGTTCAAAAGGACGTCTTCACACGTCTTCCCTTCTTCAGCACTTTTGATATATTTTACTAAAGGATATTTTTGGAACATTGTGTCAAAGTTTAGATTTTTCAGTGATGTTAACAGATGACAAAAAAAAGCAAAATGTGTGACAAGTGTTTGATTTTCATGATATTTTGTGTGTGTATTTTTCAGACGTGGTCTGAATCCCAGTTCATCTTCACTTGACTGAATGAACGATGTCCTCACAAGAACACAATGTCCCTTTCTAAAGGTGTATAAATCAGCTCCCCAGCTGTTTTAATGGACTTGTTTCTGCCAAGTCATTGAGGCACCTCAACAGTTTTGAGTGATATCCAGGTTGTATTCTTGAAAAGAAACATCGCCTCGCAGCTGGCAGACACTTGCTTTGCGTTTGTCTTCCCAAACTCAAAAGAAAACAATAAAAACAGAACAGAAAAGAGTTTATTCAATCTACAAAGACTACAACCATTGCATGCATAATAATAACACACCATCACAAAGTAATAAAATTGCTTCAAATTTCAGAGCAGAAGAATACAATCAACGCTTCCCAACCAGTGACGTGAAGCCCCTTTCAGGTTCAGTGAGGAGGGACGACAGCGGGCTGCTCAGCGCGCCCCGTTTCACAGATCATCAGTCTGTCGTTTTTACCAGTGGTACTTTTTTTTTACGCATCAGAAGTTACCAAAAAACAATTTGAGTGAACCCACGAGGATTCCTGGTGGAACTCCGTCAACCTCATCCATACGATCACGGCCACTCGTTTCTTAATGGTGTCCGACTGACCCACTTGTCCCGTTGGACGCCGGCTGAAGCAGCCCTTCTTCTCCTCATTGACATCTCGTGGCTTCATGTCACTCTTTTTTTAAAGTCTTAAAATAGCTTCAGTATGACAATAAAAATAAAATAAAATATCAAATAAGAGTTCAAATATTAAAATTGATAATAAAAAAAAAACACAGTACATGACCTGTTTGCTATCAAAGACACATTGTCCTCGGCCGGAGCTTACTTGTTGCTTTGTTTGTAAAAGAAAACCTTCCAAAAACTTCTGCACTACAATCTAGAGTTCTGCTCAGTAACAATGGTTTGGTTCGTCGACTCACAAGAACAATAAAAAGCATACATTCTGTTGAAATACACTACAAAAGATAGAAAAATAGTTCTAGTATTACAGTTGGCAGCAGACTGGCTGGGCTCAGAGGGGTCCGGGGGGGTTGGGTGGGTAGGTAGGAGACGTTACATGATGAGGCATCCTCTCCTGGCAGTGCGAGGGTCTCCCTGCGAGGCCAACACAGAGCAGTTACGCCTGACCTAACGACGCTCGTCTGCTACCGATACACACACAGATTCATGCACGGCTGAGGTTCAGAGAAAGGTCTGTGTGACAGGAAGTGAACGTGCCTGACGAACCACAACTCATGAGCTAAATATAGGGCTGCACTTCCATGCGTGCACTGCAGCAGCTGCAGTGCTGCAATGTAAACAGCAGAGAAAGGAGCACGAGAGCAGAACTGTTGGTCGGCAAATGCAGCACAGGTTTCCAACTTCAACACACGCGTGACCCTCGACATCTCTCTAATCAGTCGTTCAACTCTCTTCCTGAACGGTCGGCGTGGAGCCTCACCTGCTGGCTGAGGACATCTTGCTCGATGGCCTCCACCTCGTCGTCGTCCTCATCTTCGTCCTCTTGTTCCTCTTCTATTGTCTTGTAAGTCGTGATTCTCTTTGCCACCTCCTGAACACACACGGAGTAAAAAGAGTCAATGAGCCTGCAGACCCCCACCAAGACCCTCTTATCCTCCAGATACCGTCTAAGTCACAATTCTTATTTGTCAGATATAGTCAGGACACTCTTTGTTTGGGAGGAAGTCACCTTTGATCATCACGCACTCGGTGACATATCAGGTGGTCATTACGCAGACACAGTGGATGGAGCGGATGTGTGGCGCTCACGCACACAGTACACAGTGAAACAGTGCGAATATCAGCCGACGCAGTGACGACGTGGGAGAAACAGCAGCACAGAGCTGCCAGTGTGTCCAGACAGTGTCAAACACACAATTCTATCAGGCTCTCCTGTGAGAGGCTGCTCACCTCTCCCTGAGGGTTGGTCAGAACCACGAGGACGTCCTCCCCTGAGCCCCAGGACGACTGGTTCTTCCACACCAGGTCAGTGGGAGGCTTGGAGCTCACGCCGGCGTCGGACATCCAAATCTGCGCGGTTATTCAGAGCGCTGTTACGTTCTGGCAAAACGACTGTTGGCTGTGGCGCTCCTCCAAAGTTCAAGAATGTACCAAGACTTACCAGGACTTTGTGGCCAGCTTTTAAGACATATTTGGGCGTGAACTTGTAGGTGGCGGTCACGTTTCCGATGGTTTTAACCATCTCATAGCCCACCATGGCCTGGTCCTGCGGCGGCAAGGAGGACACACGCTGACTGACTGTCCAAACGGAGCAACGAAACAGAAGCAACTCTGTTCCGCTGAATATAAAGTGAAGCGAATGCCGAACTCACTTCGTCGCCGCTGTTCTGGATGCAGATGAACTTGCCGTCTGTGTCAATCTCGTCGACCAGGACGGGTCCTGTGGCGGAGGCGGAGTGGGCGATGGACACCGAGCTGCTGGCCTCCTGCTCCTCCACGTCCACGCGCTTCCTCTTTCCCTGCGCGGTCCGCACGCTGCGGCTGCTGGACGACGCCCGGGACACGGTGACCCGAGAAGAGGGACTGGGAGACAGCTTCAGCCTGTGGACGGGCAAACGGTACGTTCGCATCTGGCTTCCACCGGCACTCTTTGGAGCTTTAGGAGGACCAACACTGCAGTGCCAGAACTGTATTGCTCCTCTGCTACTTTAGCTCCAGAACGACGCCGACGCCGCCTCACCTTTCCTCCTCTCCTTCCAGGAGTTTGCGGTAGGCGTTGATCTCCATGTCCAGGGCCAGCTTGACGTCCAGCAGCTGCTCGTACTCGTTCAGCTGCAGCTGCATCTTGCTCTGGATCTCGGCCACCTCGCGGTCTTTCTCTGCCAGCAGCTTGCGGCTCATGTCCTTCTCCTGCGCCAGGGCCGCCTCCAGCTCAGCGATGCGATCGCGCCAGCCGCGGGTCTGCGTGGACACGGCGGGGTTGGGGGGTGAGCGAAGCACGCTTGGCAGAGCTAATCCTCAGGTGTCCTCTTGGACCACCGCGGATGAGTCGACTATAAGACGTTGTCAAACTCTCCACCTAAAACCCGCCTGCTATAAAATAAGACTAAACATCAACCTGGGGGGGCACAATGGTTTAGCAGCCCTCCGCAGGGGCCACAGCACAGCAGGGGGGCTCACTGAGGCCACTTCTGGTGTCAGTTGTTCAACACAAGTTCTCACACCTCTCCGCTGCCTTCCTGCGTTGTGCCATCATGGTGTGAATGACACTTCCTCCAACTCAACTCACTCAACAAGTCTAATTGGTGACAGGCATTTGGTGAAGTGGCAATAAGACAGCGCAGGATCATCATTCATCTGCCTGTAAAAGGTAAGCTGAATTGCATTCTGTGCCATGTTTGAAGAGGGGGGTGACTGGCACCATGCGCGCTGCAATGCCAACTCTCAACCACCGAGAGAAACCTGAGAGACTGCAGGACGATTAGTTTAGGTCCATGAAGCCATATGGTCGTAGGATTAGTGCTAAAGGCTGGCGAGGGGGGGGGGTAGACGACTCCGATGTGACTCTAGAGGCAGCCCAAAATACACAGATGTACCTCGAACCACGAGTTACTCTTCGACAATTTCTTTCCCCTAGAGTAGAGGAAAAATTCCTCAACTAATCAAACCGACAGGCAGATCTTGCTGGTTTACAGTTCTACATCCTGTCAATTCAACACTGAGGCAGAGTGACCCGTCTTTCGACGTGCGGCTGGCGTTCAAGTTGAGCAAGATTTAAAGGTGACCTCTTTCTGCAGTCCAGACAGCTGGGCGCTGAGGCTGTCGATGCGCAGGGCCGACTCCCGCAGCTCCTCTCGGGCCATGTTGGCCGACGCGCCGTTCATCTCGGACAAGCGATGCAAGTCTTCGAGCTGGAGACAAACGCACACATACACACACACGCGCGCACTCTCAGAATCAGCAGCATCAACACCTTCACGTACAGAAAGAGGAACTGAGCACACGTCGTTGCTTCCTGGTACTCAGGAAGTAAGTACCAAATAATGACTGCAAGAAAGCAGCTGTACAATCTTGTATATGAAACATGAGAGGTCTTTATGTTATTTACCATGACGTAAGACAACAACAGTGCATTTGATATGACAACACGCCGGCTTCAAAAACATCTTTGTTTTCATTTCTAATTAATTGAACGGAAGGTTTGTGAAGCATTTAGACAAATTTACGGAAAAACCCTTTAAAGTCAAGAGAGTTAATAGAAGGTATCAGGCTGCCTGGGGCTCCGTGCGAGTCTTACTTTGGCGGCGTAGGTGCTCTCCATGTTGTCCTTGTAGATCTTGATCTGCTCCTCGTTCTGAGCCCTCATATCAGTCAGCGCCTCCGTCAGTTTGAATTCGTACTCCTCCTTCCGTCCAGAGTCCACCTCTACCAGGCGGCTTTCGTAACGCTGCCGGGCCTCCTTCACCTCCTGCGGCACAGCATGGCAGAGGGACACCGGGTCAGTGGCCAGATGCAGCCCTAACCCGCTCCGAGTGGGGCGGACCACCAACTTTGCAGCATTGCACCCTTTAACTCAACGCACATTTCAGCTTTCGATTAAGCAAGAAATGACACTTGCATTCAGAAAACAATCACAATTAACAACCCTTGAATTCACTTTCACTTATGAGATGCCACACTGATACTGATCTCCAATGACACTGCTGCCACCTGCTGTTCAGTTCTGGATCTTATTACAGAGAAGGGTTTGGCGAGTTTAGTGTGCTGGTGATGTGCAGATTTGATACACTGTCAACAAAAACACACAGACCTTTTTGTATCTAATACAGGTGGCAACAAAGTGAAGCCCTCACCTCAGCGTGCATGGTCCTGCGAAACTCCATGTCCTCAGTCAGACTCTGGCAGCGGTTCTCCAGGTCGATGCGCAACAGCATCTCCTCTGCAAGCTGTTTCTTGGCCTGAGCCAGACCCGTCTCCAACTATACCCCCCCACACACACATAGAAACACACAGCAGTGCTTTAAAAAACAGAGTTGGATTGATGGAAAAAGGTGAACGTGCGATTTCCTCGTTGGAGCAGCGCCTTCACCTCCTGCAGCTGCTCCTGCAGCTCGGCCAGCGTGGCCTCCAGGCTCCGCTTCTCGGACAGGGCGTTTGCCAGCATGGCCTCCTTGGAGTTCAGCTGGGTCTCCATGTCCCTGAGTCGCGCCTGGGCTCCTGCTGCTTCGGAGTCCCTCTTGTTGTAGCTGGAAGCGGGAAAGTTGTCATGAGCATGCGTCTAGGATTTGTTTGAGATCAGAGTTGCTGTTTGAACTACAAATAATACCACTCGACGCTTGGGATGGGAAGCACATTTCATCTTCCTCACTTTGAAGTTTTAAGACCCTCATTTGTTCTTTTAGAAAGGTTGCCGGACTGAAACCGATTTTCTCGACAGATCAGTTATGCTCCATGCCGGCTCAATGTTTACAAAATATAGAGTTCTGCAGCCCGCCTCCCTCAGCGGTCTGGCGAATGAGCTCCCTCCTAAACTGTGATCAGGAAGCAACTCAGGACTGACGTAGCGGTGGGGTGAGTTCTGTTAGGAATGATGCCACCCAACCTGAGTTCTGACCTGACCTTGTGCCTCCACAGTCTCACAGGGCTGCCTCCAGGACACCCGACAGTCCAGGTACGGCGAATGAGTTTGTGGTAGTTGCTCCCCACACGATCAGCTGCTGAAGCTTTTTTTTAGCCAGCTTTCAACGTGGCTGGGTAGTAAACATTCATACTATACTCTAACCAGTGCAACAAGCTCGGAACAGAAATACTGCCTAAGTGAAGTTCATCGCCGTGTCGAAACACTTTGAAAACTCGCCGCCTCCAGAACGGCTACATTCCCCTGCGTTACTTTCAGCTGAGCAGCCAGTCCAAAGCATTCAAAACATCTGAGTGTTTTCCACATGTGATCACGAAAGAAAATTTGCACAAACAATATACGATAATGAGCCTAAAACCAAATTAGCAAATTGGTAATCCTGTCCTTTTTTTTTTTTTTAATGATTAGAGAACTTTTGACCGTGAACTGCCCCATGGGCTTGACTGTCAGCTGTCACATGACTCGCCTAAACCAATTACGGTAACTGGTTGTTCCACCCTTCTTTCTACCCAGCAATTGAGCAGCTGCCTACAATGTCCGAATGTACTTTGTTAAATGACTCAAAACTCAAAACAAGTGCAAACTGCTGCTGAGCATCCCATGTTGCTTTATTCCAGACCGGATGAGAACGTTCCACTATGAAGGACACACCCAGCAGCACTTCCTTGCTCTGAGCCTCAGTTAACCAAGTCAACAATGGAAGCATTTTACTGGGTTCGGGAGTAATGTGGCATGTCAGAGGACTTCTACTGAGAAAGAGGACGGTTATTTTCGCGTGGTGAGCCTCTGGATTACGGTGGGCGGGTGAAACCGGGGCCATCGTGGACAAAGTATGAGTGGAATGTAGGGTGGCGAGTCTGCTCGCTCACATCTTACTGAGAAACGTTAGCCAGCAGACTGAACTTCTAGCCCAACTCGAGTGCTTGTTAGTACACGGGTGCGCACAACCGAGGCTGCAGCAGCTACGGACCATGATGAGCACATTGATAAAAGAGGTCCCCGGAAACAGTGACGCACAGCATCATGTTCTGAACACACACGATGCGTGCGAGGCTTCATTGCTGTTTTTCCCCTGATCATGGCTTCATTTTTGACACCTTGTACATTGCAGGTGCTTCTTGGCAGGGATGGTTAGCCTGCCGTGTACTCGACACTGATTAGTTGAGCGTATTTAAAGCACCTCACACACCTTTGATTTAATTCGGTCACTATTAATACCCATTTGAAAAAATTGTTGGTGTGTATACATGGTGCCAAGTTATAAGCTGAGTGGCGTAGGACTCGAAACGGCCCTTTGCAAAACAAGGCATGCTGCGACTCGTCCGCAGGTTCACGCAAACTGATGGATAAACAGGAAGATCCATTCATCCAAGTTCAACGTGATTGGGGGAAACGCTTCAGAAGCTCGACAAGTGTGTTTCCCTGAATTCGTAACGCCGCTCGGCCTGGCTTTTTTTTTTTTTTTAACCTGAATCAAGCCATTCCAAACATATGCAGTTCAAATGGTGAAACTGGTCATTATTGACCAGAGGTTTCATTGGGTGACTGTGAAAAATCAATAATGTCCAGTATGCTCAGACCACTGAGCAAGTATTCGATCGACCTGCTCTAGAATCAAAGGATTCCCTGTACAAACCGTCACACATTTGACCCATGTAGAAACTACACTCAAGCCTGGAAGACAACACAACCTCCAACTGAGAACGTAACACAAGTGCACTCAGGTTACACTACACACAATTACATAAACAAACAACTCTCCTCTTCACAAACGACAAAGACTAAACAGTTTCTTTAATGCACTAACACAACACTTCTGTACGACCGAAAGAAACACTGCAGCCTCTTTGAGTAAAAGAACACAGGATATTAGAGCAGCATCTCCAATTCCAAACTCAACTCCACATAGT
>JASSRZ010000083.1:1765932-1783145 GCA_032164315.1 Malacoctenus gilli
CAGTTCATCACAGGAGAGTTGATCTTGCTTCAATTCGTTGCCAAGGCGACCTTAAAATCGCAACAAAAACTGCCCAAATGAGGAAAATAAGTTAATCTTTAGACTTTTTTTCTGGCTACAGCCCCCCCCTTTCAAACACGTGTGGTGTGAAAAGTACCTGCACCACACAATGATGTAAATTTCCCCACAAGCTTTCCTGTCCAGCTGAACCAAGAGGCATGCAAAAGATGAGACTGCATGACCAGAAAACAAACAAGCAAACAAAATTGCTTCCACACAGGATGTGGATGGATGAATTGAATCTTTGTCATTTCCTGATGATGGTTGAGTGCACTAATGTGTCCCCCGCCTCCTTCAGTTTCACGCCCCCCCCCCCCAGCATCATGGGGGGGTGCTCGGATGGGAGTGAAGGTGCAGAGAGAAGTTTGCGGCGGGCATCCCGCTGCAGTCTCGCCGCGCCTCTCTGTCCGTGAGCCCGGTGAGGGGGACGCGGCAGGTGACGCGGTCCCGCATTCACAACACTCAACAAGTGCACAGCCAACAGCCATCAGCCGCACACGGACACCGAGCAGCAAACAGAGGCGCGTGCACTGGCGTGCATGCAGCGCACAGGTGCGCAGGCACTCGGGTGGTGTGGGGGTGGGGTGGGGGAGAGAGATAAGGAATACCTTCGACTGTGAGAGAGGGTGTCGGATCCATGTCCGGAATCAGAGGGGGCGCCGTGGGGTTTGGCCCCCGCTACCGGCGGCTCCCCGCGTCACCGTCGGCTCCATCGGCGAGCGCCAGCCGGGACATGGGCGAGACGCCGGCGCGGAGTCGGGAGCGACCGTCCGCGCTCGCGCTGCGTCCTGCCGAAGGCTCCGGAGCTCCGCGGCACGTCGGTCTGCAGCTGGGCGACTGTTGCGGCTCTGCAGGGCGAGGAAAGGGGGCGGACCGACCCTGAGACGCATCCCGCGGGCCACTGCACGCCGCCCGGGCCGACGCATGGACGCCCCCTCAAAGAAGGACAAAAGGATGGCAACTTTTTGGTAAGCTCCTCATTGCTTTTCTGTTCAATGCAGCGAAGCTTCATTCAGCCTGCAAAGCACGTTGATATGATGCAGCGCTGGCTGCTTTATACCGTGCAGTTACAACCGAAATCAAAAGGTTTCTCTGCTGAATCAAAGGGACCGCCCATAAAGTGCTTCTGTATCAATGTACCATCACTTTATAACAAAATCTGTTTGACTTTTGCAGTTTTCTTGAGGCATGTACAGGATGTCCGTTTCTGTGGACATCTTGCACCATCATGTGTTGTCCAGTAGACCCAACATGCAGCTTCGTGTGAAGTTAAAAGAAGAGGCAAAAGCATAACATCTCACCATTTATCTGCCTTTTCAAGTGGCTGCTCTGAACTCTTGAGTGTGCAAGGAGGCGAGTCAGCATCCTCTCAGAGATGTTGAAGTTAAAGTGACAACAGAGGAAGCCACAAGACTGATGGCAAGGTGAGGTAGCTGCTCCCCCTTAGAGCACATAAACGCTGGACGAAAACGCTGCAACGACTTACTCAGGCACTGCCGGACAAAGCCGTCCTCCCCTCATCACACCTCAGGGTTTTTCACGCACAAGGCAGGATGAAGGATAAAGTGCGTGTGTGTGTGGGGGGCATTGAGACAGAAGTGTCTGGGTTAAAGGGTGTGGTGCTAAACTGCCCGCAGGAAGAAGAGGGGACCGACTCGGATTCCACAAGAAAAGGGTCTTCTTTTATTTGCGTAGAAAAGGCACATGTACAGGACCAAACAGCTGACTGACAACATGGCTCCCTGACCGCCTCGGAAGTTTGGCAGCAGGCCACCGCCTGGCCACAGACCGACGTGGATCGACTCGCATTTGCCCGTCGAGCGTTGTGGAGAGAAGTATCAAAGCCGTGTCGCGCAGGTGTTTGGGAAACACGCTCCATCCGATGTTTGGCCTCAACCGATTGCGTGATCCATCCACCTGTGTCCCAGTTGCACGCCAAGACTATTCAAACTCGCAGTGAAACATACAGAATGAGTACAGGTGATAAACACCGACTAAAAACCAGGGGCTGGGACCATTTTTCTCCTCCCTCCAAAATCCACCGTTTCCAACTCATCGGCACGAGACGGATGGAGCCGGAAAGAAATGAGACACTCAGCTCATTAGAGGCTCATCGTGTCACCCCCCTGACCCCCCCACCCCCCAGGAAACCAGTCGGAACCTGGCGTTTTGAACCACACATCCTTCGGAGAGACACCGACTTGTTTCCCCAGCGATGTGCGAGCGCCTCGCATAGCAGCAATCAACATCGGCGAGTGAGCGGCTTAATAGTTGCGTGATTGGTCAATAAAAGTGGGTTGAGACCACTGGAACTATAAAAATGTGCTGCGTGGATCCGCACCAGGAAGCATTTAGTCGTTTACCAATCAGGTGAGTAAAATGTGGCGTCGGAGCAGGACGCAAGAGAGGATGTAGCTCCAAACATGAGACTAAGCAGCTCCTCCTCTCCTCAAAATGATCTAACTTGGTTTTTTAGAGTGCAACTGGGACATGACACAGGCGGCACAGCGCCACCAGGATCCAGAAACGAAACTCAAAGATTTAGGGATACAAAACGTTGCTATCACGGCAATCTGTAAGAACGATAAAAGAAAAGGTTAGTTCATGATCAACAGTTCCTTACAAAAAGGATTAATTTACTAAAAGTCGGACGGTCTCCCGGGAAAACGCGTTGGAATGTCAGGAAAGATCTGCGGCCACGATCGTGAAGATCTTTCCGGTCGTGTGCGTTCGGCTTCGCCCTGTGGGGGGACGGAAAGAGCGTGGACGGCGAGCTGCGGTGGACGACCCCCCCCCCCCCTCACTGTCCCATTGGCGGTCCTGTCCCCCTCCCCCCGCTGTCCTCCAGCGCGTGAAACGGGAAGCGCTGCGCCTCACGCCATCCTGGGGGGGAGCTGCTGCTTGTAGAGGCCGGCCAACGCTTTGGCGGCGCTCTGGATCATCTGGCGCTGGCTCATGCCGGTCAGGGCCTGGTGCCAGTCCGTTCGGTTGATGTTGGACACGCCGCGCTCCAGGACCTCCCCGACGGTCACGTTGAGGCCCGACCAGCGCAGGCTGTAGTCGGGGGGCGTCAGGGCCTGGGCCTGGGGGACGAGGGGGAAGCACTCGTGTCATGTGGTACCAATGTGCAACAGCGGTTCAGGCTTCAGTCCGCAACCAGAACTGGCGTTTGTTTTTAACCTTTAACGTCACTGACGACAAATTTTCTGTGTGTGTGTGTTCTGCAGGACCCACACCTGCTGTACGTGGTCAAGAGCCAGAGGCGTGGCCTGAGTGAAGACCTCCACGTGGACGCCGTTGCCAGGGTCGTCCAGGATCAGACAGCCGATGTCAAACCACCTGAACACAGCGAGAAGACGAGTCAAGCGTCGGCGCGTCGCAAAGAGACACTTTGTTCCTCTGCGAGATGGTGCTTTCACACCGAGGATCTGCTGCAGGCGACGGCACCGCGGGACCACCCTGTCGTCGTGCTGCTGGTTTGCAGCGAGTGTGAGTTGTCGCTATAATACTGACGCACTGCACCACAGTCAGCCACCAGAGGGGCACGCTGCGAGGACACTCTTATTTCTTCGCTCCAGAGTCCAAACCTCAGCGTGTCGCTCTGCTTTTGTCTGTTGTGGATTTCTTTGGGATCTACAGTTGCACCCCCCCCCCCCCATCCGCCCAGTTTATGTGAATGGAGAGAAATCGAGGCAAAACAAACATAGCGTTCTCTTCTTGGGCTTCCAGAAAAATGCTGCTCATTTGAATTCAGTCGAAGGCAAGGCCCTGAATCTGTGTGTGTGTGTTTGTGTGTCCCTTACTTGTCAGGAAAGAGTTCAGCAATAAAGCTTTCCACAGAGACCACTGGCTGCTTCTCATGGATGACACCAGCTCGACGCAGGCCGTCGATACGCTCCTGAGCCCCCTGCAGATGCGCACAAACACGCCAAACGGCACCGCTAAAAAGTTCAGCTGGCTAAAACTCTCAATAAAATGCAACATCCATATCACCAGGGAGACGGATGTTAGAAATAAAGCTAATCCAAGATTTTACGTCCGTTGCATGACCCACCTTGATGCCCGCGGCGTAGCCCACGGGCTGCGGGGCAATGTTGGACTGACCGGGCTCTCCGGTCACCATGGCCATGCCGAAAACCTCCTGGAAGGCGTCCCGGACAGCGTCCACGTTCACCTCCTTGTCCGAAGTCACCACGATGTCGATGTCCCCGCCGGACTCTGAACAGAAACGCCCCTGAGGCAGTGAGTGAGGACAGGTTGGGGCCTCTCTGAGGGGGAGAGGTGTGGAAGTCAAGGGGGGGGGGCAGGCGGACTTACTGATGTAGGGGGCCATGCCGGGGTCCAGGGTGGTGATCATGGACTCCACAGAGTGTTTGGTTTTGTCCAGCACCGTCTTGACGACGGCGTTACCCGCCACGCCCTGAAGACACACACAACCGACGGCTGTCTGAGACCGCAGCGCAGCTTCCGGTTACCAAGGAGCTCCGGGAAAGACTGCTGGTACCTTGAAGAAGCCCCAGATGCCCCCCCCTGCGTTGACATCCCCAGACACTCTGGGATCGTCGTGCTCCTCTGGGAAGGTGATGGGAGACCCTGCGTCCAGCCCTCCGCTCATGACTGGCTGCTGGACCATGGGGTTGGACACGACGCCTGCAAAGAGTACGAACCGTCCGTCAGTCTATGATGTTTGGGCGAAATTTGAGGACTATGTGAGAGTCCTGCAGAACAAAGAAGCACTGGCGCCACCTGCTGTCCAACTCCATCACCAGCACATCCTGTTAGATGTGTTGGGAGTGTGTCTCTCACCGGGAATGGCTGCAGGACTGGAGAAGGTGGGCATCAGCGGAGTCTGCGGCGTTCGACCGGCGTGGCCCCGTGTGATGTCGTAGCCGGCGCTCCGGGGGAAGCCGGACACGGGCGGGCCTGCTGGAGGGGCCGAGGGGCCCGCGGCTGCCGGAGGGGGCAGGGACGGCGAGGCGGCGGGAGGGAAAGCCGAGCCGTGGGCGAAGGGGGACGCGAGCACGGAGGCCGGCGGGAACTGGGAGGAGAGGGGAGGGGGGGTGGCCATAGGGCTGCTGAGGGAGGGGAGGAACGGGACGGGGGGCAGAGAGGTGGAGGCGGGCGGGGAACTGATGGGCACGGAGCCGGGGGCCGGGGGGGCCAGAGGGGCCAAAGGGCTGGATAGACCTGAGACACGCACACACAGGAAACAGATGAGCCAGCTGTGCATCGTTCTTCAAACCAACAAGCAGCTTCCCGGCCTCACTGTTGTGACGGAGGGAGATGCGAGACCCCCCCCCCCCCCCCCACAAGCGGGTGGTGTCTTACCCACGGAGACCGGTGGACTGCTGATGGAGGTGGCCACACTCAGGGGAGGGGTGGGGCTGGCGGGTGGTGTAGTCTCAATCCCACTTTCTTCCATCATCTTCTCAGCTATATACCTAAAGGTGGGGGGAGGAGGGGGGGTAAAGAATGACAGTGTGGGTAAACTCTTAGCTTTTCCACTTGCTGCAGACTCCACTCAAACAGGAGACCTTGAGACCAAGGCTGTCCGTCCACAATACAAACACTCAACCCATCTGCACTCTGAAGTACAAACAGACACGCCTTCAGTCTTTTATCAACGACTCTTAGTCAGAACTAAGCACAGATTTGCCCCGAGAGCCTTTCCAGAGCGTCTGCGTCCACCTGCGTGGGGCTTCATTACAGCCACAACGCACCGTCTCAGCGTCTCTGACCCCCGCGACCCGGGCTGGGTGCAAACGGGAGGAAACAACACCGACCTGACGGACGGACGGCCACCTTTACAAACAGGCGGTTCACAGCCAGCAACCGGCATCATGGCGGCAGCAATCACTCCCTGGAAGTTTAGCGAGCCATCATGTTTCGTGGCTCCTTCTTTCGCTCCACAGACCAGGAAGACAGGAGTCAGTCGGTGGTGACACCATGCACCCCACCACCACCCCCGCTCTGAGAATGAAACCCCTGACTTCCATCTTTGTAGCCCCCTCCACTGTGGGAGCAACCTGTCGTGTTAGCGTCGCTGTGGCTCAAACACCCTCCCCGCTTCGAGCTCACCAAAGTTTCTTCGTGTCAGGAGGGTCACGAGTTGAGGGGGTTTTCTCCAAGTATCACAGCCGTGGTCCGACACCGGCTACTGGGGTGCCGCTGCGGTCCAGAGGTGGACTCCCAGCGGAGCCGGACCTAGCGCTAGCTTCCTTGTATTCCGGAGCTGCAGACTGGAGTCCCTCTCTGACGTACACGTGAGACTCACCCAATAAAACCGTCACGTCCCCGCACGTCTCAACGCTGTCTTCCTATCCAGGGGACCCCCCTCCCACCCCCCCTTCCCATGCCAGACAACAATCTGCAGGACCACTCACCTGGACGACGAACTCACTCAGTACTCCATAAATAACCCACCGCCGACCCTCAGTGATGACGTGACGTGTTGCCACGTCTGCTCACCCGTCACCCCGCCCATCGCCGCCGGGTGGACTTCGTGTAATCACGTGATCAACCGAGCTCACCCGAAGTGCCTGCGCGAGCCATGGCGATGTAAATCCGATAAGAATAACGGCGGAACTCAGCGTTACCGGTGTTTCCAGACGGAATCGTTTACCGGTGGCGTCCTTTACGCGGCGTTTGGCGTAAACAGTCGGGAAAACGCTTCTTTTTAAGTTTCTGTTCCGTAACCTTTGAGCAGTGACACTTTCCATCATCTTTTCTTGACTCTCCCCCCCCCTAAACAAAGTTAAACGGCACAAAAATGATAATTTGACAACAAATTACAGGAAGTTCTCAGAAACCTGAGAAAAAAAAACATTTATTGACAATGGTCTAGAGGTCCCTCCACATTGTGACATGTCCCTGACCCCTTTACAGCGCAACACACCATCCTGGAGTGTGAGTGTATACAATGACAGAGAGCGTGGTCAGGAAAACTAGGGAATAAAATAACAGAAGGTCATCAAAAGGAATAACCAGGAATATTCAGAAGGGCAGAGAAAGAAAACAAACTCCCACGAGAGTGAGAAACAAACGAACACATTGCACGACTGTGTTCAACCTGTACTCAGATTTGCAGGAAATATTTGGGGAGCCATTACTGCACTTTTGCTCTGCCTACTAGCAGTTCGATCTCCATTGTACTCGTGTCCTGAAGACACTGAACCCTGATTTTCTCCTCGTGTGTGTGAGTGTGCGTGTGACTTTTATGCCAGCCACTGGTGTGTGAACACAGTCTGGCGTACTTCCGTGACGGCTGAATAAAAAGAGTGAATAAAGTCCATCTAGTAGTTTCCACCATGAACATGTAACCTGGTGTAATTTCTTTTATCCGAGAGTTAACTTCTTCTTCAGCCCTGCAGCAACATGGCTACAAGCCAACTGCACTGATTTTAGTGTAAGTTTCTGTGACAGTTGTATTCATCTATATAGAAAGTGTTTCAACACAATACTCTTTGTGGTAAGAATACTTTAAATCCTAATAATTACCTATTGATCTACCCCGCCCCCACAATATGATAATAAATAATTGGATCACTTGTTCTAAACTATAAAACTCTAGAGTTATTTTTCTAGAACAAGGTTGATGCCATGCTGACACATGACAAAATGTCCTTTAGGAAAACCCTGACCCTTGACTTCCTGGTCACCATCTCCTTCCTTTGAGTCAAAGAAGTTTGGGTTTAATCATAAGATTAGAAATGCGGCTACTGTCGAGAGTGTTACCTAAAACTCTGTAGAACAGTCTTGCAGCTCAGTTTGACCCCTGATAAGATCGCTGTCCGCAGAAAAAGTGGCTCGCGTTCAGGTTCTAGGCACTGTGGGTGTTGGCGTTCGCTTCCTAAGCCGTTTATAGAGGGATGAGACCAGACACAAGGTCCTGGTACAGAGCTCCGGTCAGTAGAACATAGTCCTTCTGGGAAACATCCAGGAAATACAGCGGATCTCCCACGACCTCCGGATCGAAACCCTCCTGGACCAGCTTCGCTTTCTGCTGCTTGAAGGTTTCCGTCACTTCCAGCGTCCCCTGGAAACAGGGTGGGGGTTACAAAGAAAAGGACACACCCCCCGCTTCACACCAACGATGTACCCGTGACTGGGTGAACTTACCTGTATCCTCAGAAACCGTGGCCAAGCATACGCAGGGAGGGTTTGCACGAGGTGGTTAAAGAGTTGGAGCCCATCTAACCTGTGGTCCTGCTTCAACACGACCGCAGCCATGCCTGCTCGACCCTCATTTCCTGCAAAGGAGGGAGAACGCCGTCAGAGTCCCATTGGAGACGTCACGTGCCTCACCCTCCCCTCCTTCTTCCACCGTGGCCTGAGAAAAGGACTGAGGTTCGAATCCCACACCTGGCACGCTGACTCCATAGACGTTGGCCTCCTGGATGAAGCCGAGGAGGCCCAGAACCTCGGACACCTCTGTGGTGGACACGTTCTCTCCTTTCCACCTGTGCAGCAACAAGGATTAGCTGCAGTTACACCAGAGGCTGTCAATCAAGATGTCACCAAGGAGACTCGACAGTTTTCATTAGTTTTCTTTGTGTTTTTTTCCCCCTTTCTTCAGATCAACAATTTTCCCCTTGATTCCGATCTCATTGTTAGTTTAAGGTAATGATAATCAACCTGGCATGAGCAGCTGATCGTCTTGCTGTTTTACTCAATGACGGTACCTGAACGTGTCGCCGACGCGGTCTCTGAAGTAAAGGAAGTCCCTGTGGTCGCACAGCAGGAGGTCCCCGGTGTTGAAGTAGACGTCGCCGGCGCTGAACACGTCCCTGAGCAGTTTCTTCTCCGACTGCACCTTGTTTCCAGCGTAGCCCAGGAACTGGTTCATCGCCGTCAGAGGGGCCACCAGGATCCCAGGCTCCCCTACACACACAGAAACCCGCATTTTCGAATGTTCACCCAGTGCACTGTGTCCGTTTTACAGCACGGCGAAAGAGCTTCGCACCGACGGACGGGTTCACCTGCCAGCGCTCTGATGCATCGCCCAGAGTCTGTTCGGACGGGCTCGTACGTCTGCGGGTGGTACCTCAGCAGCTCAAAGGGCATGGAGAGCTGAGGGTCAAAGGACAGCGACTGTAAAACCTACATTGGTGTTTTATTGTGTTTGTACATTTGTCATACCCTCTTTATTCAAATTTGTTGGACAGTACTCGATGACTTCTAGTTCTTAGTACTGCAAATGGGTCTCTCTTGTCGCCCACCTTGTTGAAGTAGCTGGCCCTCCCGATGGGCCCCACCTCATCGGTGTAGTTGAGGAAGCCGATGCTAGCCTCGGTCAGGCCGTAGCCCTCCCGGACTTTGGCCCCGAAGCGCGCGACGAACTCCCTCCAGACGTCCTGCCGGAGGCCGCTGCCCGCCACCAGCCGCACGCGGTGAGCCGTCTCCTCTGGGACCTGCGGAGCGGGACAGCGCTTTTAGCACGTGGGCGGGGACACCGGTGTCAAAGTCTTATTAGTCCAGGGGTCACATGGGCCCGACCAGTGACGTAGAAGCAGGACACATTTTAACCAATGACCAACATTTTGACGCCGTCTCCAGATGACGACCAGACGTTTTCAGAGCGGACGACATCCCAGCCACTCATCATCACTTTGCGTCAAACCTGGCCAGCCTGTACAGGCCATGTCGGGGTGCAGCGGGTGGAGGCTAAAGCTTCCTCACCGACGGCTGGTTGAGCAGGTATCTGCAGAGCTCCCCGATGTACTGCACCACGGTCACGTCGTGCTTCACGCAGTCGCTCCAAAACTGGCTGGCAGAGAACTTCTTCCTCAACACGCACGTCGCACCTGCGGAGCCGGAGGAAGAGGAGGAGGAGCGAGTCAGACGCTCGTTCGGTCAACTCACAGGCGGATCAAAGGAGACGGCGCTCCTTTTGTTTACAACCAAAGTTCGATGAAGATGTTGGGAGGGAACAAAAAAAATCGACTGAGCTAAATTCAGCCGCTCTTACCGAGGTGGATGCACCCTCCGATCCCCAGCAGGGAGGCGGACATGTGATACAGAGGGAGGGTGATGTAGATGACGTCATCGGACGTGGCCCCGCACATGTGGAAGAAGGCCATGCTCCCGATGGCCTTCAGATGACCGACACGCGCCGCCTTGGACAGACCTGAGGGAGGACGCAGACGTTGCAGACTCTGACCCAAATCCCAGACAGTTTCCGAGGTGGGCTGAGGGGATGTCGGCGTACCTGTGGTGCCCGAGGTGAAAATGAAGAGGAAGTTTGACATGACGTTGGCTTTGGGCAGGTCGCTCAGGCTCTCCCCGGACATCTTCTCCACCTTGTCCAGCAACGCGCCGATGCGGCCAGAGGGAGACGCGTGATCCACCACCCACGCCGTCATGTCCTCCTCGCCCACGTCGGACAGCGCCTCCTCCGCCAAGTGCACCAGATCTGCACAGAGTCACAGGACGTCAGCTCGGGGGTCGGAGCCCACCAGGCAGAGAGATGTCAAGGCTGTAACTGTTAAGAAGTTCGGGTCAAAGTCTCCTCTATCTTTGCTGGATACCATTGCCACACGTGTGTTCGCTGTTGGGACGCGGCCCAACGTGGTACTTTGCTCTTTTACCCGTTTGGCATAACTGACAGCGTTTCACACAGCGTGAACCTTTCCTCGCCGACCACTTGTGGAATCTTTGTTTCTCAGCATCACATCTGCACACGCTCATATCTCAGAGCGACTAGTGTTGGAGGTCAGGATTGGATCGATCCTACCTCCTTCTTGCAAGCTGCATCGCCGCAGTACCACAACGGCCAACTAAAAAGTCGCTCAGCTGTCTCCAAGTTAGCCAAAAATGTCCCCAAAAACACGTTGGAATTGTAATTTAGGGACATTTTAATGACATTTTTTTTAAAGTAAATGTAAAGATTTTTGCTTCTTCAGGTTAATAAACTGGAACTTTAAGTACCTTCCTAAGACATGAACCTATGTATCAGCAGCCATCTGCCTTTTTTGTTTGTTTTCAAGTAAACCTGCAGCTACTTCTGTCAAAAACTGATAAATAGTACTTGAAAGAAACTCCTGGCCTCAGGTGTGAAATGATGTGAAACTGTCTTGACGAACTGTGCTGCCTCAGCTCTCGGTGTCCACTCTCCTTGGGCCCCCCAATAACGTTCGTCCGGCCCTGTCCCCCCCAGTCTTCCTGGTCGCGTACGAAGCGAGGATCTTTAACCCCTCGCGCCAGCATCAGCCGCCTCGCGGACGCAACTGTCGAGGTCGACGACTCAAAGTCCGGCGAGCGGGAAAAACGTGTCGTACCTGCGCCCACCACCAGCGTGCGGGCCCCGCAGCTGCGGAGGCAGTGGACCACCGCCTTGGCTTTAATGTTCACGTTGAGGAAGGCCACCTCGCAGCCCAGCTTGCACAGCCCGAACCACACGCAGATGAAGTCCGGCTCGTTGCCCATCAGCAGGGCCACGACGTCCCCTTGTTTCAGGGAGCCCTCCGCCCTGAAGGCGCGCGCCAGCCGGTTGCTCCTCCTGTCCACGTCCCCGTAGGTCCAGGTCTGCTCCCCGAACACGACGAAGGCTTTGCTGGGGTTCCTGCCAGCCTGGGAGACGAAGCAGTCGAGGAGCGTGACGGTGCCCCGCTGCATGCGAGCCCGCAGCGCCCCGGAGTAGCGCCGGAGCTTCAGGTAGAAAGCCAGGTCGTGCCAGAAGAACGGGTAGGCGCTCCGCTGGTACGCCAGCAGGGCCAGCGCTGCGGCGAGAAGGCTGCCCAGCGCCGCCGCCGCCGCCGCCAACATGTTGCTCGGAGTGACTCCAGAACTCAGTGGAAAACTTCTCAAAAACAACAACTCTCAGTTAACAGGCAGCCACGGCGCATGCCTACAGGCAGCGAGCCCCTCTCATCGCTCCCTCATTACACAATTGCACGGGAGCGCGCTGACAGCCAATCAGCTTCGAGCATGGAGGTGATATTCTGATGTCACGGTGCGGGAGGAGGAGGAGGAGGGGCTGAGCTCTCCGCTGCTTTAATCCGCGCAAGTTGTCTGGAGGGATAAACCGAGCAGCGCCGCGCCGCGCCGAGCCAGGCGGAGAAGCTCCACGGGAACCGGAGGAAGAGGAGGCGGAGAAGGAGAGGACGGAGGGGAGGGCGAGCAAAGATGCGCACCGCGGCCGCCGGATCCGGGCCTGTCCTCCGCTGACATGCAGGTAAATGGATGGATGGATGGATGGATGGAAGTGGATGTCATGTCCGACGCGCCCGGAGGGAGCTGACGGGAGTCCCCGCTGGCTGAATTTCAGAGCCGACACCGGTGGTCGGGATCTGTGCGGGACACACTGGGACCCTTCTAGACAGGTGATACACTGGCCCACATCGGTGGTCCAGCAGGCGCGTGAGGAAGCGGGACACCGCGAGCGTGAGTCACAGGAAATGCGCATCGCATCCCAAACATCGGCGATCATCTGCGAGGCGCGTCTCTCTTATCACTTATTAATGACGGCCCCGACAGAAAAGCTTTCAGCCCTTTAACATAATAAAATCCTCCAAGGCCATTGGAGGGGGATTTAAGAAGCCCAGCGAGCCTTTCAAAATAAAAGCACTTGCCAGTTTGGCACTTGTTTGTGGACTAATCCTCTCCCTACAGAGCGACGGAGTAGTCTGCGTGTAACACAATGCAAGTATTGTGCCTGTGATGCATCCCAGCATGAACCGTATGCTTGGCGATTGTGTGACATTGTGTGTGTGTGTTTGTTTTTGAGTGGAAGAGAGAAAGAAGCAGAGTGCTGGCAGGTGGCAGGTGCAGAAATTGGATTTTGATTTCAAATGAATCTCATTCGATGTTCACACGACTGATGCAACGTCCCTTCACGGCGAGACGTCTTCTGAACAACAGTCCTGAGCTCAAAGACACTTCCAGCGAGAGTTACATAACGCCCGGACGAATGATAAGCATCACATCTGACATGCTGGGGGGGCTTTTATTTCGTTCTCCCGCTTCCGTGACCTAAATGATCAAATATTTCGAATTGCTTGTTATAATCCTTCAACAACTCATAATTCTACCTCCATTCACTGCGGAGCAGGAGAGTATTTTAGGGCAAAGACTTAATTTGAAGGTTACTACATGGTCACATAATACTCGTTCAGAATTGTATGTTTCTTGTTCATAAACATTACAAATAACGACTTAACTGCGGGTTTATGGAATTTGGAAATAGAGTAAAGTGTGATTTTTAGATCAGATTTAATGGCTGGAGTCCTTCGCAAACTCCTGCTGACACGCCTTGTTTTACTGGCAGGAAGTTCCCGCGGATTTTTAACCTTGAGCGACAGTCGCTGCCAAGCTAATGACGCTGATGTCAAATTACCAGCACTCCATGCTGCGAGCCGACGGACTCAGAAGTACTTCCTGGAAACTGGCCAATCAGAGGCAGAGAGCTAAACTGGCCCGTTTCGAATGTCGCATAGCAACAAGTTTTTCCTTTAAACTGCTGCTTTTTCATCATAAAAGCAAAATAGATTCTTTGATATGAAAAAAACAGTTGTTGTCGGACATTTTTTAGCACGATACTAACTGCTAAGTTGGTTCTTGCGGTGTGTAAACGGGTCGCTTTGCAGTTTAGTTTCCGCAAGTGTGCAAATGAATGAAGCTTTAAAGCCAATTTAAGCAATTAGGGTGTAACGCGTCTCTCCTGTAGCGTTGACACTATATTGGGGTCATCGGGGGTCCGGGCGGTTTGGAGAGACGGGTTCATCGATTGTGGCCACGGTGAAACACGTTAAACACCTTTCATTTCAGCCCACGCGTGTTGTTGTCAGCGAGTGTTTGTCGGCCTGAGATCAACGAGTTAATGGGCCGGTAAATCCCCGCCCAGCAGCAGCAGCTTTCTCTGTAGCCTGACAGATGGATGTGCGGCGCGGCGGCTCACAGCTCTGTGGGCCCTGGTGTCCGCTCTCACCGCCACCGCCGCCGCCGCCGCCACGCTGCCAGGGCCATCTGTGACCCCGGCAACCCTTTCTCCCTCGGACCGCCCCCGTCCAGCCACCCGAGCGCCGCCGCTCGGCCTCAAAACCCCGGGCAGGGCGGCGCTCTGGCCACTCCGGGAGGCCGCCCTCGCGCCTGCTGCCGCTTCCCATCGTGTTTTGCCTCCTGGCAGTTGTGAGCTGTGCTCAGATTACAGGATCAGCATTAACCTTTGCCCTCTTGTGTCTCATCTCTGTGCAGCATATTCAATTTGAGAGTTCAGCATGTATAAGATGAAAACTCGCTCTGCAAACCATCTGCCGCCTCGCAATTTGAAATCCGGGCAGTTTTACATGGTAGAACTTCTATTTCAAAGACACTGACTTTAAAAGCAACATATGATGTTGATCAATTTACCGAGTGACAGTTCCTTGTCATTTCTATGTAAAACACACCCTTCAGATGCAATTTGTAACTTCTACAATTCATGAAATGCCTTAAATTGACAAAGGAACCAAACTCTGAACAGGCTCACTCGAATCAACACCTCTATTTTATAGAAGTCTCATTTAGACACTTCCTGTGCAGACCCCCCCCCCACCCCTTCATGAACTCTGGTGACTCCCTGAGGGGGTCCGAAAACAACCTGAACAGACGCGTATCCTCCAGTGTCTTCGAGGAAAAGTCCTCGTTGTGGGAATTATCACCTTAATCCTCGGCTCCTCTTGTCTTTAGGCTAATCTGGAGTTTCAGCTTATTGTTCAGTCGTCTTGCCCTCCAATTATCTCTTTTGGTTCGTGCCAGCGTGCTCATTGGGTCCACGGCTATTCATAGTTTAAAGGGAAAAACTCCCAAAGACAGCAGAAAAACCTAAAATGTGGCAAGTTAGTAAAGGTGGTGATTATGAAGCGCATATTTTACCTCAATTTACAGTCACTGGGTCAAACAGGTGGACGGTTTGAGTCCCGTCTCGTTGTCTCGCTGTGTCGAAGTGTCTTTGGCCAAGATACTTAACCTCGAGTTGCTCTCAGTCGCATGCGAGTGAACGTGTGAACTTGACGGCTCGTGTAAAGCGCATTGAGAGTGTTGGAGCGGGATAACAGGCGATAGGAGCGAGAAGTGCCTTTACCGTTTGCCTCTGGGTGAACCGTGACAAAATATAGCAGCGACAACCCGGCTTCTTCAACACGAACCAGGAAGTAACCAGGAAGTGTGAACTCGCACGTTTCTGGGTTCCTCTGATCATTCAGGTCAAGGGAATAACTAGTGAAAGCAGCATAATCAGCCTCAGTAATGGAAGACGTTGTTTTTTTTTCCAGCCTTCACAAAGCTTCAGCTGTTATTTCAACTCGGCATCTGCAGTCGTCCTCTCTGCTAACCTTCTCCGCCACCTCGGTGTTATTATTCCACAAACATCCAGCGGGGTGATACTCTGCCGTCCTTTCCCAGCTTGTTGACCTCGGCCACGGCCAAGCCGGCAACAGCAGATAACTGATGGACACCCCGATAGCCTCGTCATATCAAATAAATATCAAATCGGAGCCTCTGGTTCACGGAGGGCATTTATAATTCAGATGGCAGCCCGATCCATTCCTCTCTGCCAGCTCTTATCAGATACCAGACAGAGGTCCCTCCTTGTCCTCCTGCCCTGCTCTTCTATCCTACACCTCCTCCCCCCGCACCTCCTCCTCCTCCCCCTCCTTTTCTCTCTCCCCTCCTGTGCCATCTGCCAGCTGCTGGTGTATGGATGAACACGGGGCAGATTAAAGTGCAGCGTGTCCCGGAGGATTTAGACTTTCACTATTAGCGGTGTAGAGATCGGGAGTCCCCAATGTGACATTCAGCGTCGGCGTTTTTGTATTTCCTTCTCCGAGGAAGCCGTCCGTGACAAAGGTAACGTGTGCGCTCGCGAAATGATAGACCTCCAAGTGGATTAGTGCCGTGTAAGTCGCTGCGGTCATTGTCGGCGCATACCGACTCAGCGAGCTGCCAGAAAGATGGATAATTGATAAATGGATGTACTCGGAGAGTCGGGCTGGCAGGCAGACGGGGCGACTCCACCGATGGATACGAAGCGACTGCAGCTCGGAAGTGGGGTGTCACCACATCCTGCTCCGCATGCGAACCTTTCCAGATGTTGTTCCAATATCGCAGTTTGCTTTCTTGATTTCTCTCACGTTTCCTTTCTCGTGCCGTTTCTGTTTCCCTCAGTGTGGTCGGTGATCAGCGTTTCCTTGGAGACAAGAGCAGCATGTTCTGAGAAACTCGGAGTTGACCTACAAGCCAGCGATGAGCCATAAGTTTCAGGGAGAGGCGAGCGGGGAAGCGGGCGAGGAGCACAAGGCGGCGGCGGCGCCGCCAGCAGCTCCGAGGAGCAGGCAGCCCAACGGGAGCCCCGGCGACGCGCCGGTCCGGCGGTCCTGGAGGCCGTGCCAGATGCTCAATCAGGACGGGGAGATGAATCCCCACCACCACCATCATCACCATCACCCCCATCATCATCATCACCCTCATCATCACCAACACCCACCCGCGGGTCGGGGGCCGCCTCGCCACCGACGGCGGCCTCCGTCTGGGCAGGGGCAGAGTCAGAGCCAGGCTACGAGTCCTGGGGCGGCCCCCGCCGCGGCCCCCTGCCGGACGGACGGAGGCGAGAGCCACGATGCCGAGCAGCGTCCCGTGCAGCATCACCGGCCTGCTGTCACGCGCTACCGTCGCCATGGAGACCCCAACCCCAGACACAGAAATCACCGGCAGCGACAGCCGTTCAGAGAGATCCAGGACTCGTCTAACGCTGACGAGCGAGAAGCTCCCGCGGAGGCGCCGCCGCCGCCACCGCCGCCGTGCCCGGCAGCCGATCCCGCGACGGAGAAACCGCAGGACAGCGACTGTCCTCACCCGACTCCCGTTGCTGTGGTCGCACCCACCCTGGTCGCCCCAGACCCTGTCAACCAGGCGGTCCAACCGCCACCTCAAGAGACCCCGCCCCAAGAAATGGAGGAGGACGTTCAAGAAGGCGACGAGGAATCGGAGGACGCCAAGGAGAATGGCGCCGAACAGGAAATGGTCGCGGAGGAAGGAGGCGGCCTCGCGACCACGGGTCCGGCCGCCGATAGCCATGATGACAAAACTGAGGAGCATGCGGAGCAGGTAGAGGAGGAGCAGGCGGTGAAGGAGCAAGTGGAGGAGGAGCAGGTGGAGGAGGAGCAGGCAGAGGAGGAGCA
>JASSRZ010000083.1:1795091-1811399 GCA_032164315.1 Malacoctenus gilli
GTGTGTGTGCGTGTGTCTGTGTGTGTGTGTGTGTGTGTGTGTGTGTGTGTGTGTGTGTGTGTGTGTGTGTGTGTGTGAAGGGGAAATGAATTACAGTGTAAAGCACTTTGGCACTGCTGATCGCAGTTGAAAAAAAGCCACATTTCAATGGAGCCTATTTACAGTTTAGCCAAAGTGACGCCCAGAGGGTGACCCCTGTTTGGGACCCCTGGTGTAAGAGACTGAGGGCTTTTGACTAAAAAGGCATAAACAGCTGACGTGAGCCAAAGTGGTGTTGTAACGGGAACAGAGGGAGAGTGCTGCTATTGAGTTCTGAACCTTGTTTTTCTCCTGCTGTACCTCCGCCCGTGACTGAGTTCTGATGATGGCAAAGAAAACGTTGGTATTTCAATCAGGAAAGAGGCAAAGTGAACACACAGCTACTGAGGCACCGTGTGACTGACGAGGCCTCCGCTTGCTGCCACCGTCTGAGCTGCATTTGGTTGTTTTTAGGCTTCCCTGACCCATTGATCCGAGCACGGCGGCTGCAGCGGTTTGTGGGAATGTGAGCAGCCCGCCCGCATGTGTCGGCTATGTGCTAATAGTCCGACACTGTTCTGAGAGGTCAGAATGACACCCGAAGCTGAACTTTCTCTCCCTCTGTAACCTGAAAAGCCACGGCAGTCTGTCTCGCTCTCTCCATCAGTCGGACTCCGTCGTTCACACTGAACGCTCCTTTTTCACACATCTTATTTCCAACTGATATATACTATGTGCGCGCGTGTGTGCGCGTGTGTGTGTGTGGCCCCCAGTGTGCTGCTACCTGCTGCCTCTACACGAGGTGTGCATGCAAACATTTCCACCTCCATGCTGTTTGTGATGGTAACCCCCTTGTTTTATGTTTGGTCGTAAATGTGCCAGTAGTGAGAGAATGGACTCACTCAACCACTGACAGCTCGCTCGGTTGGTCACATGACACACACGCCGCCAGGCGGCTTTGGATAATCGAGGCCTCATTTCATGTGACGGACAAGGAAGGACAACAGTTCAGCATGAAGAAACGTCTCTTCTTGATTTCATGACAAGAATGGTTTCACGCCGCAAAGCAGTGTTTTCCTGGTCCGCATTTGGTGGCACCCGTCACAACAGGACTGCAGCACCCTCACTGATTGGCTCATGGTGTCCAGACCGTCTGTTTGGCTCCATGAGGACGGCATTGCGCCAGAAGAGAGAAACGCCTCTTGACCAAAGCCCAGAGATCCTCCTCTGACTCAGATTCCATCTCAACTTCGAGCCAAACGTGATGAGAGTTTTTCAACTTTTTAACATTGACTGAGAAGTAAAGATGAGGAAGCGGAACTAGAGAGAATCAAAACAAAACGAGGCTATCAAGTACACGTACGGAAAATCCCATGTTGGTGTGAATGGACGATGATTTGGAGCTGCTGTGAAATTAGGAAAGACAAAAAAAGCAAAAAAAGTGAGAATGTTTTTGTGAAAACAATGTGTCCCTGAAACATGTTGTCATGGGTGTGACCTGTCAAGTCTATAGCTTGTCTTTACCTGACCTGAGACCTGTGCCCTGAGCTCCTCTCCTGTCGTCTTCACATTTCCTCGTGTGTCTCCATCCTCTCTGTATCTTCCTCAGCGATCTCTGGCTGCTGGCCAAGGAGCCAGAAGTTTGGGATCTGTGGGATGGTGAGAACAGTGGAGAGCATGACGTGGCGGCCCTGCGCTCCGGTGACCACTAACCCCTCTGACCTCTTCAGCTTGGCTGTTTTTTTGATCCAGTTTGATCAGATGTAAGAGTCACTTCTCCATCAGGTTATGCCTCCATGTCCCCTTTTGCAGCTCCGCTGTGGGTGGCCTCTGGAGATTTGTTCACTGCTACACACACACACACACACACACACACACAGATTCCTGTTCCTGTTCACATCGGCCGAGCAGTCACCTTGCAGAAGATATGTTGATGTTGACGGTGAGTCAAGCGAAGACGTCCTCAGTGAAAGTCACAGTACCCTGTTAAGTGAAAGGCCAGAAATATGGCCAAAACAAATACAGCACTGATGATACATAAACTGCACCGCACCGTCATGCTACAAAGCGCCCGGCTCGAAAGGTTCTCCCTTCTGCAGCTGGAGAGCTAAATACAAGGATCCTCACCATGAAGTTCCAGTTTAACATTTTATAATTTAGAACCCTGCAATCATCCAACGGGACACTCACCCAGACCACATCCAGAGGGGTCTGATGAGGCAGTTTGGGGGGGGGGTCTGATCTCAGGCTGGCCTTGGGTGGAGTGGGGGTCCCACCACAGGGGCTTGGGAAGGCTACCAAGTTGTTGATCACATTTAACACAGAAATGCTGGCGGCTGTCAAGGGCAAGTCCAGTTTGGACACGTGACCAGTTGGACCGTCAACCTGGCAGAGGAGCCGCTGTGGGAGTGGACTCAGAGAGGACTGAGAGTGGCCCGTTCAAGTTCAAGGTCAAGAGATCTTTAATGGAACCCAATGGACTGGTTGTCATAGCCCCCCCCCCCCCCTTCACCCCTCCAGAGTGCTCCTTTCACTCCTCAGAACGTTTCCCCAACGTCCTTTTATTGCCTCGGCGCTGCACCTTGTTGCGACAATCCACATCAGAGCTCACCACTCATATCTGCAAAGCTCCCCAGAAGTGACAGATACTTAAAATAGCCAGCGGCGGCTCGAGCGGCTCGCACCCCGCGCGAAACATAGCGCAGACATTCCTGAGGTACGTGATTATTTAACATGTGTCCGCTGACTGACACCGAAGGCCATGTGGCGCTCATACCTCCGGAGCGGCAGGGATGGTTCTACGGGGGTACCTGGAGCCAGCCGCTCACATCAGAAATAACCCTGGTGGGCGGATGGGGGGGGTGCTTGTGGTGAGCATCTCGTCTTACGGCGAGCTCAAAAGCAAGGCGAGGAGATTGAGATGCAAGAGGGAGAAGCTGGCTGGTTTAGAAAGGCAGGAAGTTGCTCGAGGTGATGTTGAAACGTCTGTGCACGTTTCAAAAGCCTCAAGAAGCGACTGAATATACGAGTCCGTCTGCGCCATCAGGACACGAGCGGGAGGACGGAGCGGTCAGCGTGATCACTTGTGCGGCAGTTCAAAGGATGACGAAAGCTCGACTGCAGCGGGACTGAACAGAAGCGTTGTCAGACGTGGGAATGTTTACGGGAAGGGTTAATGAGTTGGGTCAATAGGATAGGTCCCTACTGCAATGTAGTACTGCAATGGGTTCAGTACTGCACTACTTCCGGTGGGAAGTGGAGTTAAATGGACCGGACAAAAGAGTCGATTGGCGACCAAGCGACCAGGCGGGAGAGGCTTCCTATTGGCCAACATTTTCAGCAACGACACGCTCGTTTTACACAGCTGTTTCACAGCTTCCTGCAGCCGATCTCGATGTGACTTAGTGGCAGAGAACCACTTAGTGAATCAGTGGCTCATAACAGCTGTTCTGTGTTAGATTTACATAGGCTGCTTCTTTTGGGGGAGAAGCAAAGGCCTCTGAAGCCAAACAGATGAATGAAAGGTGGAGCAGAGTGTCAGTGCGCCCAGGGGGGGAAGTGGTATCGACTGCTCAGCTCAAATGGCTCTCCTCCATTCAGAAGATGAGGCTCTTCATCCCGCCCATGTTCCCTCAGCCGTCACTCGACACTACGTCTCAATCTGTACAGTTGAATGCAGTTACCTGCTGTATAAGTCGATTTGCTTCACAAACAAAAGAAATATTGGCACCTTCTCTCTGAAACGATTCATCTTTGCTTCTGCATTCGTCAGTCCATCCTGTCCCTTCACTGGAGTTGATCTCAACTGAGAGTCGGTGAGGTGGGGGGCGCACCCAATGTATGACAGGACACACACACACGGACACACACACTGTAGTGAACTTGTAAGTGAAGACAGTCAGGGCTGTGCTGTCACTGTATTGATTTCACTTGCTTGAATACAGAAAGAAAAATGAGTCAAAGCTTGTCGTCTATCTTACAGTTGAGTGTGAAACATGAGTGTGTTCCTGAGCCCACCTGAACCCCTCTCTGTGCCGAGCATCCAGACACACGACAGTGTGTGTCACAGAGCCCAGATCCAGCTCTGTGCTCTGTTTATCCAACTCCTATCTCTTATGGTGGCTTGTGCTCTCTTTTGATTTAAGTTGTGGGTGTGTCTGTGTGTCTGCCCTACTGTGCTCCACTGTGCAGCGTCCCTGACCCTGTGTGTGTGTGTGTGTGTGCCCGCGCGCGCGTGTGTACCGATGCTTAGTCTGCAGTCTTGTTTGTGGCCAGTTCGTCTTTCTTTTTCGTCCTTGTCGGCCTCTCTCGCTGCAGCCGTATATCAGTCGCGCCCTCACTGACCTGCGTCCACGTTTCCCAGTTTTTCCAGCCCCGGTGCGTTCATGAACCTTGCTTGTCTTTGACCATGCCTACTGGATTACCCCCAATGTTTTTTTTTTTACCTGTCTGCTGCATGTCGTCAACCCTCAACTTTCACACGTGGTGTGAAAACTCAAATCAAAAAAAGAGCGTGTTGGTCAACCTGGACAACACTGCCTCACAGCCTGCTCATCCTCCTACAATGGGAAAATAAAGACTCCCTAAAGGCTTCTGTCCCAATCTGCAGCATAACCATGAACTTGGTGGAATTTAAACATCCTGGCATCTCTTCCATGCAGTGGATGGATTTGCATTGGCATTTAAAAGTGAAACATGAGAGGAAGTGCAGATGGTCCATTACTGCTTCAGTGATGGAAAGCAGTTGTTTTTATTTATTCATTATTAATTGATTTATTATTTAAAGGAATTTGAGACAGCTTGGCGCAGGTGGGCTGTCCAGACCCCCACACGGAAGGACACCTGATAATGCAACATGACTGAGAGAGTACGGCATGGGACACTGTAGCACCTGTTGAAATGCGGCGAGATGAATCTGGGAGAGCCGTCGAAGCCGCGTGGAGGAGCACTTGGCTGATTATGATCAGCTCTTTAACATCTTGACGTGGCTCTGATACACAGCTTAGCAGATCGCACTGCGTGGCTGAACTCACCTACTCTAGTGACACTTGCTATTGAGCCGCATATGCTCTGCTTGCAATTTTTGTGGCCTTGTGACACAAAAACCTCTCTGCATGCTGCCTCATTTGCCAAGGAGGAGTCAAAAGAACTTCTTGTGGTGTTCCACGGACCTCTGTAGCCTCAGTCTGTGGCTGGAGGCGGTATTGTGGCCTTTTTGGGGGACTTGATGCTTTCTCCTCAGCATCCACACTCTCTGGGTGGGTTTCTATCAGCTGTACTCATCCTGCTTCCCCCTAGAAGACCAAAGTGGACACTACAGAGCGGTTAAAAGTCCGCAGCGTGTTGTATTTGACTTTTTGGCCGATATTTCATGACATTTCTTGCTCCGTGGCTTCCTATTGGTCCTGGTTTATCACCTGGTGTTTACCGTCTCCTCTGCTCCCCTCTCTGCCGCTGCTCCTCCTCTGCTCCTCAGGCATTGTGCGGCTCCGCCCCTCTCTGTGCCTCACCTGCTGGTTACTTTAATTGTCACCACCTGCTTCACCTGCCGTGTGTGCGCGTGTGTGTGAGTCCTTGCTGAGTGTTGAATGTGGTTTCTTTTGGTCTTCCGTGCGTTTCCTCGTCTGGTTTCCAGCTGTTGGGCTCTACTGTTTAGTGAAACAGGGGGAACTTCGAGCTTGCTGTGTGAACTGCTCCTGTGAAGAAGAAACGATCGAAACAAAATCAGAGGAAACCAAACTGTTGAGGGTTGTCACTGATATAATTATGTGGTTTGGGTTTTTTTGGGGGGAACTTTGTCTCAAGTTCACTCTGTGCCTTATTCCTCATGTCCGTCTCTGTGTGAATCACCTGGGGGAAGACAAAAACACAGAAAATGCTTTGATTTAAAGTTGATTTTGATGGATTGTGTTCTTCCTATGAAGTTGTCGGCATCATGAAGCTGTTTTGCTTTACTATTGGCGTGAAATTTCCGAGAGAGGAGGGCAGAGTGACAGAGCGTCACAGCGATGGTCTCCTGCTGGGAAGGGGGGGCAGCAGTAACTGGATTAGCAGTGGTCCCCAGCTAATGAGCGGGAGAAACCACGCAGAGACTCTGACCTTCCGCACCGCTGTGAGCTGATATGGAGCCTGTCAGCGTGATTATCGGGGAGACACCCCCGCTGCGGGACCGATGGTTGGCCGGGTCAGGGTTGGAAACACGAGACCTGACGGTGGATGTCACTGAGCAGCGAGAGCATCCGCCTGTGTGTTCCTGCCTCCTCCGCCTGAAAACTGAGCGAAGGAAAATATTTCCTCTTTGTTCAGGTTCCCACATTTCTCCCTTGCTCTTCTTGCTGTACGGGGGGACGCTCCGCCTCGCTGCTGCTGCTGCTGCTACGTGAGGAGCCTCACAAGGCTGCTCCGCCAGGAACAACCCTTCCTTAAAAAAGGTCGCAAAACCTCCAATCTCAACAAAATGCGCTGCTGTTATTGTTGGTTTCTGTGCACAGGGAGCCTGCTGAGGAATCGTGGACGTGCCCTGACACACCGAGCAACGTTCTCTCGCGGGGGGCCAGTAAACTGACCAGCGTAAAGCATCGTCACGTCCTGCACTGAGTCTGCAGCTGGACAGTGGATGATGTCATGGCGTGCTGTCTCTTCCTACACCGTCACTGACTCATATGCTATAACGACCGGACACAATCATTATCTTCTTGTGCTACGGTTACGCCATCGGTACTTTTAACCGTCTTGGATCTCTCTTTGTAATGCCGGGCTCTCACCTACGGATTTTCACAGTCACAGTGGAGTCGCGGCGTGATCTCGATCGTTAAGTTTGAGGTGGTAATCCACAGTTTGCCACTGTGTTCCGTACCAGTCTTTCCTGACTCTTTGGGCTTGCGAAAATATCAAACATGTTTAGATTGCGACTTGCGATAATATCAGTCACAAGTCCCAAGCTCGTCTGCAACTAAACTCACAACACTCGTCGTCAGATGTGAGCTGATAGTCTTTTCACAGTCTTTTCTCAGTCTTTTCAGAGTCTTCTGGTGTGAGCCCGGCATCCACCAACACAACAACGTTATTGGATGCTTTTATTGTGAAAGCCTGGGCTTGAATGCACATCGCTACGCCAGACGCACTGACGAACGAAACAACGGCTCATTTGGACTTTCCTGTTTATTCTCAGCAGTTTGTTTCCTTTTTTTCACGCACCCAATCTTGGTAAATAGTGTGCAGGCACATTCAGGCTGTGGGACACAACGAACTGGACACATCATCCAAATACAATGTCCATGTTTAGATAAATCATAAACACAGACAAAGTTATGGTCGACTACATCTGAGCAGAGAGTGTCCGAACGCTGTTTGGTTTGAAGTCCAGCTGTGACGTGGATTTCAGAAGATGTTTCCATGTGTTCGCGTTCGCCTCAAGTGGACCAGGCAGTTTGTTAGTAATACAATAACGTTACTTACGAGCCGCTGTTGTCACGGGCCTGCAGCCGGTTTGTCCCCAGTCCGCACAGGATTATAAAGAAAACCAGCTACGGTACTTAACAGCAGAAAAGATGCTTGTCAGTACACAAACAAACCTTTGAAAGCATTATTTACATCCTAAATAGCACCTCGGTGTGTGTAAGCACTGTGACGCTGTGGGGGGGGAGTGGGAGTTGTGCGTTGTCGCGATCCCTGTGAAGTCCAGGGCTAAAGGACATTATTTCTTCTGTAAACACTCTGTTGCATGGACAGCGATGCTCTTCGTGTCAGGTTAAACTGCAGATGAAGAACAGAACAAAGAGACCAAGTGGTCGTCAGCGTTTGCCCCTCAGGCCCTGAAACCTGCCCTTTGACTGTCCTCTGCGAGCGAAGGCTCTGAAAGGTTGTCTGCGGATAGTTTCGCCCCACAATGTTGCCTTTCTTGTGCCGCTGAACTAATCAAATTCCCACAATCCAGTTAGCACACAGGTCAGTCGGGTCAGCTGGTATCGATGCTGTATTTTTCACTATATTCGCTGAGCCTGTTTTGCGTCGCTACAAACATATCCAGAGGCTCAGGTTGATCAGGCGATAGCGGGGCTGCAGCAAATAAGACATGGTCCCATCGAGGAAACTACCTGCATTTGTTCATGCTCATGCGCGCCAGAACTGCAATATCACGAGGGCAAGAAAAAACAACCCATGCAAATAGTTCAACAATTCCTAACAGTTCCTAACTACTCATGCTTTCATGGGTTTTCCATATACGTTGTTATGAAGTCATTGATTTAAACTTTCGAGAGGATTTATACTTTTTCCCCAAAACGCATCATTATCAAACTCTTCCAACTGATTCGAATGATTTATCGAACTGGCCCACCCATCCAACATTCAACTCCTCAAATGAAATGAGTTTGACACCCCTGGTTTGGGCTGTTTTAACCCTGAATATATGTGCAGTGATTCCTAAAGTGGCAAGGAGTCAGGGGCAGTCTGCGAAACCGCCACACTCTGCCGAAAGACGAACACGCAAAGTCCCGATACTGTAAAGGCCACCCGTGTCTTTGGAAGCATCTCCGCTGCTCGCTGTGTTTTCCTTCAAAACAACGCCGCCATCAGTGAAACGGGTGTTTGGAACGAACCCAGAAGCGTGAACACGTTGAGCCTCGACGCAAAGCCGGCCACTGGCACAGACTGCCTGCTCTACTTTCTCCAGCTGCCCTCAGACAGTCGTTAAACCGCCCCCTTGATTTCAGTTGGAAGTCATTAAGCGTGTGAGGATTCTGCTGCTTCTGATGGGCGATTCCTATAAAGGCGACGGGTTGTTCCACGTATCAGGTCGCTAAGCTACCCCTTGGAAGAATTCGATTAGTCACGACAAATAACCCGATCATGGTAATTCAATTTGATACAATTGAGGACAATTTGCGATCGATGACGCCGACTGAAGTGCCATTAAAGTGTCGATGGATCAAGAGGCCGTGGGGGAAAGTGGTCTTCCACGTTTTTCTTTAACATTCGATTGAAAGATGTTATCCGAATCAATTTCATGACGGACTAAAACAAATTCAAACACAATGAAAAAATGTAACGCCTGAACTTATTTCACAATAAAACAACTATGCAAGAGTAAAGCACCCAAAGTCACTATTTGGCAGCGGTTTGTGGCTGTCTACAGGGTGCTGCGGCAACCCACATCAGACAAGAACAGCTTTTTATTTCGACAAGAAAAACGCTTAATAACCAGTGGAAACTTCAACTGCTTCCAGGAAGTGTGTCAAGCCCAAGTTGGAGCCTGGCGTTTTGTCGCAGTCATGCCACAAAGACTCACTGTATTATATAGCAGCGCTGTTGATTTGCATCATTCCACGTCATTTCAAGATAATGCACGACTAGGTGCACGTGAACGGCGTTGGGCTCACATTTTTCGGCACTAGAATGTGACACAAAAATCGAAGCTTTGAATGACACACAAAAGAAACTTGAACTTGATGTAACGCACCAGTGCCCTTTTATAGAGTGGTGAAAACACACTGGCTTTGACTGACAGCCGGCAGTCTCACACCGAACGACACCACCAAAATACTCCCCCCCCCCCCCCCGCGCGCTATGAAGTTACATGCGCACGCGCGGAACCGGGGGCTTGTTGGTGCAGTTTTGCCCCCTCCCCTCCTTTCCCATAGGAGCCCGGTAACGTCACGCCAACTGTTAGGAGTTTTTTGTGATGTCTTCTCGCGACATTTGCCTCCCTCAGCGCACGAGCGAACGCGATCCCTGACATCTCGCGAGATCCCGTGAACGGTCCGGAGCCCACCCTTCAGTGATGCCGTCTGCGGTGTGTATAATAGCGGCGAGGAAAGCGTCGGGAATCTAGGAGGAGCTGCGGCAAGGTCGATAACAGCATCCTGCTCGTACCAACTGAACGAGCGGCGGCAGAAAGGGGCTTTAGCCGTGTGGCTCCGGGTGAGCGGACGTAACGGGGAGCGCCTTGAAGAACCGACTGTGGCGGAAGGAGAAAGAGGAGAGTGGCTGAAAGTTTCCACACTGTATCCGCATGTTCCGACGTAGCTAACGAGCTATCATCCGCCTCTGTGACGCTGTCGGCGCGGCTCCCTTGCGCCCTTTCCTGGCCAGCACAGCGGCGCGTGCTCTCTTGCTAATTGGGAGGGGGGGAACCGTTGGGCGTCTGTCACGGAACGACACCCGGGGGATTCCGCGCTTTGTCCTCTCGGTCCCCGCGTTCACTGAGGTGTGTGCTTTTTTTGCGCCATCATCATCATGTCAGAACCATCCTCCGCGCCTTCCGCCCCGCCGGAGACCGCCGCGGCGGAAAATGACTTCCTCTCCCCAGATGCGGGGCAGAAGCCACAAGGTCCGACGCCCAGCCAGAGCCGCTTCCAGGTAGATCTCGTGGCCGAGGCTGCCGGCGCCGCCGCCGCCGCCGCCGACGAGAAGTCGCCGAGCTCCGACGCCTCTGCCAGCGTCCCGGAGGGCTCGGGTGCCGATCCCGGGGTCGGCGGCGAGGAAGCGAAGGGTCGTTTTCGGGTGGTGAACTTCGCGGACCCGAGTGGCTCGACGAGCCCGGCCTCTCCCGACGGACCCCCGGCCGAGGGACTTCAGAACGGGGACACGGTGATGAGCGAGACCAGCCTGCACTCTTCCACGGGGGGCCAGCATCACTACCACTACGACACCCACACCAACACTTACTACCTGAGAACTTTTGGCCACAACACCATCGATGCCGTGCCCAACATCGACTTCTACCGGCAGACAGCCGCGCCGCTGGGGGAGAAACTTATCCGGCCCACCCTGTCGGAGCTGCACGACGAGCTTGACAAGGTAAGAAGCCCCCCCCCCCCTCCGACCCCCAAAAGGCAGCACGATGCTTTCTCTAGCTTTATGTGTGATGATGACTTTCAAGTTTTCGCTGATATCGTACGTGCCTCCTGTCGGCTCAGGTCGTGGTGTGAGTGTGCGCGTGTGTGTGTGTGTCTGTGCGCGCGCAAATGCAATACGGGACAAGGGACGTTGTCTCGGGATTGTCACCGTAGGTCAGGCCGCCACAGTGGGCTGTTTCTATTTTGCTGACTTGGCAAATTGAGTGAGGCAGCTGTCATTGTGGAAGTAACTTCTTAACAATGATACCTGCAGCATGGGTGGTTGTTTACCTGCTGTTTGTTTATACAGCACATCTGATCACATGCTTTTTTTTTAATCTGAAGCATGCAGAAACACTTAAATGTGCCTGGAATATATTGTTAAACTGGTCTCAGGTGTTCCACCAGGTGAACTGCCCAGCTGTTTGGGCTACAGGTGAGAACCAGCACAGGTGTACAGTGAAGTGGGACCCTGACAAGAGACGCGTTCCTTGCTGGGATTGGGGCTCTGTGCCGAGCCACTCGTTTCTTCTTGGTACAGGGTAGATTTTCACGCCGCGTGGAGACTGGGCAGACCCTCGGCACATTGCTGCCCCAGAGTTGGAGTTTTGGCTGCAGGTGGTCCCGGTTTGAGTTTTTAGTGTCAAACTTGAATCCAGTGGAAGCAGTTCGAAGTATCCTATCTATCTATCCATCCATCTGTCCATTCAGAGTTCTTGATGTGGTGATGGATTGTCGAGAAGCTGCCACAAGTGTTTTCTTTGTCACTTTTCTCCAGTCTTGTAAAGCAGAGTGAACCCTCGTTGAAGGATGGGGATATACATGCACACACGCGCATGTATACGTATTTTGATCAACTCAATGTGACCTTGGGTAGCTATTGCTTGGTGATTGCAACACCCCCCAGATAAAACTGCTGTTTCTTACTCTGTCCAGAGCTGCTCCTCAACTTCTGCTGTCAACATCCAGCCTTTGAATAGAAGGCATTTAGGCTAGCTGTGTACTCTGGAGTTGCCATTTATAGACACAGATCCCCCCAAGTCTTTTTCTGATTTAAAAATACACGTTTTGTTTTTTTTTTTGAAGCATCACAAGCTTATAATGATTTTAATGAGTGATAAGTGGTCTGGAAAAAAACAGTGTGTGTGTATGTGTGTGTGTGGGTGGGTGGGGGTGGGGGGCACTTCCACTTGTCTCTTCCTCTAGAAAGACACGAGTCCGCGACTCCTTTCAGCCGTGAGCTCACGGAGCGATTCGAGGTCGTGACGATGTACCTGCTGAGTGAGTGCGTCTGGAGGCTTGCCCGTGTGTCCACGCTGTTGGAGCGCCGTATGTATCCGGTCAATAACCGGGAAGGGGATGACTCACCCCAGTGGACAATGGACATGTTGCAGGAAGTGCTAAATCCCAGCCGCTACAACCAATAAAAGGCAAGGCGCGGAGGCCAGTGTTTCACCTGGCTTTGTCATTTTGGAGTCCGTCCTTTGACTTTGACTCTCAGCGCGAGGCCAGCGCGCGTGTAATCTCTTTTAAGAAACGACTCACCTGGACTTCTGAAACACACCGAGTCGGGTTCAAAAGGTGACGTCGGTGCGCTGCTGGCCTCTGATTGATTGATCAGCAAGTTCTGTCGACAGAGCAGTTCCAACGGCGCCTTGTTCACACAAATCCAGTTGTATTTGGATTTTTTGTTAGAATTTTGCCACTCTGGGAGCAGGCAAAGCCTGGAGCCCCCCCCACACACACACACACGTTTTTGCCGCTATCGAGGCGCCACCGCGTTTCCTGCTGAAGGTTGAAGCGTTCAGGTTATCTAAGTCTGTCCCCTCTCGAGCAAAATGTCCTTTTCTTTCCTAAGATCATTGTCTGACTTAATTTGTGTCCAAAAGAGAAGATGGCGAAAGACGATCTCCCCTCTCGGTCACTGAAGCAGTCGATCAGCTGACAGCCCCCCTCTCCCCCAATCCAGCTATTAAGTAGTTTGCGATGAAAAGCTGCTCTCATATTTTCTCAAGGTTGTCGGGCCAAACGGAGGGCTCCTATCATGTTCCCCCCCCCTCCTCCCCAGAAGGGATATATTGGGCTTGGATCAGCCGATATCTCGCACGGCTCCATGGAGCCGGCTCCGTGTCATCGCCACTAAATTACAGCCGCTCGCGGATCTCCCCAATCCGTTTGTCTTTAATGAGCTCGGAGGCCGTCCGCTGACAACTCGTGCTCGTAAAGTTCAGAATTCAGGCGGTTTGTCGTGTTTTGAAGGTCAGAGCGACCCCGGGCCATTTCCACTGCATCGGCCCCGCCACGTTTCCCCCTCTGTCCGTTTGGGACAATAGATCGAAATATGTAATAGAATTTCCACTGTAACCAATTGAACGTTTTTCACAGCAATCAATGAGTTCTTCAGCGTTCATCAGAGACCCCAGAAAAACCTCACCCGTCGGTGGAGGTTCGAGGGCAGGGGGTGAAGAAATGATGAGGGAGCAGAACTCTGGACAGAGGACGTCTCAAAGCCGTACAGAGCGAGCGGCCCAGCTGTCCCGCTCCAGAGGGCCTTCGGCGGCCTGATGGGAGGCCCACCAGCAGCGCGCTGGACGACCGTATCGACGAGGCGCAACGGAAATGATGACGCCCAGATTTATTTGGTCTGAAGCAGCCGAGCATGATGCACTGCACTCAAATATTGATGTCACCTTGGTGCTGCCGGGGCGCAGCAGCTCCACAGCGTGCAGAGACACAGTGCACAGAATCGCACCTACACCTCAGCTGTAGTTCTCAAGGCCTCAGTGTAAGCTGCACACCTGCCGGCGTCTCATCCACAAACTTTCTGCATCTATGATTCGACCGGTCACCGATAATTGACACAGCTCTGGAGCGAACTGTGTGTGTGTTTGCGTTCTCTCGCGTTTGAGTTCATGTCAGGAAAATTAACAGCAGGTTGGTCGTAAAAAATCAGTCGTTTCCACAGAAAGCTGAGGAGCTGTTTGCATGCCGCAGCGTCATCCGTCTGAAGACCACCGCCAGTCGTCCGCAGACAGTGGCGTTGACCTTTGGGTTCTTCTGTATTCCAATTACAGTCCAAGTTGAAGTTGCGTATCGACGAGAACCCGACTGGTAGACGACCTATAAACAGTCGGCCTTTCGCGCCTCTGGCTGCGGGCAGCCGTTGAATAACTCATCCTCAATAACTTCATCGCTGAGTGGATAGAATCGCACAAAAGCACCGGCTTGTGCGTGTTTTTTGAGTTGTTGACGTATATAAAGTGAATTTGTATTTTTGTCTTGAGAAGAACAGGCAATTTTCATAGCATGTGAGGCCACACGTTCAGCTCAGCCTCTGAAATCTGTCCCTTTACACAGTTGCTGTGGAGGGGATAGGGGTCCCTCGGGGTCTGGTTAATGAGAATGGCTGCAGCTTTAAAGCGCCGCCACCGTCTCTGGTGGCAGCAGCAGCAGTGACACACCCACAAACAAGGTTACAGAGCAGTTTTTCTTTATTTACTGAACCCTCGTGTCAGCCAGGACCATAGACAGGAACTGAAAACCAGTTCTTAGAACCTTTTTTTTCCAGGTCTGTGGAAACTCTCGCGTGCTTCAATCTGCTTTAAGGTCCCACAGACGCATTTGTGTTGTGTGACGTCATATCACTTGCGCCAGTTTCCGAGACGGGGCCAAACGAAATGTTCCGACAGCAGAGTGGAAAGAGAAACTTGAACCCAGATGTGCTCACAGCAAGAGGAACACTTCAGTGAAAGCTTGAACATATTGCATTGGTGATGGGTTCAAGGGCAGGAGTCCTAAAAACCATCATTTCTCAGCAAATAAGGACCCTTGAGCATTTTTAATTCCTGCACATTATTTGTTGTGCATTTTTTTCCTGTTTAAAACTTTGTTTTTTGTTTTCTTTTTACAATCATCAATTTATTGTTGGTGAAAACCCAGTTTGCAGCTCTGCACACAGCCTGTGTGAAACTGCTTCTTCTCCTTCCAAACATCTGACCCAACAGTTGCAGCATCTCCTTAGTCAATGCATGATTGAGCCACTCTCGCTCTCACACGGGGACCGGCACTGTTTGCGTGTTTGACGAGCTGAAGATGCAGCCGCGGCTTCAGCTGTAAACAAACGTGTCCCCCACGCATCATCCGGGTCCAGTTCAGACTGCACTTGTCACATCTAACACCTTCTACAAAATTAAAACTTCCCTTTTTTGTCAGTTGTCACGACGACCCGAACCGGAAGGGCTCTGTTGTCTCTAGAAATGAACCTTCTGTCCGAATGCGTTCACGGCGTTCGACAGCGTGATGCGCAGCGTGATGCGCAGCTCGACTGTCGCCATCACTATTTAAAGAAGGAATTCCTCAAGTGTTTCGCGGACATTCGATGCACGAAATCGGCGTGCTGGGAAGGACTAGAGAGTGGCGGGGTCGCGGATACCGACAGAGCGCCTCTTTGAGGAAGTCGCTTGGTTTCAGAAGGAAGAGGCCACAGGTTTCTGTCCAAAATAGCAATAAATTTTAAAAAACCTTTCAAATTAAAACAAGTTCATACAATATTAATTCTACACTTTGGCATATTTTTGGACTGTTTTTTATCTTAATCAATCCATCGAGCTTATGTTGTACACTTTCTCGTGGTTTGTTCCTGCACATCCAGATCAAACTGAAAGTGCTCGCTTGCCATGCGGGAAAACGGTGCCGCACGAGTGTACGTTTGGAGCGAGTTGTGTCAGGTTTCACTCTTGACATTATGAGGACAACGTCGTCGGGGCTCTCAGCTCCCCACGTCTTCCGCCACGACCTCACCAGGACTTGGAGGGGGGGGGGGGCGGGAGAACATGAAGGGAAGGAAACATCAGAATGTAGAAAAACAAATGTTCAATGTTCCAGTGTTGTCTGCGTGTTTGCGTGCGTGTGCGTGTGCAATTGAGGGACATGTCCAAGGAGTTCCCGAATCTGTGGCTCGTCACTGTTTTTGTTTTCTGTGCTTTGACAAATAAAGAAAACAAACTGCTCTACTGACGGTTTTATGGGTGGAGGTGGGCTTCAGTAGGGAGACTTGCATCAGAGAACAGCTCCATAAAAGCGTCACTTTGTGTGTGAATTAGAAGAACTGTTGAAGTGGACTGATCTGATGCTTGTGGGCTGACAGTAACAGTGAGAATACGCTGGGATGCCAACAGTGTGCTGTGAGCGCACGTTGCTGAGCAGCGAGCTCCAAGCGCTGCCTCCGAGTTAACTGCATGTTCGTTTACAAGCGCGTACAATGAAGCCTCTGTTTTTAAGTGGTCCTTTTTCCTTTTTTTTCTCTCTCCACCTTGTTTTTAATGGGCCTCTCCCCCTGCGTGTCTACCGCCTCCTCCCACTTTATGTCCAGCACATGGAATGTACTCAAAAGGCAGGAAGTGAGTCCTTTTGTTTCAGCCTCAGACATTGTTATTGACCCCACAGCTATTGT
>JASSRZ010000083.1:1846234-1861382 GCA_032164315.1 Malacoctenus gilli
AGGAAGGGGGAAGATCGACGTCCGACCTAATTTCCTGCACGTGACCGCCGCGCGAAAGACAAGGCGATTCACTCTTTCTCCGTGACCTCGTTCCGCCGTCCTGCGGCGTGCGGCGCTGCATCATATCACGCTTCTGTAACCCCGTGGCCTGCATCTCGCTATGAATACACGCTTTGTCAAATTGTGCCACGCCACATGAATCTAAAAGAATCCTGCAGATTAGATCGTTATTAGCGCCGAGAGCTGAATATGGGAAAACTGGATCCCGGACAGTCGTGTCGAGGGACAGTGTTGGTCATCTCTGCAGAGATTTTCTTGTGAACGCTCCACAGACTGCAATGTTTAGGTGTCCTTCTTGATAATTCACATGGATGTTGGTGCTGGTTTAAAGGATGAAGCCTCCTGACTTTGGTTGAGTTCTGGTTCGAGTTGACATTTAAAACATGCCAAGAAAAACTCCGCAAATGTGTTCGGGTCGTATAGCAGATTTGTCCTCGTGGAATATATACTTCTTGTCTTATGTTTGACTGTTGCGCCTCATGTTCAGGCAGCGGTGTCCAGCTCAGGTCTTCAGACTTGCAGAGGCGCTCCCTGCGCCAACACACCTGAATCCAGGGAAACGTCTAAAGGCTGAAGAAGGAAGGGAGGGGGGAAGGACGGAGGGAAGCCTCCAGGACCTGGCGTTGGCACAGCTATGTCAGGGGAACCTCACTGAATGTACAATCGTGTATGACGTGTTTACCTCTACAGCTCGATGCTAAGAGTCGCTTTGATAGTTTAAAATAGAAGAAGACAATTGCGACATTTATGGATAATGTCAAGTATTATTTGTCAGGCAGAGGTGACTGGAAGATGAATCATTTGTTTGTCTTCTCTCGTGGCTAAATGGGGATATTTCCCAAGACTTGGCGAAATAGCAAAGACTGCATAGCAGTTTGTTGATTAAAAACAAACACATCCATTTACTGATCTCGATGTGGCCATATGACGTGCATTATCAGGGCTCCATGAATACAGATGCATTCAGATGATATGACCAACTCCGAGCGAACGCCACCTGACTCGGCGCAACCTAATTTCAGATCGCGCTGACGTCTTTATGCGTTCGCTCCGGCCCTATATAAAGAAAAGTACCAAATTTGCGTATCAACTACAAAACGAGCCAACAGAACTTAACCAAAAACAATAGGAAATGTCCCCTAACCAGTACCAATATGCATGTGACGTTTCAAAGGGGATTGGTTCAAAATTGAAGTCCTTCTGAACGCACGTCCATCGTGTCCCTGAGCCGTTTGAAATCAGAGGAAGTCAGAAAGGGACGTTTCTTGCAGAAGACATTTCGGAACAATTGAGTTTTCAGGGGGTTCAAATAGAGACGTTTCAAACGAGGCAGTACCAAATGTCACCTGTGTGTGGTGCTCTGAATCGAACTCAACAAAAAGTCGGACTGTGCTGCGGTTTATCCAGTGGAAGCTCCGAAGGACAAACGAGTGTGAAGGTGACTTTGATGCTGGGAGCCGAGGTTTCGCTGCTCCGCTCTCCAGCCAGTGGACGGTGCTGCTTCGTGCCGGACTCAGTTCCGCGCGATATTGCGTCGGTGGGAGTTTCGCGCTGGGGATGGAGACCTGAATCAGTCGGATCTTCACCAGCAGTGTTCCTTCAGATGCAGCGTTTGCATTCGAGACGTCGGTGGCGATAGAATGGCACATGAGGATAACGACCGCCAGAAATAACGGACGCCGTTGTGTGTCGATACGCTTTTATTTGACGTTTTAAATACGCGTGGAGTTCAGCCATCATGGGAGAGCGGATGGGGGCGGGGGGGGGATTACTCCCGGCTGAAGAGTCGGGCGCTTACAGAGATGCCCGCTCGCATAGGATTGCGGCACGTTACCCACAGTGCACTGCGACTCGCTGCTCATTAGGCTCGCTGACCAGAAGTGACCGTACTCCAGTTGTCCTGGAGGACATTTAGTATTCATATCGTCGAGTAGGGGGCCAGTGCGAAGCGTCAGGCAGTGCTGCTGATGACAGGATTCCCCCCCCCCCCTCCTCACATTCCTGATGCTTCACAAGGACACTACGTGTTGTTTATGGTGTCGCGCCACAGCTGGATTTAAGCCCCCCGCCCGCCATCCTGGACCAAGTTTGAAAACCACTGCTACTATGATGCCTCTTATTTTGAAAGTGCAAGATTTAGAGTTTGAAAATATCAAATGATGATCATCTGTGTGCACTTCAGTTGATTTTATTAGGGGTTATAGTAGACGGGGGGGTGCACCGGTTGCCGGTACGATTCTGGGACTCAGTGAGCGGTGTGATAAAAGTGGTCGTTTGCTGCTGTGATGATTCTGCCCAGCGCTGCATTTTGCCACTGCGGCGGGAGCGACGCTCAGTGTCGTTTGAGATCCCAAGGCGCCTCGGCGGCAGAGAATTGTGGTGCTGCTCTGGTATTTTTGCTTGACCTCTAAGAAATCCCACAAACAGAGGAGTTTGGACTCACTGGGCCACGGCAGAGGCCTGATGATTGGCTGGCTCGCTCCGCCATCCGCCGGGCTGTGTTCGGTTGTGGCGACGACGTCCCAGACAGTCCCACCGATTCCAGTGACGTGTAACGGCTTCATTTAAAGTGCTGAAAGAAAACACGTGCATGTCGAGCTGTGCTTGAATCCCGCACTGGCTGTCCTTGACACAGCAGCCAGGATCATAACGCATCTGACGATACCCGTTCGAAGAGGAGAGACACAGTTAGCCGGAGGAAGGACATTTGTTATGACAGCTGATCGGAGCGCTTCGACAAGATGTGGCTTTCGGGCTCGCAGGAGCCGGCGAAGCGGGCGTGTTATTATAAGTACGAACCGGAGGGCAAGAAACAGGACATATTTAAAGGGAGCACTGATAGCCGATAGGCTCCTGTGCCAACGTGGACTGAGCTACAGCTATAGGAGGAGACAGGTCACATGGTGTAACAGCTGGTGCCCAATGGCAGCTCAAAAGCGTCAACTTCTTTTTTCCCCGTGCGTGCGTGCATGTGTGTGTGCGTGCGCACAGGCGAGCTCCCGGAAGCCAATGTAATATGCACGGTGCAACCGCTAATCCCTGTGGAGTATAGATTGGCACGCTGCACGCTGGATGAACAGCATAATCGATGCACAAGGTCAACAGGACGACAAACCAACAAAACAATTTTGTTGTCCTCGATGGCATCGCAGAGAGAACTTCGTACTTGTTACAGAGTATGAAATTAGATTAGATCAGATTAGATCAGATTATTTGACCTTAACTGTGAGTTGAACTCTTAACCGGTAACCTTTTCTGAAAGAGCATCTCTGAATGCGACTCGTCCTGCGTGGTTTCAGCCCCCCCCCCTCCTCCCCTCCGTCTGCTGCAGCAGGATTCCCACCCAACCACTTGCTGAATCTGGGTCAGGCCCTGCGGCGGGATTATACAGGTTGCAGCACCTTGTGTGCTTTAAACGAGCCGCTGCATCTTTCCCTTGAATAGCAGATTGCGGGGCTGGAGAACCCTCGTGTGTAACAAGTTCCACCTGGCTGTGAGCAACTTTCGTATATCGATTCGTACTCGTGTGTAAAAACAGTTTTATGTTGAATACAGTAACTGATTACCCCAACAAAAAAGGAAACATTTGATGGATTGCAAACCATATAATATGATTTTTTAAGTTTGGGAGCCGAGCCGTCGCCTGTACCAGCTGTTCACACAATGATGTGACTGAGTCAACATGCAGGAACCAGTGGAAAGTTAACTGGTTGGAGCATCAATAGAATTACACGACATCCTCCAACTGTTGGACTGGAACTGTAATTCATACGCCTCAAGTATTTGCATTGCTTGTTGCCTTTGTATTTGGACTGTATTTGTATCACCATCTCCTGTGGTGAGCAGCTGGCTCAGCCGTCGCTTTTTCTTTTGGCTGAGAATTCTCAGTCCAAGTCGTTCCTTCTTTTCCCGTTGCTGTTCTGCCATTGTTTTCTTTCTTTTTTTTTCATCCTGCATCTCGGGTTTTCCAAAATCAGCTTTGTTTAAGTATCGCCCCTTTGATACATTGGTCAAAATTCCTACGCCAACATTTTCGATTCTCAACTCCCAAGTTTCGTTTTGCACTTGCAAAGCCGTCTGGAACGCAGCTGCGGTTTGTTTGTCTCTTTTGTTTTGTTGGCCACGGTGGCGCCATCGCCACTAATCCTGCAGTGTTCAGTCTGAACGCAAATGATTTTGATATAATGTAGACTGTGTGGAAGGTTCATCTTTGTGTGTGAGTACGCGTGTGAAAGCAAGTCTCCAGATACATAAATGTTGCTGACTAAAGTTATTTTTCTCGCTTGTTTTCAGGCAACATCATCATTAAAGCAACTTGATGGGGAAAACTAGAGGAATCCCATTAAAATGACACGCACAGACCCACCTGACATACTGGTTTCAACTGTGCATCAAGATATAAAAGTGAGCCCCATTTCCTCACACTACAAGTCCCTGCAACCCTCCAGACCATGTGATTCTACGAATTGCAGCACACTGGAGGACAGTAAGAGCAAAGTCAACAAGAGGCACTGCCGCACCTTTGACTGCAAGTCTCTGGAATACCCCAAATCACACAAGTACTCAATGGAGTCCCCCTACAGGAAGAGTGACCGGCAGGCAGCCAACCCGGACGTTGCCTGGAACGCCTTGGGCCGCCAGCAGAGGTACCGTTTTTCTGCGCCCGACATTTTCAGCCACAGGTTAACGCCACAGCCTCTGGCGTCAGATATGGCGAGCGAGGTCGTCGTGACCCATCCGAAAAGAACCCGGTCGAAAAGCGCCCCTCGGGTGCAGACCAGCCTCACACCTGTGTCTTTTGAAGCGGCTCCGTCTTCGGGGAGGAAGGGCAGGGAGTCCAAACGAACTCAGAGAGACTCCTGCTGGAGGCCCGAGGTGTCGCCCCGACGAGAGTCGTCCTATGCAGCAGCCAAGGCTCACATGCAGGAAGTGCATCCAATCAAGCTACAGCCTCAGATGAGCGACAACAGCCGGTATTCGCCACACTACCCTGCCGAAAGTTACGAAGAAGTCGGTCTGGATAAACCAGCGACGAGCCCTCACGTGAGGTGTCGGGTGGACATCAAGCCTGACAACGCAGCAGGACATCACCCAAGACAGAAACAAGCCACCCCTCAAATGAACATACCGTGGCAGCGGCACCACAGCGGGGGGAGTAGGAGCCTGACGATGCCTCGGCATTTTTCCTACTCCAGGACTCCGACTCCCACTGATTCCCTAGGTACGGAAAGTATGCAAGCGCATCAATATTCCCGCAGCATGCCAAATAGCTACTTACATGGACATATGGAAATTCCCTTACAAAGGATGCCTTCATCGGGCGACTACTACGGTCGGGAACGCAGAGCCCATTCCAGCCCGAATGTGCCAACCAAGTTCTTTTATGCCGATGAGCCCGGAAGACACGTCACCACCGCACCTCCTCAAAGTTCTCACTTTCACGATGAACGTTACACACCGGGACAAGCGTTTACCCCCAAAGTTCAGTACGTGCAAGATCCAAGGACTCGAATGGTGCACGCTGTTCCGACGAGACAATATTACCCTGAGATGGAGCCTTATTCCTACTCTGTGCAGACAGGGTATCCAAAAACCTACGCAGCCAATGAACCAGGGCCATACATCATCCAGACACCTCCCACGAGGATACTTTACGGGGAAGATCCAAGGTCCTATCAAATCCAGACTGCTCCGCCAAGGTTTTATTTTTCTAGCGACATGTACGCGATGCCACCTGAGCATCATGTGCCAGCAAGGGCTTATTACACGGAGGGCCGGCGACATGCGAGAGTGATTGCGGCACAGACGGATGACTGGTATGGTTCAGAAGCCTCTGGATATTCCACCAATCCCGCCTCCTATGTATCGCAAGTCACACCAACCAGAGTTCGCCAGGAGCCTTTGCTGTCTCCGTGGTACGCCAACCCCTGTGTAGAAACACAAAAGATAGGCTCAGAGTCCAAATCCTACTCAAGGTCTTGGGACAACATTCTGAACTCGCGTGTGGAGAGAGAGCAACCCCTCCCGGTACGAGGTCAAAGCTACGATGATCTCCTTGACTCCCGGAAACCCGCCTCAGTCGCAGGAGAAAAACCTCAGCCCGTGGTCGTGAATCTCTCCAGTTCGCCGAGACGCTATGCAGCCTTATCGATGTCCGATAACTCCCTGATTGACAAAAGTCCGACCGAGGCCAAACAGGGCTCCACGAGTAAACTCTGGTTCGTCACTCCCGAGATAACCATTACCGATAATGACATTAGACCAGGGAATCTGAAGAAGTCTGACGGCCAGTCGGCCAGTTGGGACATTCTTGACTCCAGACACACAGAGGGTGTGGACATGACTGAGCCTGACTTCGAAGTCTCAACCAAAGAGAAGACTCACGATAACGCTTCACTCCAGCAAAGCCTTGAACAACTCGACGAGCTCCTGGCAGACCTCGTCACCGACTACAAGCCGCCCAGCAGAAGGGCAAGCGAGGACATTCTAGACCAACTGAAGAAGCTGATCGACGAGGAGGAAGCAGTATCCCTGTCGAGAAAGAGCTTCAAGGCAGCTACCGATGAACCGGCTCCTCTGGACAAACAGCCAACCCCTTTCAGGATCAATCCCGAAGCTTTTCGAGACATGGACGGTGCCAGCGACGCGATGAAGAGCGCCGATGAGTGCTCGCCGGATCAGAGCCCAGACGAAGACGACACGATGATGTGCTCCAACAACAAATGCCGGCGGACCGAGACCTTGTTCAACGCCTGCCTGTATTTCAAGTCTTGCCACAGCTGTTATACGTACTACTGCTCTCGAAACTGCCGCAGGGAGGACTGGGACATTCATAAAGAAAGCTGCCTGTATGGGAGGATTGGCAGCACGTGCCGCCATATCATCAAACACTGCCGGGAGACTGCTGAAGTCCACAAAGCCTTTTCCCGCATTGCCAAAGTGGGCTACCTCTCTCGGGGCAGGGGGGTTCTCTTCCTTGGTTTCCCGAACCCTGTGTCCTCCAGTAACTTCCTGCAGTCCGGCCTGGATAGCTTACTGATGTCCCCCACGTACCTGTCCCTCCGAGAGCTGGAGAGCTTCAAGGACAACTTAGGGGAATACTGCAAAGAGCTGCAAGAGGCTGGGAAAGAGTATGACCCAAATGAATGTTTCATCTTGAATGTATCCATTGCCGTGGGGGAGCAGCTGCCCGTCGGCCCGTCGCCAAGGAATCAAACCCCAACCGTCCGGAAATACGCAAAGGTAGCGCTGGCGTCATTCAGCCCGGAGAGGAAGGTCCACAAGAAGGAGAACGAGATGGAGACGCTGATCCTCACTCCGCCGCCGGGGACGGCAGACATCGAGAAAGAGGGCGAGGAGGGCCGGAAGGCGAGGGAGATCTGTTTCATCAACATCCAGCGAGAGCTGAGGATCCGAGGCGTGTTTTTACGTCACGAATACCCGCAGGTTTATCAGCAGCTGTGCGAGTTTGTGGAGAGCAACCGGAGGTTCATACCCACGACTATTTATCCCATCGACAAGAGGACTGGTAAACAGTTTATGTGCATGATTATGGCCGCCTCCGAGCCCAGGACGTTGGACTGGGTTGGCACCCCACATCTCCTCGATGATATTATTTAAGTGCACCTTTTGTTGTAAATATATATGTATAGAAATACATATATATTGGTACACATATTTATATATTAATCCAATTACAAACATTTGTAGATATGTATTTTGTTATCAAAATGATATATATTCAAGTCTGCTTGGCCGGTGTTATTCTTTATGAGAATACTTCCTGTCAGATGCAGGTTGAGTACAATACATTATTTATTTTGATGTTTTTAATCAAGTCGATACTTTGAAACAATCGAGCATCATTTTACCCATAGCCCGGTCATGTACTGTTATTGTTCCCTTTGGTAGGAACTGCAAGCTGATATTCTGGTGTTGGATTTTTAAAAAAGAACCTTTTTTTTAATCGTTCGATCATTTGAAAATAAGAATTTAGGCTCATGGAGAGACTGTACGTTCTTGTGAGTGAGTACATGACAATTCCATCCATGGCTTTATTGGTTATGACCACACGGAAAATAGGAAACACTATTTTCAAAGCTTCATCAGTACTTTCTATGCAATGTTGTGTCATGATTTAAGTACACATCCTCACAGAACCAGGTAGTTTCTACATTATATTATATTATATTATATTATATTATATTATATTATATTATATTATATTATATTATATTATATTATATTATATACTCGTGAAACTTTAATGGATGCCATTTATCTTTTTCATTCGACAATGAAGACTTCAAAAGAATTGGTGCATTTTGAAATACCTTTTTAAAATACGGCACATATTCTTGTGTTGCTTAGTTGGGGCAGCTACACTAACGGTGAACCCTTTTTCTCCTCCGATCTGAGCCCGGTAACACCGCGTCAAGTCAGGCTCCGTTCGGTCGTCGGTCAGCTGTGCAGGATCGCTTGAAGCGTGGTTGGATTTTTGGTTTTGGTTTTTTTTTTGGAGCAGAATCCTCCAGATGTGGACTTACGGAGATAGTTCCAGTTGCCGGCCAACTGCTCGGTGCTGGCCTGGAACTGTTGGATGAAACACTGTGAATATTAGGAATTAGTTACTATGGAAAATAGGAGAAAAAAAAGTAGGTGCGAGAGACCACCTAATCATGCAATTTTTGAGGTGTTTGGTTTCCTTTTTTGTTTTTCTTTCAGTATATTTAAAAACCAAACGATATGAATTCGAAGCTGGAGTTATCGTCCTTAGAAAAAGGTGAGCCAGACTTTGCATAGTAGCTATACCTACATAATGACTTGACGACTAGTTGTGTATTTGTGCTGCACTAGGTTTACATGTGACTTGTACTGTCCCCTCCCTTTTTTTGGTTTCGGCATATCTAACTTCTGACTGAAATTACCTATCGGTTGAACGTTTTTCCTCAGAAATATGCATTATTTTGTATCATTCTCTTTAAGGAACTGTGCATTTCCTGACTTTGTTTTTGTAGCATTCCTTTTGTTAACATATCAGAATGGTGTGCCAGCACCCTGAAGACAGTTTTACACTTTACATTCGAGTCAAGAAGCGTCAGCCCCTCCCAATATGAACCCTTCTCTTTAACTGGGCCCTTTTTTTAACACCTGACTCAACACACAAAGTCAGTCGGACTAATTGAGCGAGCTGTTTTTCTGCCACACACGAGTCCACCCCCCTCTTTTTTCCTGTCATGATATTAGCTCTTCTTAAAAAGTGACAAGATGATTAAAAAAAAATGAAACGTTCAGCACATATGTTGGAAAGTCTCAAGTTCACAATGTTATACCTGCTGTACAGATTCAATTTTAAAAAAGAAAAGAAAAAACATCGCTGGCTGCATGTGTTTCAAGTTTTTAAGCTCTCATCTAATTCTTTTTTACATGGCATTAATGATTAAGAACTTGCTTGATGAATGGACTTGTTAAAGTGAAAAACTACTATGCTGTGTAACATTTAAAGAAAAAAACCCATTGTTTTGTCATTCAAGCTATTTAAAAAAAAAAGAAAAAAATGTGTCAAAGGAAATGAAGAAGAGACCTCACTAAAAATGTCTAGAAAAATTCTGTAACCTCGTATTTTTTTATACTTTAAGCAGATGTGTCTGAGTGTGTCTATTTATAAACCATATGTAATAAATGGAATGGGAACTGCCGTGCGTCTGTTCTTCAGGCCCGTTGGGTTTCGCCCTCCCCAGGAAGAAGGACGAGGGCAGAAACGGTCACAGTGAGTAACGTCTGAGGTCAAAGGTCATTCTCATGTCAGGGCTGACAAATAATGACGGCTTTATTTGGGATTTTTTGGCAAATTTTTTTTTTCTTATTTTTAACAGTTACGATGCAAAAAAAGCCCTGATAAAACAACATTTTGAGACAGTGCCTTTAACTCACCCTATTTATAACTCAGCGACCGTCTGTTTTAAGTATTTTCAAAGGAAATTAGTTCAAACAATTAGAAAAAAAACTCCCTCAGGTAAAGTGGAGGGTCTGAGAGAAATGGTGCGATGGGCCGCTCTGGCAGTCCCACCTCCACAGTCAGCCTCAAGTTCTTCTCTGCGGCCAGCCAGTCTATCAGCAGACCTGCTGACTGTCAACTGGTTTGTCAGTTCAGGGGGAACGGGCCCTCTGAGTTTTCAGCTGCAGTCAGACGGCAAGGGAAGAGGGAAACATTCATCCCAGAGAAGCCCCCCAAACTGGGCATAACTCTGTGTGTGTGTGTGTGTGTGTGTGTGTGTGTGTAAGTTGGCGAATGTAGGCCATGACAGTGAAGGAATGTAAAGCAGTGGCGTAAAATGGGGCAGACCTCCATCCTTTTGTCTGCGCTGGCATTAAGCGTCATCTTTTGTGATTGCTGGCGCTCTCGACAGAATGCTGAAAGCTTCCCGCATTGTGGTTCATTCAACTGCAGGCACAAGTTGATGCCATTGCTGTGAGAATCTGCCGATGAATGGGGTTCGACTAAAGAAATCAGGGCCGAAGCTGCGGGTTGGCTGCACCGATCCACTCCAACCTACCAAACAATGGGCCAGGAGGCTCTTGAGGAAATGAAACAAGGCCGTGTCATCTTCATCTAATGTAAAGAGGCAGATATAGCAGAGCTGTTATGCCCAATTGGTGAGTGACTATCAGTTGAATATACAAAGAATTGTTGTGGAAATGTCTCATGTTAGACGAAAGCTTTGAGTTCCACCAGCTGGCTCATGAAAGATACTCAATGCCTCCTTATGTCTTCAAAAGTGGGCATTTAACAATGAAATAAAAAGGGGTCCTAAGATGGAATTTAGTGGAACTCCATTAATACATATCTAGTATGAGACATGAATCGGTCAGCGAAAATCAAGGGAAATCTGACAAATATATTGCAAAACTACTTGTTTTTTTAAATTGCATGCATGTCTGTAAGTGGGACCACAGCCTCATCAGTTTTCCCAGACCAAATGTAAGATTGGGTCAGGGTTAGGAGGTGGCGTGATGCTTTCAATCCCAGGAAATCACCCACCCGAGAAAAACTAAATAGAACCATTTCTCCCTGAAAAAAAACACTCCAAACAGAAAGCAGGTGACTTTATTCACTGTTTTTTTTGCAAAATAAATTAAAAAATAGAATCACTTAAAACACTCCACAGACAAGCTCCTGTTTAAACTCATGAGCAGCAGACAGGATGGCGGTTCTCGGCGGTTCTCATGAAGTCTCTCATTCGGTATCAGCCCCAACTTGCAGCAGCTGTGTGTGTGTGTGGGGGGGGGGCCTTCTCACATTCTGTCGTGGACGCATGGAAGAGTTTACGAGCGCGTCTTGTGTTGTGACCTGTGTGATAAAAGGGGGGGGGGGATCAATCCCCTTAAGGAAGCTCTGGAGTGGGACACAAGGAGCCCACGCTTCCCATCCAGTCATCTTCACAAGCGAACTGGATGTAACGTTAGCTGTTGACAGAATCCGGGGAAGAATTTTGAGGGGAAAGTGGGAAAAAAAATGCCGGTATTAAATGTCACCTAAATGGAATTCCTTATTGGCGATTGAGGCTTCGGCCGAGCCGAAGCTGAATCCACGAGGCTATACATCCCACTCTGAATGGGTGCAGTGATTGAACAGGTGACCACCAAGGAGGCTGTCTGTTCATCACACCTTCATGAGGTTCAAAAGCCTCCCTCTAAGCTGGTGTTCCCTGCAGAAATGAGTGCTGCTTCCTACATCCACTGCCAGTCTTTCCCAAAACATCTGACTGCCTTCCATGGTATTTCCTTTCAATTGGAAGCCTGGGACTCGCCCTCACAAATCCTTCAGTATAAATACCACCAACACACTCGACTCACAGCTAATTGGTACATCCAAACGAAACTAATACGTCTAGAATGAAGCGATTGGAGCTTTTTTTTCTTTATATATAAAAGTTCACCTAATAAACTGTTTCTTGAAGGCAGTCGTTTCACAAAAAGCTCAGAAGGGGCGGGGCTAGTTTTGACATTATATTCAATTCCTGAATTTAAAATGTCACTGTACAGTACATTAAAATAGCATCACTTTCTTCTTCTCTTGTTGTGTCGAGCTGGTTGAAGGAGACAGAAGCCAGCCTTCGGGTGTGTATCAGTGTCCCGCAGAACCAGCACACAACCCAGCTTGAAGAGGCAGTGAAAGAATGGAAACAATCAGACAGCCACAAACGAGCTCAGAGTCCTTGTTTTCTTCACTCTGAGCGCAGAGGTGCATTCCTCCCGCTCTGCTGCTTTCTCCTCCCTCCACTTTCATGGCAGAACAGGTCTCGCACTCTTCAAACGTCGGGAGGGCTCTCACGGTGGCCCGCCGTGGCGATCGGCTGCCCGGCGCCTCCACAAGTCTGAGAAGGACAAAGCTGCGCGACGCCGACCCTTCTACTGGCCGCTCTTCTTGTCCTTCTGGAAGCTGAAGCTGGTCCGCCGGCTCAACTTCCGCTGCTTCTGGGCGAAGTAATCGGCTCGCGAGGTGCTGGCCCGAGACTCCAGGATGTAGTTCACCTGAACACAACATACTCGGAAACTTAACAATGTGCCGAACATACACAGAGGATGTTAAGGTGAGTAAAGGGACGGTTCCTTTAGGTTTAACAACTCCACTTCATCTATTCAAAGTCCACTTTGGTGGACGACTAGTTTGGGACTTAAACTTATCGAAATGTAATCAGAAGTTATCATGAAAATCAATCATTTTAATATCTATTTCAGTGTTTTTACAATACTTTAGATTTTCACCATGTACCCCCTTGACTGCCTTCATATACCCAAAGAGGTACTAGTACACAAAGTTGAGAACCAGTACATGAAACGTCGGTGATCTGATTGGAACTCTTGACTGATGCTCTGCTGTCTGATCTCTTCCTCTAGTGTTTATTAGCACATGGAGAGAATTAGCGCCAGCTTCTGGAGGAGAATCGTCACCGCGGGCTGTTACTGAAGAAGAACCAAACCGCCAGGTGCGAAGCGAACTCAGCCGTTCGGATACTGATGTCGGAGTGTTTCCGTGGGGACCGATGATCCGCGGCCTCTGCAGAAGGAGAGCAAGATGACGACGGACCAGAACTCACCTTCAGCACTATTTCATTGACAGTCGCGGCGTCGGACTCGAAGTAGAGGGGCTTGTAGTCGTGGTTGCTGAGATACGTGAGCTTGAATATCGCGTGGCCTGCGGAGCAAAGACGAAAGAGGGAGCTAATGTTTCAGCAGGAACGAAACTGAAAGTACTTTTCACGCGTGCAAAGAAACATTGTGTCTTAATTCCATGGACTGAGAAAGCGTGAGGAAGATGCTGCGAGAGAAGATGAGCAGATGTCGGGATGGTTCTGTGCTGCGCTCACTGGGGCTTCTCTCCTCCACAAGGTCGCAGGCACACAGGTGGTCCGAGTCGATGGAGATGGGCTTCTGCCGGATCCAGAATTTGGTGCTGGCCTTCTGATTGGTGACGGGGTCGATCTCCACCTTCTCGCCAGAGATGCCTGCGAAGACAGCAGCTTGTCAAACGTACGCCATCAAGCAGACTCTGTACGTTGCCAAGACCGAGAGCCTGAACAGCGCGCGTTTTCTTGTACCTAGCTGGACGTCGGTGGTGAAACGCAGCTTGTGGATCATGCTGATCTTAAAGGACTTATAGTGGTGACTGCTCAGCATGTCTTGGACTGTGGTGATGTCAATCGGGGGGTCTTCCTCTGAGCTCTCCTCACCTCTGGTGCCTGAAGACAGACAAGTAAACAAAGCAGAAAACCAGCTGATTAGAAGTCCCGATTTCACTGCAGCAGGATGCTCGGTGTCCGTTCCGAAGCAACACAGATGTGGAGCGCTCTGATGGACCGACGGACTGGCTGCGTACTGTTTTCTCGGACCAGGCAAAACTCCAGGGTGCTCTGGCTCTCCAGGGTGGACTCCAGGTTGACGGCGATGTTGGGCTCCGTCTGCTTCTCCAGTCGATACATGGGCCCTGTCGAAGAACGATGCTGTCAGAACGCTTTCAATCGAGACGGCTGCTGGTGTCAGAGGAGAGTCGACTGCGATCGGTCAGGTTCGGGGCAAGGACGTCGCTTTGCGTTGTGTGTGTCTGTGTGAACAGCAGATGGCAGCAAAACCACCAAAAGGACGGTTTAAAAGCCGCATAAAGAAGAAGAGCTTCATCATCACCTGAACCTTTCTGCGAGCCTTTCCTCTTCTTGAGGGCCTTCTGGAGAATTTCTTTCATTGTTACCTTCAAACTGTCCACAGGGATGAGCGAGAAACCATGAGCAGCATTTCTAAGACAAAAAAGGAAAGGATGGAGGAGAAGAGTAATAAGAGTACTTGTTACTTAAGTCATGCCTCATTTATTTGCTCTTCTTTTCTCTCGTTTTTCTCCAGTTGCTAAATTCCATCGTTCCACCAAACAACTTACATTCTCACAAACAACGACTGTCTGGAGGTGAGGCCGGGCGACGAGTACTTCTCCACCAAGGCCAGAGTGCTGAAGCCAAACTTGTGGATGGGTTCGTTCGAGTCCAGTGGCGGAAAATCGGTGTCCACCTCGCCGTCGTCCTCGGCGATGTGGAGGCAGTAGGCGTTCACATTCTCGCTGCGGGGAGGAGCACAGAGAGAAACGCCCAGAGAAGGGCCATGAAAAAAAGGGAGACACTCTGAAACAGGTGCTCAGGTCTGGTTGGAAGGTTAGAATTGAGTCCAAAGTCAGAAATTTGAAAGCTTGGCAGTGAGCGGCTCATTCTCTGGCATCGGGTTGACCTCGCCTCTTGCTCCTCCCTGTTCCAGGCTGGAGCGACTTGTCTCCATGATGGCAAGACCGCAATTGCCGTCAATACTGATATACAGTGACGTCTCTAATGGAAACAGTCTCTGTTCTCAGTTCATATCAAAGAGAAAGACGTCATTAAACTGCATGAAGTCCGTCATGTCTTGTGCAATGTGCAGCGCGAGGGCGTGGCTGCTCTCGTCCCCGAGCGCCGCTGTGGTCACAAAAGTTATTCAATCTGACCAAACATACGTCGTGTTCATTCCTCTGACTGGACGAGCCCCATTTAATCCCGATGTGATCGGATGA
>JASSRZ010000083.1:1861482-1877018 GCA_032164315.1 Malacoctenus gilli
TTCAATCTGACCAAACATACGTCGTGTTCATTCCTCTGACTGGACGAGCCCCATTTAATCCCGATGTGATCGGATGATCGGTGATATCTCCACTCACTTGAGTTTGGGCTCACGTCCCTCGCTCGTGTACTGCCAGCAGATGAGCCCGATGAGGTCATGCACGCGGGCGTTGGCGATGGTGACCACAGTCATCGGATGGACTTTCTCCTGAGTCATTTGCATCGAGAGGTAGACGTCGATCTTTTTTGTCGCCGTGGTGCCAATGTGGCCCTGCGGGTCGAGCGAAGAAAAAACACGACACGCCGTTCACAGAAGGCCGGCGCTGACGCCCACAACCACGTCCGTCTGCTCGCTGAGCCCAGCAGCCCAGATTGCAACTTTTGCGCCTCCTACCTTGCCGTCAAACTTGGAATACTCATTGAAGGGGTTGTTGAGCTGCTGTGGGCATTGTTCCAGCCGCAGCGACAGGGTCGACTTGGTTCCCGTTGTTCTAGGCTTGTCTTTGAAGTCCCGCTTTTCAAAGAGGGAACTCAAATCCTCGACTACAGAAACACACAAGCGAGAACAAGGTGGCCGTTTAGGCAGCAGGAAAGACTTCACAACCTCACGGATGGACGTAAACGCTGCCAGAGCATCTGCTCATCGCAGCTGTCGCGCCTGCTGCAAACAGACCACAGTTTCCTCCTATAGTGCCGTTTGTTTTGCCAGGTGTGGGGACCCTCATTCAGACTCTGGAGGAGACCGAACAAGCAAAACTCTGCTTCGGCAGGAATCTCAGGTCTGCGTCGCTCGAGCTGGACAGCTCTGCGTCTTGTCCGCTGCTGAAACACTGAAGGCACATTTTAGCCATTTTACAATGAGATCCGGTACCTGATTGAGAGGATGACCGCTCCTTCCATTGAATGTTTTTGCATTTGATTTGGTTCTGCCTCTCTTTCCGGAGTCGTTCAAGTCTTTGGGCTGGAGAAGGAGAGAAGACAATTACTCTCTGAGCCAACATCCGTGAATTCTGTCCAAACGCGTTGTCCCAACACCAAGACGAGACGTTCAGTTTTAGAAGTACATTCAAAAAGGAGGTCAAATCTACACACAGGGGGCAGCATTGAGATTAAAAAACACTACATGGGTCAGTCGCAAAAAAGTGAGTTACTTAAACTGTGTAGTTACAAAGTTTGGCTTGAAATACACGAAAACCCAGAAACACAGTTTCAAAACGTCAGTCAGAAAGAAAGTGTTGTTGAATCGCGATGTTTCTTCAATGATCCAATCGGACAGTCAGTGGGCTGGGTGAGAGGGGCTTGCTTCAGGCGGTCAGTGCCATCAGTGTTCCTGTTCTGAGCTCCTCTTGTTGTGGTCCAGTATTCCTTCTTTGGTTTGGTTCAAGACGAAGCTGTTCGATGAACACTTTGCTGACAGCTACTGGAGTATGTTTATCCCCTTGAGCCAAACGCAAGAGGCCAGAAGGGGCTCTAGTGCCCAGCTTTGAGGAGTGCCCGTTTTCAGCTTGTTGGAGCAGAATGTGTCGTGGCCACGTCCACCGAAAACCAGGAGGGACTTGTTTGAGAAGGGGAGGAGGTCCAGGTGGAGCAGTTTGCCACTGAGGATGTTCGATTCAGAGCTAAAGCAACTGAACGGCATCGCGACGTAACTCTGCTGCTCGCAGGTAGCTCAGGGTCACGTGGGTTACCACTGAGGAAGACGAGGATACAATACTGGGAACACTGGCTTGCTCTGTGTTCTGCATCAACGCACCTCATTGTCTCTGTCATACCCAAACATTGACCCCATGGAGGCCAAAGACATCGCATGTTCACTCTCTTCCTGGAGGATTAACCCCTCGAAGCACTTACAAAAAACGTTTGGACACAACCCGGACCTCAGGCCACTCTGAGACATCATGAACCCTTCTACTTCAAAAGGGTCAGCAGCGTCCTCTACTGGACACTCATGGTCACTTCAAACCCAATGAAGTGGAACAGTGGGGTCAGGTGCCATGTCCATTGTTCTGAGTGATGCTACGGGATCATTCTAATATGTTTCGTAGCCTCAGTGTCTACAATTAGTCTCACTTTGAACTACAAAGTATATCTTGACGTTTAAAAGCTCCTTGGGGAAATCTGGGTCGTTCTAAAAACTGTCTCTTTTAGGTTACAGTACAAGTTTAAGTCCGTGTTTCTGAACCACGAGCACTGCGACAACTGTCCACTTTTTCCTTCCACGCGAGTAATGAGCCTTCAGCACCAGCTGCAAAACAACCGGTTCCACCAGAGCAGCCTACTCATCCCAAAAAGCATCAAGCTTGACCTATGACCTGTCTAACATCATACAGTAACGACATTTTGATCACATTCTACATAAACTCCAGGGTTTTTTTGTAAAATCTTATAATTACGATACCAAATATCCAAAAATAATCAACTAATCCATCCTTTCAGCATGAGAAATGTATTCCTATTGTGTACTTTCATTGGTTTACACGATTCTTTGATATGTTGGATTCAGAAAAAAATACTGATGTCATTGTGAGACTGCTGTACAATTAGAATATTCATCAAAATCGGACATACATGTCCTCTTCAGAGGCGACCCTCCACTTTAGGCAAATTCAAAAAGTCACAGTAAATTTATCTTAAATGGTGTTCAATGGGTGTCACTGAAGAGGAAAAGGAGACTCAATGACTGTTTGCCAAGTAGCTGGATGACAGGGGGGCCTATCAAACGCGTCACGCACAGATCAGGCAGATACTTGGGGGAGAGGGCCAACATGAAACAGAGCTTGTGCACATCATTCTGAGGGGGTGGTATTTGTTGTTGTCGTTTATCCTCTCATCTTACCAGCAGCCCGAGGGTTCTCACAGTTATCTTGTTGGAGTCCTGGTGAAACAGCCACCACAGGTCAGTATTTATTGCATGTCACAAAGTCCCAAAAAGGATTGCAGCCCGACCATCACGCCACCAAAACCACTGGAAAGTTAAGGGAACCCAAAGGAGACATGCTGTCTACCTTTGGACTCCCCCCGCATCCCCCAAAACAACTCCTATCATAGAGTGTCTCTTGTATGCGTTTGGTTTGTTTACGACCTCATCCTGTTTGTTGGACTTGGTGATCTTGAAGGATTTTTGATTACATGTGCTGAGTCGGAGGCATTTAGTGACCCGTATCTGAGAGGGCTTGTGGTGTGAGGCCTACTTGGTGCTACTGTAGCCCCTCAGTGTGGGTTCAGCTCAGCACTTTAGCCGTGTTCCCTCCACCTGTGACCCCAAAACTGAATCTACTCCTCTTGCAGTAGCCGTGCGTTCGCTCCAGCTGCTGATCCCCTCGGTTCCACTGACTCCATAAAAAGACAGCACAAAAATGTTCACTTGATTTTGAAAGCAAAATAACAATGATAGATTAAAAAAAACAACAAAAAAAACAACTAATCATCATCGTTGCAATTTCTGCTACTCACCTTCCAGCGATTGATAAATGTCACTAAGTGACCTCCAATCTAATCCCATGCATTCCACCTAAAACAGCAGCCATTGTTTTTGGACACACGATTTCACCTGCGCCGCACTCAACCAATTGGCTCAGATTATACACACACAAGCCCCCCCCCCTCCCCCTCCCCTCCCAAAAGAATAGCAATCAAGGTGGGGCCAAAAGCATGTGCTGCGAACCAGTCAGAGCCCAAGAAAAAAGGGTTTACCTGTGTTGGAGCGGCGGCGGATGCCAAAGTCCCAGCTGGATGTGATGTCCATGGACTGGGAGAGGTCACAGGCGTGATTATCCGTGATGCTGCCGCTGCCTCCTTCGGTCAGGGAAGTGGACACGGCCAGCCCGCAGCTGCTGCCCGGCACCAGGGCCAGCTGGCATTTCTCCAGATCCACGTCCTGATCGATCAGCACCATCTCACACATTCCCGTGTCATCGCTCGTCACGTGGGACTGTCTGATGTGGGCCAGAATGATGGCGGGATTGTCCAAGAAAGCCATTTTTTTCTTCTTCTGTTTTTTTTTTTTCTTCCAAACTTTGGTCCCCTTCCTCGAGCGTCACCCTCTCCCGGAAAACCACGATTCCTGCTCCTTTGCTTCAGTCTCTGCTTGGGAGGGTTAGAGCCGCCATGGATGACAAGAGGAACGGTGTTTCGTTTTCCATTTCCTCTTTCGGGTTATGTTTTCAGTTTCGAGGTTGCCAGAACCTGCGTGGGACGACAAAACAGCAGGTACAAAATACAATCTGCAGCTGTACACTACAGCCGAGAAGAACAGTCAGAAATTTTGGAGGAGTGAAAGCAAAGGCGCTTATCGGTACATATTTGCTTGTTATAGGGACGCAATCGTGTTTCAATTCCATTACGACACCAAACATGACAGGACGTCGTTTTGCTTCAGTGTCATGAAAGTGTTAGTTCGGTCTGTAAAGTAGCCTTGCAACAAATCATCAATAATCTAATTCATAACTGGGCTTTCTGAAGCTACGCTGCTGTGTAAAACAAGGTGTTTAAACATGCCAATTGTGGCATCCTGTTTCCATGGGAACCTCAGGTAAAATCTAAAAAACAGGAGGAGGAGGGAGGAAGAGATGTAACTATCTCAGGGTTCACCTGTAGCTCTCATCCTCCAGAGCAATGGAAAGCTATTCCTGACTGCTTGTGAGCGAGATGAGAAGCCGCCGCTGCTGCAGACGCTCGCCCATTTTTCCCACCCAAGACATAAACCCATGCAGCGTACCGGCCTCATCGGAATCTCTCAATCAAAACAAAGCGAGTGTGGATCAAGCTTTTTTGTTGTAAGTTTTTGGGTGTTGGGTACTCCAACCTGATCTGTCACACTGTGGGTTCTGTGCGCAGCACATCTGGGATTTGAACAAGTGTCTGACTTACCAGGGAGAAACCCATGTGGAAAACACGACAAGTCACATAGTCCAAAATGCGTCGATTGAAATGCTTGCGGACCGCTGCTCACGTGGACGGCTGTGGAGGAGAGAGGAAAAGACGTCCCAACTGAGAGCAGCATTAAACCCACACAACAGAAATCTACTGCACAATAAAAACCAGGCAAACAAACAGGTGTTTTTTCACATGGAGTGTTTACAACGCAGATGGGAAAACTACGGGGGAAAACCTGAGTATTAACAGTGATAGCACGCGACCACACACACTGGAGAGGACCCATGTCGTGTTTACAGTGCGGACACAAAACTGTGGAAACGTTCAACAAGATGCACTGATGGCTAAACAGGAAGAGGCAGCAGGTTCACAACTACCGACCGACGACAAACTACAACGCAAATTACGCCCCGGTGACAAACACGCAATGCATGGGGGATTAAGCTTCCACCGAAAAATCCCAACCCCATCGAAACACTCTCCAACTTGACACGTTTGCTTCCAAGTTGGATGCTGAGCGTCGCGTTGCTTGTCAGGTTTGCGTCTGGCAATTGATACAAGAATACGGTGTCCCAAAAAGTCCATTTGGGAGGAGACAACATCAGTTAAATGAAGTATCCACGCGTCTGAGTAGGTTAGACAAGCAGCCCACCTGACTCGATGGCCGCACAGCTTGTTTGACGTTAGCTCGTGAGCTATTGTTTATTAGCTCGTATTCCCCCGGCTAAACCGCCTGCAGATTTGTCAGCGTTCAAACACGGACGAATGGCAACGTGGGCTTGCTTTCGAATCAACACTGCACCATGCTTGTCCACGAATTGAAACAAATTGCCCTGGTCTGCACCGGTGAGCACGTAAAAAGTGACTGAAAGCTAATATTAGTGGATGCTTGGAGTTAGCAGTCACCGTTAGCCGCGACTGGAGCTTCCCCCAGTACTTTGTCCACAAGGAGGTCTCACCTTCACTAGTCCCGCGTGACGAAGAAGGCCAATGTGCACGAAGACTCGCTCGAACCGCGCATACTTCCAGTTCTGTCACGGACTCAGTTTTCGGGGGGAAAATCACGTCTTTCCAAAGTCATGACACAGCTGGAGGAGCGCAGCAGCACAAAGCGTCCGTCCAACCGCCCCCACTTCCGCGTCTTCACAATAAGAGTTCCTAACAAATAGTTCCCAGTTCGTTGCACTTGGACTCCGTGACCTTCTGTTGTCCCTCAAGGCTGCATGTCAGCCTCTTCGCCTTTTTACAGCAGGTTGTGTTCAAACACGAGACTAAAACGAGCCCACTGGGTTTTAATCTCAGAATTCTGACTATTTCTTACAAAACACTATAATTTAAAAAAAACTATTAGGCCTAAGAAAAATCCCCCACTGGCACCTTTGAACCCCCTCTGAGCTCTCATCCAAAATAAAGGAAAAGCTTTTATTTTGGGTTGTGACGGTTAAAGGCTTTGAGTCTCTATAATTCAATAACAAGATCCTCTCAACCACTTCCTAAAGGTATGCCAAGCCGAAAACAACCACCAAATGTCAGCTTGTTTTTTGTTTGTTTGTTGGGTTTTTCAAATCAAAGAACTAAGTAAATATTTTAAAAGGAAAGTAATATGAAATAAAAAGTGTATCTGTAAGAAGGCGACAACCTTCCATCGGAAATATCTCAAGTGAGGATGCATCGAGGTGGCGTTGAGAGTCTCAACTGTCCACTTGGGGGCGACAGAGAGCAAAGGTCAGCTACAGTACTCGGTATTACTCAGAATTACTGTGGAAATCAGGTGATGAGACAAGACTGCCAGAAATGATATTTCATGTTTAAATTTCAACTTTTTTCCAAGTCATGTTCTTTCTTTTATTCAAATCATTTAATTTGGTCCTTTTGTATCTCGTGTCTACTTCCTCTGTACTTCTGCTTTTGTGTGTGCGTGCACGCGCGCGCTGCTTTGCTCGGGCGTGGCTATGTGCCTGCTTGCTTGTTTGGCCCGGGTTCGGAGCCGCGTTATATTTACAACCTCGTTAAGCAAGAGGGGGGAGATGACGAGTAAAGTGCCCGACCCCCCCTGTGACCTGGGCAGTGGTACAACAGAGACTGGTGGCCCTTTGAACAACGCAACAAGGGAGAAACTGCAACCTTTACGTCGACTTTCTACCGTTGGAATCAATCCACTGCCGACACTCGTGTTGCTATCGATATGTTCGGTATTGATATAGACCGCCCCCCCCCACACACACACACACACAGATACACCCCCCACCCCCTCACTACGCGCAGTCTGCCCCTTCCTCCGCTGCAGCAGCTCAACTGGCACCACCTTTCCCAAGCCGCTAGCCAGAGCCGCACTCTCCAGATATGCGAGTTCGTCTGACATTTTGGGTTTATTGGTAAATTTAATCAATTTCGCAAAAGATGGGGTTCCTTCGAAAGCTGTGAGTGGGTCTGGGAACGCGCTAAGAGAAACAAAACACTGACTTCTTTTCGGATCAGAGTGTGAGCCTTGTATGGTGAGTACACAGCCCAGCTAGTTAGCTACTATTAGCATCTTGAACAGCTCGTGCGTAGCACCATGAAACATAGCGGGGAAAAAAACCGAGATATGTCTGGGTGCACTTCAACGCTCGTCGCAAGTCTGGCGGTGTCGCGACAGCCCGTTCGTGACTGTTGTTGTCTGGAGACGAACGAAAAGCGTCGCTGGCTCGTTTGTCGACAGCGAAGCTACGAGAGCTAAAGCTGCCGTTGGGCTTGAGTGGACCAACAACTGGCGGTATCGAGTGAACAGCTCTCCTGACGGGCTGTCTTTTCATCACAAACACAACTATTCTGACCAAGATGAGCTGAACCAGCCGTGTTGTTCGTTTCGGTGTTTGGTCACGTACACAGTCTGCGAAGAAGCGTCTGAAACCCTTTCACTCATGCAGACCCTTATCCTGTCGCATAGTATTCCCTTTGAACTCTTTAAATTGACACCAGGACGACGTTAAAATATGCTTTACATCCGTTTGGACACACTTGTATTCTGCATTGTAAGGAGAACATCCTACATGTGAAGAGACGTAAACGGCTGGCCTATGAGAAGTGACCTTTACAGTGAAAATATGACAGGAGGAAAAAGCCACGCCAGCTCCCAGCTAGAGTTACTAGTCACTCGTCCATGTCAACTTTTACTATGCGTGTGCAAGTCTGTATTTGCATATGCATTATGATTCTCTGCAGAATCGCCATGAATGTTGCTGCCCCTCCAGTATCATTACCATCTCTTGACAGCTGCTTTTACTGTAGAGCAACATTGGGCTCCAGGAGGCACCTGGTCATGAAGTTGTTTTTAGCTTTGTGACAGCTCAGTCATCTGAAACCCGCTGGGTTTGGTTGCCAAGTTTGTTTTCTATCCCTTATTTACGTGGAGTCCGTTTCTCAGTGGGGCTTCCACCTTTGTTCCAGGTCAGGTTCATTCATGGATTCAGCGCAGGAGTATTTTTTCTTTAGAGACTACGTGGTAAGAAATGTCTTCTTGGTGACTCCAATATTGACCTGCTCGAGTTGAGTGTGTTTAGATCTAACAGTTGATTTTTTTCCCCCAAAGTTCCAGTGTTGTGGTATCAGCGAAACGCAGCGTGGATCGACTGAAGTTGATGTCAGTGACTGTTTTCCAAAATATTTAGATTTCCAGTGCTTCAAAGGTCCAATATTAGGCTGGGCCAACTTTCCGGTTCAGTCTCCTCTCCTTGAGTTACTGCAGCGATCACAACTACACGTCGAGTCCGGTCATCGGGGCAAGAACACACCCGCGCTCATGTTGTGAAGGGCTATTTCGAGCTGTTACACAGCTTCCTCATTGGGTTCCGTCTCTCTTGCAGAACAATTCAAAGATGCCTGAGGTGCGGGACCTCAACGAAGCGCTGCCTGAAATGCCGATGGACCCCATCACCGGCGTCGGCGTGGTGGCCTCCAGGAACAGGGCGCCCACTGGATATGACGTGGTAATGTGCCAAAGACATCACGGCTTCGATGAATTTGCATGAACAAAACTAAAAATGAACGATACCTGCGTGCGTTTGTGGATGGTAGTTATTTGGTAGGCAAAAAATGTCATGATGGTGTTACGACGGCGTCAAATAAAAGTGGCTTCTTCTGGCTCGCTCCTACATGTCTATTGGTTCCAGCTATGTTCAGTGACACGTGGTGCATTGCTGCGATCTGCACAAAGCAATTTTGGTGCACTGAAAAAACATCATGTTTTTGAGGTGTAGAGATAAGCTACGTTTAATATCATCAGTTGTTTATGATCTGTTGTTTATCGTCTGTCTTTAAAGGTTGTTCATTCAGTCACTTCAGTCGCTAGACCGAGTGTCTCTTGGCACGAGTTCCTCACTTCAGTTTCATTTCGGTGACGCTGACGCCTTTGATTTTCAGGTCTCCACCACGACGGACGGACTGGACGCAGACCTGTGGAAAGACGGCCTTTTCAAGTCCAAAGTGACCCGCTACCTCTGCTTCACCAGAGTCTTCTCGAAAGAAAACGTACGTTTTGTCCGCCTCATTCGTAAACTGCGGCGCCACCAGGAAGCGAAGCTCATCCACGGCTTTGTTTGTTTGGCTTTTCAGTCATGCATAGTCTGTTCATAATGCCCCGCCTCTTCTCCACCCATCTGTCTCCTCCCCCCCCAGAGCCATTTAGGCAACGTTCTTGTGGACATGAAGCTGATCGATATCAAGGACACGCTGCCTGTGGGGTTCATTCCCATTCAGGAGACTGTTGACACTCGTAAGTTATTTGTTTTTGTCAAAATAAACAAGCTAGAAACCAAAAGGGTCTCCAGCAGCAACACGGGATGTCAGTGACCGTTTATTTGGAGACTGACAAGAGTTGGGGACCACCAAGCTGGATGATGAACATCCCAGTTTCGTCTGTGGGCGGTGCGTTTAGTGACCGGTCCGTCTCTGTCGTCTCCCACAGAAGAGCAAGCGTTCAGGAAGAGGCGACTGTGCATTAAATTCATCCCCCGGGACTCCACGGAGGCAGCCATCTGTGACATCCGCATCTTGGGACGCTCCAAGCAGGCGCCCCCTCAGTACACTTTCATCGGGTGAGCAGCTCGGCGCCAGCATCGAGGACATCTGCCGGAAGCCGCGGTCTCGTTACTCCCCAGACGTTTAGACAAGCGAACCTTTGTCCATCATCGGTCAGCGAGCGTACCGGTAGTTTCTGTCAGAAGCAGACCGAAAGTGAGGCATGGAAGTAGTATTAGAAAAGAGAAAGAGCGAATTTGATGTTTGGCTTTGTCAGAGGACGCAGCGTCTGGCCTTCTCTCAACTTCCTGCTGCTGCATGTTGTTTTCCTCGTCGCGCCTCTGGCACTTCTGCTTTTTTTTGTCCTTTCTTTTCACCTGCCAAATTTGAATACAACGTAAACATGAAAAGCGTTTCGAGAGAGCATTTCCTGCAAACAAAGACGAAGTCAGTCTGGGTTGCCACGAGACCACCCGTCGCAGTTGAACGTCACTTGTGGGGTCGGTTGAGCCGTTGCGTTGTTTTGACAGGGAGCTGAACAACATGGGAATCTGGTATCGGATGGGAAACGTCCCACGAGCGCAGGACTCCGCGCTCACTCCCACCACCAACAACATCCACAACGTGAACTTCTCGTCTGGCTCGACGTCGGTCCCTGCAGCTCCAATGCCCAAGTATGTTAAATGATGTGTTTGTCCATGCACGCCTCAACCAGCACAGTTGTCCAGGAAGGGAACTTTATCAATACGACTCCAGAAAAAATGGATACTTAGTATGAGTTTGATCAAGCAAACGAATTGATTCCCAGGGCTTCGTTTCAGCTCTAATGTGACCCTCTGGAAAAAAAAATCTCACTGTAGTGCAACAAATCATTTGTACAACGTGAAGATCACACTTTGTCACCGTTGAACTAACAAATGCTGTTTTCTTGTCGTTTCAAGGCACATCTCTATGACGCTCCCCGCCAGCTTCAGAGGGAAGAACACGACGAGACCCGACTATGAACATCAGAACTCCAACTTGTATGCTATCTCAGGTTAGTTAAGAATTCAGTTTCCATTCTTCGCCCCCCCAGCTTTAATGTTTCTTTGGGTAAGAGGAGAGCAGCATGGATCGTATCCCGGTAACCACAATACTGCGTGTATATATCGTAAAAATCCCGAGTATCAACTCACTGACGTCACTGCCCCTCTGTAAGTTTCTGCAAAGTGTCAGGAAGTGACAATTGAAGTCAGCGTGTCGTGTCTTTGTGATGCATATCTCAGTGGTTCTGCGGATGACGCTTGCTTTGTGTGTGTTTCAGCGATGGACGGGGTGCCTTTCATGATCTCGGAGAAGTTTGCCTGTGCCTCCTCTGACGTGAGTCCCGTGAGCTGTGACTCCGGCAGTCTCGCCTCGCTGCCGGCATGTTTTTTGGGGGAACAAATCTAGAAGACAGAAACCAGCATATAGTGGTTGGACAACGGTTTGGATCGAACGTTTTGGTTCAATTATCTGTCTGTTTTTCTTGAACAAATGTTCTTGAGGAACAGCTTTGCTAAGAATGCAAACCGTTTGGTCTGAGTTAAGTGAAAACAGAGGAGAGGGACAAACGGCGGGTGCAGCGCAACTTACTTCCTGTGTTTTGTTTCTGTGCAGCTGCAGCAGGTGGACCTGATGGGCATCACCATCAAGTCGATCGGCGAGATCGAGAAAGAGGTGAGTGAACGAATGCGACATGCGTGTACTTCCTTAACGGCGTGACATGCGTCTGTGTCCGGTCAGTCAGGGCGACCAAGATCATTTCAGCCGCGAGATAAAGTCATGGCTGTTCCAGAGTTCAGCCACCAGAGGGCAGTGTCGTCCTTGGTGCAGACTGTCTTCTATCAGTTCCCCAAACTGACCTTTTGCTTGTTTCTCTGCCAGTATGATTACAGTTTCCGCACAGAGCACAGCGCAGCGGCTCGCCTCCCTCCCAGTCCCACGCGGACCTCCTTGAGCTCTGAGGCCTGATCGCACCACGACCACCACCTCCTCCTCCTCCTCCTCCTCTCCCACCACCCTCCTCCTCCTCATCACAACACGCTCCCTGTGGATCCAAGAACTACTGAGAACCTGCCCACAACGTACACTGGGTCCTCACCCCTACAACGCAACTAGACCGAGAACAAGAGGGCATCGTCCTGATGAGCAGCACACTTAACAACTCCTTGGGGGGAGAGGGCATGGTGGTCCCTGTTGTTAGCTGTGCTGTTGAAAGAAGAGGAAAGGTGGCTCAACCATCCAACACCGGAGAGATGTTTTTAATAGAACTGAATCGTAGGACTGAACTTTTCTCACTCAAAAAGTCAAGAATGAGACCTGACGTTCTCCTCGAGAAGGTCTCGGAGCGACTTGCTCAACACGGAAAGATCATGTTGGACTTCCTTGCGCTCGAAGGTGGCATGGATGCCAAGAACATTGTAGAATAGGTGTCACGTTTGCCTTCCTCTTCAGTTTGTTCCTGGCTGCTGCTCCGATTTGGAGCCGAAGCACCTGGAATTTACACGAAACACAAACTGGGAGTTCAAGTTTGTTTGTCGAAACGATTCTCGCAGTTTCTTGTTACTGCCCGACCCCCGTGTGACTGTGATTTACTTTCTTTTTGGGAACTCGGGTGCGCTTCCCATTTCAACTGCATATCATGTGAACCACTCCGCAGGTTTCGTTTGTATCGCCAACGTTCCTGTTGAAAGCTGGCCAACCATGGCCCAGTTACCACTGCTGAACCACACGCGCGCTGCTCAGCGGCCGGGCGAGGTGCGAGCTGCGACCGCGATGTCACATTTCAGGGATGTGCTTGGTTTGCTTCGTCGGTGGGAGCCTCATCCCGACAGTTTTCACTTCTTTTCTCTGCTTTTGCCGCGGAAGTGCTCTTTCTGGTTCCTCCCTGGCTTCTTTACCACTGTGTGAAACAGCACTGCCGGCCCATGACCGCTAAGGTTCTTGCTTGTGCTGACGGAGGAGCGCTTCACACATTCGAACTTATCCTCCTTCAGCCACATCAGAACGTTGAATCCAGTACGACGGCTCGCTTCGGTCTTCGCCGTCAGTCCCCTGGTGTCTTCAGATTTCCCCCCCGGACATCTCCAAGCTCGTCCTGACCTCTGTTTGTGCTTATAGAAACTTGAAGCGCACGTGGAATTTTATTTTTTAATGTTGTGATATGTTTTATCGTAGTGTTTAGTGGAGGCTTCCTCCCTGCTCGCCTGGCCGGCTCTTTCATTGGACAGCATCAATCCGTGACCGCGAAAACAGTCTGGCATTGATCCACACACTCCCCCCTGCTACCCTTCACACTGCCCGTTGTGTGTGTGTGTGTGTGTCAGTGAAACGGGTCCCACGGATGTGTTTTTTTTCTCAGTTAGCCACTGCTCAAAGTGAATCATGTGAAAGACGACGATTCTGGCTCCTGGCGGAGCATCGATTGGCCCGCAGCCTCCTCCGATCGGCTCCTCGCGGCCCCTCGCGGCCGTTCCCGTTGCCAACACAGCCATGTCGCCTCAAAGCTGCTAATGCTTCCCGATCCGACTCGTCGTCGGGATTTGATACCACTGCAACTGGGAGTTTAGAGGGAAGAGTGAAATTTGCCCAAACATGGGTTTTTATCACATCAAGAGAGCACACACACACACTTGTTTCTGCGCACCACAATCCTTTAAGTTGGCCAGATCCAGAGAGCACCGAAGCGGCACCTGTGAAGTGACCTCGCGCTGACTCTGGACAGGTCAGGCGTCGCGCCTCAGAAGTCTGCCGGACTTTTCTTTTGAAGGCGCGTCGCGGGAGGCGCGTCTCGGCAGGACGGACAGACTGTAATCTGGCAAAGATTTCTATCATTACATTTACAATGTGTCCTTTTTTTCTAGTTCAAATGTGTGCAATACATTTGTTGTGTTCACAGTATAGCTCTGATAATGTAGTCTAACCCGCAGCAGTTACGATGCCCTAAAACCGACTAATATTTAACGACCTGTTATTCACTCGTTTTATTCAGTCTGCCTTTTACTGTCTTATTTTTTACGTCGATGTACGCGACTCGTGGTCCGTGTTATTTTATTGCGACTGTTGTTACACAAAAAAAAGATGTTACTCTGTAATGTTTGGATGCAGCCCCCTTCTCATTCGTACCTGTGTTTATTTTTCTAATTTATTAGGCTTCTCAGTATTGTAACTCTTTGAGACACGGAGGTTCGGCTCCCAAAAATGGTCCACGTTGAGCTGGCCATTGCACTGCTGACACGAGCGGAGGGGGGGGGGGGTTAAGGGGGGCTCGCTCTCGCGCAGGTGAGCCTGTGTGTGTTTGAGCTGCGTGCTTTCGGCCTGCCGGGAAATGCCCCCCCCCCCTTCCCGCCCGTGTCGTTTCTCGCCTGTGGTCAAAGCATTTCATAGCAAGCTGCATTAAAAAAAAGAGAAGTAATCCCTGTTTGATGCGTCTACTTGCGTGGCTGTGATTGTCCACCACAGAGGTGATGAAGATGTATGTCGAAGTGATGTTTGTCCGGTGAAGATCAGCCGAAAGGACCAGCTGAGAGAGAAAAAGTAAATCAAAGCTAGACAATTAAAAAAAAAGCTCATTTGGATTTAAAATCCCATTAAAAGAAATGAAACTTGATAGTCTAAATGCTGGAACATGCTGAGACAAAGTAAAGTAAGCCAAAATGTAAGTTTGGCTCAATGAAAGCTGATCGATTAGTTTCATTTTGGAGAAAGAGATTATTACAGTCAGCTGTAATTAAACCGAGGGACCCCCTGAGGTCTGATTACCAGAATTATCTCAGTAAAGTGGTCTTTCTGAAACCCTCCGTGTGTTCCAAACAGTTTGGAGAGACTCTCGAGTTGAAGTCCCATTTTTTTCCTCACCTGCGTCGCTAAACCCAGCCGACAGCACTCGCCCAGCTCGTCTCCGCGCCGACCGTGCGGTCCCAGTAATTGGACTGGGACGGGCCCAGATGACAAGCCGGGGGTTTCTGCCCAGAAGTAAAGCCTCCTCTTTGGGATGCTGAGTGCTTTCCAATCCTGTCGCTGTGAAGGATTTTCACTGGGATGCTCTGCTTGAGCCTCATCCGTCTACTTCCAGGACAGATTGGAGATTGGACTCAACGACCAACCTGGCTTGCTCGCAGTTTTCGTGTTTTTCTGTCTGCCTCAAGTATCTGCTGATTGCTTGCCATGTCTTTTAAGACCCCCCCCCCCCCGCTTCCTCCTCCCTCCCCATCCTTTCTCTCCTCTCCACTCTACAATCTTCCCCCCTGCTTCTTCAGCCTCAGCTAGAACTCCCTCCAGTTCCTCGGACTCTGATCTGTTTGGGATCTGCGGCTTCTTCATCGGGCACCCCGACGCTCGTGACTCTCGCCGTCGTCGAGGGCGCCCGCCAGACTGACGCTGTGGAGCAGCGTAAGCTGACTGGCCGTTGGCAGGTTTCCAGCCTCACGGGGGCTGCCGCCTCTTGATGTGACGGCCTGACGCGCTTTTGCAAAGGTCAGCTGCAGCATCCGCTGAGCATCTCTGGTCTGATCCTGACACCTCGGTCTTGACTGTCAGCAAATGCACCGGATCAACTCACAGTCGTGCCCGCACACACACACACACACACACACACACACACACACACACACACACACACACACACACACACACACACACACA
>JASSRZ010000083.1:2022316-2042119 GCA_032164315.1 Malacoctenus gilli
CAGTCACCGGACCTGAACCCAATCGAGATGGTTTGGGGTGAGCTGGACCGCAGAGTGAAGGCAAAAGGGCCAACAAGCGCTAAGCATCTCTGGGAACTCCTTCAAGACTGTTGGAAGACCATTTCAGGTGACTACCTCTTGAGGCTCATCAAGAGAATGCCAAGAGTGTGCGAAGCAGTAATCAAAGCAAAAGGTGGCTACTTTGAAGAACCTTAAATATATAATATAAAATATATAAAGACATATTTTCAGTTGTTTCACACTTTTTTTAATTCAAAATGTCTCAATTCATAGATTTGATGCCTTCAGTATGAATCTACAAGTTTCATAGTCATGAAAATAAAGAAAACTCTTTGAATGAGAAGGTGTGTCCAAACTTTTGGTTTGTTCTGTATATATACATACATACATTTTCAACCCAGTTTTCTATAGCTTATCCTATCTATCTAGTTATTGATATAGTCTTCTTTCTATCTTGTTATTGATATATTATTCTATCTGTCTAGTTATCTATTCATTCATCTATCATCTTAATCTATAATAATGAGATTGAAGGGGAGAAAGAGAGTGTACAGAGTCACCTTCACATTTCATAATACAGAGGCAAACTACATTTAAAAGCTTTAAAAAGAAAAATAAAAGGAGAACTTCCTTATCTTTCCGATACTTCCTGATGAGATGCGCAGGTAGGAATTCTAAGACTGTGACACATTCAAAGTTGGTTTACAGAGAAACGAAGCGAGAGGGAAAAGCTTACTGGAGCGCTTTCTTGTGCGGATTGTTTGAAAGTGTCGGAAACGGCAATGGAGGTCAGTTCCATGTTCGCGGAGCTCATTGCGAAGCAAAGGAAACCTCACACAATAGCAGAGACGCTCGGCCTCCCTGTTCGCAACAAAATTGCAGGTGTCACGCAGGGTGTGTGGCTGCGTTTGATGAAGCCTATTTTGATGAAGTTTCAAACTAAATTTTGGAATATTTTGTGAATAAATGTTTCACGGGTAATACAGTTGTCTTGTCACATTTTATTGAGCATCCGTACATCATTATTACAGATATTTTGCAAAATTTGAGGGATCGCGCAGGTTTTAAATGCTCTTGAGCACGAGAAGTGTGCCATGAGATTTTTACCTGTCCTGGGCACAAAAAGTTTGGGAACCACTGGTAGGATGCAAGCTCACGAGTAGACCAAAAAAAACATAGAAGCATCCAGACAGGAAAACTAAAGCAATGTGTCTCCGAAGTATGAGCAGCAAAGCCAAACAGATAGGTGGAATGGAGCCATCTGTGACCGAACTGTGAGAACCCAGCGGGAGGAACTGGAGACAAGCTCAACAAGTACCACCGGGAACACCTAACCATCAACCGCCAGGCAGCAAAGAGTAACTATGGGTGATGGATAAACGCCACGCTCCAGGGATGAAAAGTACATCTGCACTGGTCAAAGTGATGCTGCTGGAACCTTTGGTGCTGTTCTCGAGACACAAGAACGTTCACACTGATTTTGGGACACTTCCATCATTTTATCAGGCTTTCCCACGCCGGAACCCCAAAAGCACGTTTGCATCCCTGCTGACCTTTCGAACGATAACAGTCTCTCGCCGAACTCAAGTGTCTCATCGTGTTTCACTCAGTCTGTGCGCCTCCATCCGAGGCTTTGCCCGAGCTTTTGGCGCTTCTGCATTGGCTCGGTTGGGCGTCTGGCTGCCTCCGGGCGCAGTGCGCCCGGTCTCTCTGCAGGCTGAGGAGCATCTTCTGCCGGAGCGCCGCCTTGCGTTTGTCCTCCAGCTGTCTCAGCGCCGGCTCGTACGACTCCAGGTGCGCCCGCAGCTGCTTCCAGTCCTCCACCAGCCGGCTTCTGTCCTCCGCGGCCCGGCGATGCTGCAGCCAGTGGAAGTCTCTCTCCCTCCGGGTCCGGAGCAGGCTCTGCCCAGCCGCCAGCACCTCCTCCCGGAGCTCCTCTGTCTCCTTGCAGACCGCCTCCAGCTCGCCGAGGAGGAGCCGCCGGTGCTCGCGGGCGTCGGGCAGGAAGGCGACGCCCGCCGCCGTGACCGCGCCGCTCGGGGTTTCGGCGAGGGACTTGAGAACCACGCCGTACCACTCCGCCTCGAAGCTGCCCAGAGTCCGCCGCAGGCCCGTCCTGCGTAGTAAGTTCCGTAGGAAGTCATCCACCGCCTCCGGGACGGGGGTGAAGACCCGGAGCGGTGCGGTCGTTCTCCGGGAGGTGACGGAGGAGGAGGCGGCGGCGGCGGCGGCCTCCTTTACCGCTTCTTCAAAGTCCTCCTCCTCAGCACTCCCCTCCTCCTCCTTGGAGACCATGTCCTTCTTGTCCGGAGCGCCACGCAGCCTCGAAGACATCGTCTCCCCTCCCTAGTTAGTCTTCTGTTTACGTGTTACTATGGTAACAGGTTGTCTCGCTGTCATCGCAACTCTGCGTCCGCTTTCAGCAGTGCTTTGCAATCTCATCCCAAGTGAGTGAGTGAGTGAGTGAGTGAGTGAGTGAGTGAGTGAGTGAGTGAGTGAGTGAGTGAGCGAGCGAGTCACTCACTCACTCACTCACTCACTCACTCACTCACTCACTCACTCACTCACTCACTCGATGGATGGGTGGATGGATGGATGGATGGATGGATGGATGGATGGATGGAATGTCATACTGGAGATACAGTTTGTGGATTAAATATGTATACAACAGAGGTACAGGTGCTTTGGTGGATGTCTGCTCTCTGTGTGCCTGCAGGGGGCGCCAGAGGTTCCAGCTCGTGATGAAACGATGTCACATGACAGTCAGGGAGGAAACAACAGGAAGAGGTTCCCTGACAGGTTGGTTGGAAGCGTTCTGGTTTCCAGACTGTAACGGAGCGGCACGTGAGCGCCGACAGCCTCGGCACCGCTCTTTCCTTCTCGTCGCGCGGGACTTGTGCTCGTGCCCCGTCGACGCGGGTCCTTGTCGCTCTCGTCGTGCACGAAGATTAAAGCGGACCGGAGGAGCGCCAGCGCAGGTACGAAGGCTCCCGCTCGGTAGCCGTGCAGAGTAGCGGAGTCGGTCTGAACGGGGCACCGCGTCCGCCGTCCCCCTCCTCCTCAGCTTCTCCTCCTCTTCTTCGTTTTCTCCTCCTCTTTCAAAGCCCTGTGTGTGTGTCAGTGGACGGGAGCGGAAGTGGCTGCGACACGGTCCCGGTCCGTCCATTCCGGTTTGACGCGCTGAACGTCATCTCTACTGTTGCACGCGGACAAACACTTCGAGTGAGCGTCAGTCGGCGAACAGTCGCACGTAAACAAAGCCCAGCACTCCTCCTCCGTTTATCATGCCAACAGAGATGTTGGAGGACGAGGCCTTGCTGAGCCTTTCACTGTGCCGGTGTCCGCCTCCTCACTGCTCTCACAGCTCCTGTGTCCACCGGCTGCTCCAACTGCTCCTGCAACACCCAGCAACAAGTTCATGGTGGCGTTTAATCCTTCTCGAACCTTGTTGGGCAAGAAGGCAGCTGCGGCACCGCTTGACCCGCCCAATTTCCTGGCCCGTCCGGATCACTGCGAGAACCGAGCAACGCTTTTCAAACCGCCGAAGTTCCGTCACGTGACCAGAGCCGTGGCAAAAGCCCGGAGCAAAAACATTCAAAATGTTGTCTGTTTAATTCAAAAGTCTGTGCCGGTCACAATTCAAGATCTCTCTCGATAAGTGAGCACTTTTGTCTCTTCTTCTTGTCCCTCCTCCTCCTCCTCCTCCTCCTCCTCCTGCAGATTCATCTGCAACGTGAGGAAATGTGGGAGCTGTTGAACTGTTGGAGCAGATGATTTTGTCTGTCTGTGATGGAACCAAAACTAGTTCTTCACCTTTCTCTTTTTAATATCTTCGTCTTGCACGGCTGAAGCACTGATGAGCATTCGCATTTTTAAAAAAAACACTTTTTTCTGCCTGGAGATGAGTTCATCCGGACAGTACTTACGTTTTACTTGTGTTGTGCGTCACAGCGGGGGTCGGAGGTCATCATGGGGTCGGCGGTGGAGAGGACGGACGAGCACGTGCGGGAGTACCTGATCTACCGCGGCTTCACCAGCACGCTGAAGCACCTGGACAGCGAGATCAAATCGGACAAGGAGAAAGGATTCCGGGTACGGGAACGAGCCGCCGGTTGCCACGCGTCCCTGGCGGGCAGGGAAACGGATGATTGACAGGAGGCCTTCCTGGTCCCGGCTTTGTCTGCACACCTTGCAGGTGGACAAGATCATCGACCAGCTGCAGCACTTTGTGCAGAGCTTCGACCTGTTCGGCCTGAAGGAGTACTGGCTGTACCTGGACAGACGTCTGTTCTGCAGGCTGGAGGACGTCTACAAGTCCACCGTCAACAAGCTGAGGACCAGCCTGTACAGATACTACGTCATCAGCACCATCCAGGTCAGCGGCGGTGAAGCTCTCGTGTGTTGTGTGTGCGCAAAGTCGGGAGGCAGCTTTTATTCTCTCCTTCTCTTCCTCCAGAGAGGAAACCTGGAAAAGACTCAGGAGTTCTTCCAGAAGCAGGCGCTGGAGCTGCAGGGCCAGGCGGAGTGGCGGGACTGGTTCGTGCTGCCGTTCGTCCCCGCCCCCGAGCAGAACTCCGCCTTCTCGCCGTACTTCTCCCGCCAGTGGGCCGACACCTTCCTGGTGTCGCTGCACAACTTCCTCTCCGTCCTTTTCCAGTGCATGCATATCCTTCACCTCAAGCTCCGGCTCGGCGCGTTTGCGAGGCTTTGGCTTTCTGTTCGCTTCAATAAGAAGCACAAGAGATGCACTGTTGTGGCAGACTTCCTGTTCTGTTATTTGCATTCATCATATTTTGATAAGTTATTTTGTGGGAGCGTGCCACGATTTGCACATCATAAATTGGTATTTATGGAAACAAGAGGTTACTAACCACGACTAATGCCCGGCTTTACTCACAATCGAGATGACGGGAGCGCGCCGCGACTCCACTGCGACTCCTAAAAGACTGTCAGCCGTGTACTTGTGTATTTTTATGAACGGTACTTCACCGCTTTATTAGTGGCAAGATTCTTGGATGCAGCTGCGAGCGCTGTGTGCTTCTTTAACCCCTCCGCACCGCAGCCCGTCCTGCTGAGCTTCGACGCCGAGGTCCAGAAGATGACGGGACTCTCCGAGGAGAACGAGCAGCTGCGTCAGCTGGTGAGGACGACGAACGGTGAAGGAGGTTTCCATTGGAGGCCTCTTCATGTCTTAGCACGTCGCAGTCTGACAGTCAACTGTATGATGACCAGTGCCCGCCCCCAGCCACCACTTCTCTTGTCTGTTCATCACACCTGAGATGTCCACAACTTGTTATTTTGTTCAGCAAAGGGACCAAACGCAGGCTGCTCTCGTCCAATCAGCTTTTTAGAGGGAACATGTCCACTTTGTTTCTACGTTCATGAGTCAGGCAGACACAGAGACAGACATGGACAGACAGACGCCCTGTGGCAGATTCATGGAGCAGGAAACGCAGCCAGGCCAGACAAGTGACTTACAGTTTGCATGTTTCTTCTCTGGCATCCATCCTGACTTCGCGCGGCCCCCTAGTGGCCGAGAGGCTCTTAAGCAGCTGCCTGAATCGCATATAGGGAGGTCTGGCTCTGTACAACCAATCAAACATCACATTCCAGCCAACCAGCTGGACAGTCAGGGAGCATTGTTTGTCGTCGTGTGTGTTGTTTGTTTGTCTCTTTGTTTGTTTGTGACCCCCTTTGTTTTGTGTCGTGTGGTGTCGCCCAGCTGTTTGCGCTGCAGACGGAGAGCCGGGACCACCGGGAGGCGGACGAGATGGTCCACCACAAGCTGCCCCCCTACGTTCAGAACATGGACCGCCTGGGAGACACTGAGCTGTGAGACACTAACATCCCTGTCTTTACCGATGACTGTCCACGACTCCCGTTTTCTCTCTGGTTTTTATCGGTTGGCGGCGATATTTAAAGAGCGCCGTCGCTGTGGTGCGTTGGTGCTGACAGCCGCTTCCGCGACACGGACTCTTGGAAGAGAATCGACGGTCCCCTCTGTTTTCGGCCACTCTTTCCCATGCGTTCCTGTCCACACACAAGCAAAGGTGCTTTCACACGCGTGATGCAGGTTTTGACCGTGGCGACAGTCTTTAGCCGTTTCTCAATACCCGTTCTCGTCTGTACTTGCGTTCTTGGCGGACTCGCGAAACGTCAGTCCCAGCCCAAGTCCTGCTCCAACGCACAAGTCCGCATTTCGGAGAGTCCGGTTAGATACCCGGATGTGAACTTGCCCCGCCCATTTTACCGGGGACGCATCAGATGGTGACTCGTGTGGACACCAACAGCCATGTATCCCAGAATGCATTTCACTACAACCATCGATGGCGGAGGAGTGAACACACAACTGTAAGCAGCTGTTTTCAAATTAGGACATTTTTTTTGTCAAAGAATGTCGTAACAGGCAACAGCAGTCAAAACTTTCTCCATTTTTTCAATTTTCCATTTTTAGTTTTACCGGAACCTTTTTTCCCGCCACTGGCTTTTAAACGTTGGCTTCAGATAAATATGTCTAAACATTAACTAATTTAAAGTTTAAGAAAACGAGGAAGGTGTTTGTTTTTATGTAGTTATTTTATTTTGATTAAAATTTCCAACCTAAAATAAACATTTCTGGGATAATCACCGGCGGCAGACACCGAAGTCGAGGAAGCGACGTCACGAGTACGCTGCCGTTCCAGTCGTAGAAAAACCGGTCCCGCGAACTCCCGTTCTCGGAAGTTTCCGAGTTTCCAAGTCCGAACTTCCGAAGTTCGGGAGTCCGCACTCAGCGTACTTGGGATTGAGAAACGGCTTTTGTCGTCCAGCTGTGCTTTACTTCCTGGCGGTCTTCAGCTTCCGTTGTACCTCAAAGCACAAAAATGCCGAGAGCGGTGGAGAGAGTCGAGCCAGGACCTCTGCCTTTAAAGGAGGAAGCTGTCTCTGTAACCTGGTCACGTGGTCCTGGTGTCACCACTCTTCATTGAAACACTGCTCAAAGAAACGGTTTGTTCTAACGTAGTGGAACAACAGAAAGCACTATAGATGGTTTCAAGCAGCCTGCAAAGCTTCATACCACCAGACACCACGTTCTAGTACCCGGTGACTGATTTTACCTCAGTGCGAGTGTGTGGAAGCGAAGACGTTTTTAAGCAGCATCGCTGCGAGTTTTAGAACCTTCTTGTGACGGCAAAAAAAAAAAAATGTGAAAAGGACAGAAAGATGCTCGCAACACCTCCATCTGTTCCTGACGTTGTTGATCTGCCGATTCATTCTGAGCTGTATTTCAAAACAAAAGTGTGATCAGCTGCCTTCACCTCCTTTTTCGTGTCCCGAAAAAACCTACACACTCAAGCCAGTTCACTGCGATTTCGACGGCTTCGCAGCACAGCAGAAAACTGGCCGGCAGCTCCTGCGGTCTTGGTTGTCAATCCCATTTGAAAGCGTTCCTCTCTTGACCGGCAAAGTGCCTTTTTATCCCGTTCCTGCTGAGCCCTGCTGAGAAAACAATGCTGTTTGTGTTCATCCGTAGAAGGAATATTCCGCAGCCTCTGACTAACCCGCTGTTTACCGACAAGTATTTATTCTGTTCCAGTCGTTCCACTGTGTGCTGTGATTGGCTGGATTTCTCCAAATAAACAATTCACCTGATGAATTGTTTCTGTCAGTGCGACCTTGTTTCTTTGAAAATGTAACTTCACCCGCCGACACAAGTTGGGCCGCTTCGCTCGAGGATGCGTCCGGTCCAAACCCGTCCGGTTGCAGCCTGTGGTGAGGAGTAGGGAGGTTTCAGCTGTCTGGTAAAGACGTTTGTGAAGTGTTGGGACTCCACAGTGAGAGCCGTTGTTATCCACAAATGGTGAAAGCATGGAGGAGTGGTGAACCTTCCCAGGAGGGGCCAGCCCACCAAAATGACCCAGAGAGCACAAGGACAACTCATCCAAGAGGTCCCAAAAGACCCCACAACATCTAAAGAACTCTAGGCCTCACCTACCTCAGTTAAGGTCAGTGTTCAGGACTGCAGCATAAGAAAGAGGCGGGGCAAGAACGGCCTGTATGGCGGAGCTCCAGGACCAAAATCACAGCTGAGCAAAAAGAACATTGAGGCTCAGACGTCTTTATGGTCTCAAAGACGTGAGGGAAAATACTCGGTGGACCAATGAGACATAAGTTGGACTCTCTGGAGGGTGTGTGTCCCATTCCAGCTGGTCCTGAAGAATCCTGAGGGAGAACGTCCGGCCATCCGTTGGTGACCTCAAGCTGATGCCACTTTAGGACAATGATCCAAAACCCAGCAGCAAGTCCACCTCTGAATGGTTGAAGAAATGAAGACTTTGGAGGGGCCGAGTCAAAGTTGGGGCCTGAATCCCATTGAGCTGCTGTGCAGTGACCTTTAAAGGGCGCTTCATGCTCAAACCCTCCAATGTGGCTGAATTACCACAATTCTGCTCAGATGAGTGGACCAAAACTCCTCCACAGCTGTAAAACACTCATTGCAAGTTATCACAAATGCTTGACTGCAGTTGTTGCCACAGTTATAAGGTTATATGGGTTGTTCAAAGCAGAGAGGAGTGTGCTTTATTCCTATGCAAGCAGGAAAAAACACTTGACTGATGCTCTTGCGAAAACATCTGGATCTGGACCGTCCGAGGTCATAAAAGCTCGAGACGTCACCGAATTCTTCTTAATTGTTCGCAAACTGTTGGTTAAGCGGACCTAAATCCAACAGTCAAATGTCGTGCTGCTCCTTTTCTCGCCTATCAGCCAGTCATTGGGTTCCCCTTCCTCGGGGTCTCTTCCTCTGTCCTCGCCAGGGACTTGGTGTCGAGCCAGCGGGCCAGCAGCGCCACGAGCACGCCTTCCCGCAACTTCTTCTCCACATTCCTACCGCAAGGCCGGCGCACCCTGGGGAGACCGAGCCAGGTCGCCTCGGGGGCCCCGCCCAGCCAGGCCGCCGCGGGCAGGAAGGAGCCCTCGTCTAACCAGGTGAGGGGGGGAAAGCTGAAGATCCCATCGTGCACGTTTCGGTTGGTACTCGCGGCCTAAACGTTCTCGCCTCCCCCAGCCCGCCAAGTCCAAAGAGGGGGTCCAAGCGAAAGAGGGGAAGTCGGCGTCGAGCCAGTTCGCGGCCGGCGAGCCGTCGGCTCCGCTGCCGCAGCAGCCCGCCGGCCAGTCGGCGAGCCAGAATCCGAGACACAAGAGGCTTCAGGACCATGAGAAAGAGAGGAAAGAGCTGTTCTCCAAGCCTCTGCCCCCACAGGTACTGATTTCGTGGGCTCAACGGCCTTCCTGGATCATTCCCGACTCCGAGCGCCAAGCTTTTCTCACAAATGTCCGGCCTCTCCTGTGGTTGCCCTCAGACGCCAGAGAGGAAAGGGGAGCAAGGCGAGGCGGAAGCCCCCCAGGAAGCCTGCGGCGACCCGTCCGACGCCCCCAACAGCAGGGAGGCCTGTGGCGCCGACGGAGAAGGGGGCGGGCTGTCCGCGGAGCAGCCCTTCATCAAGCTCAGCCAGGAGGAGTATGGGGAGCACCACTCCTCCATCATGCACTGCAGGTCTGCACCGCTCTTCGCACCCTTTGCTTCCGCCCCCGTCGGACCGAAACGGTCAGCTGGCTCAAGCCTGCGGCTCTGTTTTTTCACAGGGTCGACTGCTCGGGTCGCAGGGTTGCCAGTTTGGATGTCGACGGGGTGATAAAGGTGGGTGTGTCTCGTTGAGAGAGCTCCGCCTTCTCACTTTGTCGCTGCCCAAACAAGTAGCTGCACAGCAATAAAAGTCTCTCACCCCCCCCCCTCCCCACAGGTGTGGTCGTTCAACCCCATCATGCAAACCAAAGCCACCATCATGTCCAAGTCCCCTCTGCTGTCTCTGGAGTGGGCCACCAAGCCAGACAGGCTGGTACGAGCAGCAGACACAAACTGCCCTAAGAGGCCCTCGAAGCACCTGTGAACAAGAGACAGTTACTTATCACTAAAATGTCACTCTGTGTGTGTTTGTGTATCTGTGCGTGTGAACAGTTGTTGCTCGGGAGCGGCGTTGGAACGGTGCGTCTGTACGACACGGACGCCAAGAAGAATCTCTATGAGATGAACATCGATGAAACCCATCCCCGGTAAACCCGAGTCTCCGCCCTTGCAAATCTACTTCCTGTCCTGCGGATTTCCGTTGTGAGACAGCAAACAGCAGCTGGGTCTAAAAATCCGTTGGAGATGGGACAAAGAGTCGGACGTTCGCTTTTTTTTCCAAGACCTGGTGCAGTGTAGAGAAATTGACGCGTAGAATCGGTAACAGGATAAACTATGGCGTGCATCGGTTCATGTTTTGGTACTCGTTGGCCTTCTCTGTCCCCCAGGATCCTGTCTTTAGCGTGCAGTCCCAGCGGCTCGTCCTTCGTTTGCTCCGCTGCAGCTCTCGGCCGGTCCGGAGGTGTTGAGTCGGTTCCACGGCTGCCCATCCCCGTTTCTGGTCAGCTGCTGCTTTGGGACACCAAGACGGTCAAACAGCAGGTGCATCAACACTTTCAACTTTTTTTTTTTATACTCTTTTCGCTCCCATGATTTGTCAAGCGAGAGCAAAGTGTAGGAGTAATTCTTAGTAATAAAAGATTCCACATGCAAAGAGCATGCATTTGTGGGATGAGCAGAAAATGTCTGAGTTGCAGCCACTGAACACCAACCGCTGCCAAAACCAGCTTTTTCTGCCGTTGACTCTTGTTGGGTGTTTGTAAGATAAACGATGTTTCTTCGAAGTTCAATCATCGCATCCACCAGTGTATTCATTGAAGGAACTGGAGCCTCCGTATAAAGAGGAGGTCATCCCACCCTCTCTTCTCCCAGATTCTGGGGACAGTCATAAACCCCGCCCCCACTGTGGGGGCAAGCTGGAGGACCGAGGTCAGTCTCCGACTGCGGAGATACAGGACGGCCTCTGGTTGCAGGATCTCGTCCGGGTATCCCTCTCCACTGGGAGTTGCCTCCAGGCCTCATTTACCCAGCGAGAAACTACTCCATTGATGCAGGAACCAGTGTAGCATTTCCACGTTGTAGTTGTAAGTCAGCTGACTGTCCCCATGTCCTCTCTGGGTGTCATTCCAGTAGAACGTCTCTGATAGCGCTCGGCTTTTACTTTGGAGATAGCCATAAAGAGGCAGCACAACAGCAGCTTAAAGTTGCTGCCAATTGATTGTCATCTGTGGAGGTCTTTCAATCTGGAACAGGGGGTAACCCCCCCACATGCACAATGGTGCCAACATCCAGTACACCATGGGGTCCTAGGAGTTGGACTTAGATTTGACATATTTGCTTAATTTGCATAACATGGTATTTAGCCTTGGCCTGTGAATGTTTCTATGTTTCTTTGGCGGGAGCGTCATCCCCTGTTCTGATTTTCTCTTTCAGCTGCAGTTCTCTTTAGAGCCCGAACCAGTCGCCATCAACTGCACGGCCTTCAACCACAACGGCAACCTGTTGGTGACTGGAGCCGCAGATGGAGTCATCCGGCTGTTCGGTGAGTGCTCGGAGGCCGCCGAGCAGCAGAGACTCGTGTCGCCGTGCATTCCTGTGTTGGAGCCTCAGCTGCAGGGACTCGGTGTCCTCCTGACTCTTGACCGTCCCCCTAACTCCTGACTGTCCTCCTGACTTTCTTCATTACAGTTACACTATATTTGATCTCTACATAGCATTCATATAAATGCTAAGATTTAAGCAGTGCTGATTTGTCTGGTCCAGAGTGTCACGGTGCCTCCACCACCATCAGCAAGTGTGTCAGCAAAGGCTCTATGCAGCCATAGTTGTAGTTCTTCTGAAAAAATTGCATGGAGTTTGATGTCGCGCATGAATTTAGACCACTTATTATGAAAATACATGCTCAGTTTTTAAAGACACAGTGCTCTGTATTCCCTCTCTGTCCCCGGTGTTCAAGATATGCAACGATACGAGAGCGCGATGAGCTGGAGGGCTCACGACGGAGAAGTGTACAGCGTGGAGTTCAGCTACGATGAGAACACCGTGTTCAGCATCGGAGAAGACGGCAAGGTGTGTGTGTGTGTGTGTGCGTGTGTGTGTGTCATCTTTGTAACTCGTAAATTAAAGCCAAGATGTGATTCAAACCAAAAACAATCCAATAAAATCTGTTTAAATTTGTTTCAGTGAAGCTGTTGAGAACACTTGGGAACTAATGGACTCATACACGCACACTGAATACCAGCTGAAACACTTTGTGTAATTGTGTGTGTGTGTGTTTGTGTGTGTGCGTGTGTGCTCACAGTTTATCCAGTGGAACATCCACCGCTGTGGGGTGAAGCAGTCGGAGCAGGAGTTACCCCAGGATGCCACCGGCCCCTTTGTGCTCTCAGGCTACAGCGGCTACAAACAGGTGAGCCCTCGTATCTCTTTCGAGAGGCTTTTGCTGTGGGAAGTGCAGCTCCACCATTAAACATTCACATCATTTACTTCTGCTTCAGTGACCACTGGAAAGACATTGTAGTTTTACATCGTTACCATTGTTGGAAGTGGCCAGTGGAGAGGAGGATCAGTCAAACATGTGGGGGGAAGTTTGGCTTGCTGTACGGTCCTGCTGATGGGTAATACTGCCCTTTGTTCCCCTGTTCAGGTGCAGGTCCCACGCGGGCGACTCTTTGCCTTCGACTCTGAGGGGCAGCATGTTCTGACCTGCTCCAGCTCCGGGGGGCTCATATACAGGGTGAGTGCGGCCACCTGCATTAGCATCTGTCATCGTCTCAACAACAAACAGCTGTATTAATAGGAGCTGTTGTATCTTGATTCCCCGCCCCCCTCGCCTTGGCGACTTTCAGCTGACCAATGGAGAGCCAGCACTGGACAAAGTGCTGTCACTAGGCGGGCACAAAGCCCCGGTGGTGACAGTGGATTGGTGCTCCGCGGTGGACTGCGGCACCTGTCTGACGGCTTCCATGGATGGAAAGATCAAACTGAGCACGCTCCTGGCACAGAAGACATGACCGGGGAGCTGAGGGGGGGGGGCGGTCAAAGTTCAGTGCAGTCGAGTCTGACAGATATACAGTCATTTTGCAAGACCGCAGAACATCCAGAGGTGGAATAATCTTGTTTCATCGTGTCAAACAAAAACAACCTTGTATATTTCAAAATTGCAATAAAATGTCTGAAAGTTACAGCCGAGAGTCGCTCCCTTTTTGACTGTGGTTATTTTGACCAATAATTTCCTTTTTGCATATGGTTTCGCCTGCTTTGGTCCAAATCGATCCGACGGACGAGCCTGAGCGTCGGCTCGGTCTCCCTGCAGTGTCCTCTCGCCTCCGCAGGAGTCGCTGTGACGGGCGTGAAATCGTTTCAGAGAAGAAGAAGCCAGAGCCACAACAATAATACACGAAGCGCTTCGGTGCTGCAAAGTAGTCCGCCGCGCGGTGTGTTCTGTGTAATGTGGACACATAGGACGCGTCCCACGACACCCTCCGTCTTACGGTGGCCGGGGGAGCGTTAGCACGCTGCGCAGCGCCGCTCCGCGTCTCTCCTCGGCGACAACATGATGTCGTTTTGACCTGCTAGCTTCGCCGTTAGCTTGTTTACAGAGCGCCGGCCCGGTCCTCCTTTCTGCGTCCCGTTTTATGTCAGTGGTGTCCGCGACCCAGAGCCAACATGGAGAGCTTATACAAGAGGAAAATGTTTGCCTCGATGAGGAAAACCAAGGTGGACGCGTCCAAGAAGCGACAGATCGGCCTGCCCGCCTCTATCCTGGACGACAGTGACGAAGGCTCCTTCTCCTCCTCCTCCTCCGCGTCCCAGTCCGACTTCCAGAGCTCCCCGGAGGAGGACAGCGAGCAGGAGGACCGGGAGCGCAGCGAGTCCTCGTCCAGCGACGATAGCCGCTCCGTGGCCCGGAGGAAGCGCTCGTTCTTGGGCGACGACAGCTCCTCCTCCTCCAGCGCTGGCGCGGAGGTGGACGACGACGAGGACGACGACGACGAGGAGGACGAGGACGAGAGAGACGCCGGCCACTCGAAGGGGGGCGCGCCGCCTCGGAAGCGGAGCAGGTTGCAGCGGCAGGACGAGTCGGACTCGGACCACCTGGAGGAGAAGCGGAGGGAGGAGGCGGAGAAGGTGAAGAGGAGGCAGAGACACAACAAGCTGCTGGCGCTGTCCCGCAGGATGAAGGCCCGGGTCCCCAACCGGAGGAGGAGCCGCCTGAAGCAGGTAAACTCGGGGCCCACCTGGCCCCAAAACAGCCGGTCACAAAGGAAGGAGAGGGGCCTTCGAATGTCACGTTGATCTGTGTTTGTGTTTTTCAGCCCGCAGGTGAGGAGGAAGAGTCGAAAGACGCCGAGGACGAGGACAAGGCTGACGGCGACGCGAAGGATGCCGGCGCCACGAAAGAGGCGGATGGAGGAACTGAAGAAGGAGAAAACGGGGACGAGAAAGAGAAGGAGGAGGAGGAGGAAGAGGAGAAGGAGGAGGAGGAGGAAGGTGACGAGAAGGAGGACAAAGAGAAAGAAAAGCAGTAGGAAGTAAAGACGGACAAACTTCATCCATCTGAGAATGTTGCGACTGTACGTGTGCAGTTTTTGCTGCTTTTTAAGTAGGAAGCAAACAGGAGGAGGAGGAGCTACACGTTTGGACTTTTAGCTGCAGGAAGCCTCCTTGGAGAAGAACTTGGAGGTGACCTCTGACCTCTGGTGTGGCGTGTGGGGGGGGGCCTCCGCTCTCCTTTGACTGGAGGCCCCGATCCTGGGTCATCCTCCGAACTGTACCGTCCTGAACGGACTTTGTTGCGGCGCCACAAACGACTTTTGGCCTCGCGGCAAACTTTTACACACTCGTTTTTAGGCCATCGAACGGCATCGACGCGCTCAGCCTCCCTTGCATTGCCTTTGTTCCTCTTTTCTGACGCTCGGTTTGGACTCCGGCAGCTCGTCCGCAACGCGTCGAGTCGCTGCAAGGTTGATTGGCCGGAGATTCGTGTAAACGACTAACGTTTTGCCAAACGAATGAGTCCACTCTGGTACTTCGCCCGTTTTTTACGGGGGACGCTATTGTTTCGAAAACAGGTCGGGGAAGGTTTTATTGTTCTGATCTTTATTTAATATCGCCGCGTTTTGGCCTCTCAGCTCTGAAATCGTTCACCCTTTGCGGGCAGTTCCGTTGAAGTTCCCCCATCAGCATCCCGTCTATACAAAATTAGGCCTTGTACAATGTAAAAGGTTCCCTGCAGCAGCTCCCACGAATCTGTCCCACGCTTAAGTTCTGACCGTTGTGAGGAGAAATGACCAGATACCATCAGTTCGAATCAAGTCAGCCAGTTATAAACAAATACCGAGCAGTATTTCCTCGTCGGGAAGTCGGACTTTCCCTTCGGCCGAACTCCTCCGAGATCCCGCCGCCTGGAAGCCTCTCACTGAATTCTGTACGTCACAGCCTCGTGACCTTTAACCTCAGTGTTCAGAGACACTTGGTCCACACTGTTATTGTTCCCTGTCCAAAAGGAATGTTTCCGTCCCGGTTTATGGCACCGCAGTAGTTTTTCCTGCCTGGGACCGGAGGGACCGGAGGGTGTTTCCCCCACCGGCAGATTTCAGCTGGAGCCACTTTGCCCCCCCCCCCCCGAAGATGAGTGTGCGGGGACGCTTCCTTACCACCAATGACTACAGGAAACGCCGAGAGCCACAGGTGCACCCGCGGCAGCGGCATGAGCTCGCTCTCCCACGTCCGAGAGCCCGCTTAGGGCCGCCCCTGCCGCCCCCCCCCCCCCACCCCACCCCCCCGCCGTGTCTGAGCTCTGCGCACACAGCGGCTTCGTTCCTCCAGCGGTTTGGACTCGGTCGCTCTTTCGTGTTGCCGACGGCAATCCTTGGTTGCGTGAATGTGTTGTTTCCCCCCCAATCTGCGTATCTTTGCCTTCATTTGTTTTCCTTTGTGTATCTTTCCACAATACAGCTCATTGCGACAGGTGTGTAATTGGATATAGTGCCAGGATAAAAGCTGAATGGAATGATGCTCCGCTTTATTTTGGTTTCCGTTTGTTATTGGGTTTTTTTCTTCTTTGACTGATTCCACTCCCACTGTATGCGTCTCACGTCCTGTCTTAGCAATGAGGACGTGCTGCTGTCGGGGAGGGGGGCTTCTGCAGGACACCGCAAGCGTGGCTTCCAACCCGGGACAAGAATCCCGTTGACAATGGGGGTCGGCCGCTCCTCCACCTGTGTCGCCACGCAAATTGACGCGTCTCCAGGGGGACGGGACAGGACGTGAGACGATACACGAGAAGGGCTCGCGAGGATGTCGACGAAGTAATTAAACAGTTCTTCCAAAGTTTTTAGGACTAAAGAAGGAGGCCAGAGTTCCCTGTAAAAGGTTCCCAGACACTCACCCTGGAACTGAACTTCCGAAGGGAACCACAGGGGACCCGATCAACCCCGTTCTCCTTTTTCTATCCGTTTCTTCCTCTATCTCACGCGGTGCGACACTGCTGCATTCACATCCGCCAACGGACTAAAGTTCAAGTTACAGCTTCCCCGCGTTCCTATAATCCGCCCGCCGTCCCGTCTTCGCGTCCGCCGAGGTTCCCCCGGGAGCCGCTCGAGGAAGAGTCGGAGCGCAGAGACTCTCTGCTGCCCGACGGAACCTGGACTACAAAAACGAGCCGCCGCCCCGAACGTGAAGCGAAGGAAAGGATTGGACGACGGCAGGGGTGGGAGGAGCTTGCTCGCCTTTCCACACCGGCCCGCGGGAACTGAGGTTTTTGGTCACATGAGCCGAGACAATAATGTGCTCGGTTACGTGTCGCTACGAAGTAGTCAGGCTGGATACACTTGCTATTAAAACCTTTGTAGGAATACCGAGCGTCTGCCTGGTCGTGTTTTCCTGTCCACTCACGGCTGCTCAGCTAAACGGCTGACGATGTCCTAACCAGCGGTAACATGGATCCGCGCGGCCATGGAGCGAATCCTGCAAGTCTTTGCTCCGTGTGGACGCGACGTTGTCCCTGCAGCCCTTCTCGTGGCGGACACATGCAGCTTCGGTTTTGGACGAGGACGGGTCCCAGTACCAAACTTGGTTCCGGCTCGGATAGTTCAAGTTTCTGGAGAAACTCGCCTTTCCTGCAGAAAAGATATCCCTGTTTTTTTTCCCTCATAACCACACCCACTGCAAATTTCTCACCAACACCTAAAGTTTAGTAAATATCTGACATGACCTTTAATCAACACGTGCAAACTTGATGCTGTTTTATAACCGGCTGAAGCGACTAGTTTTCATTTGCTGACTTCCACAGACCCCGTTGGCCAGCGACGCCGAGCACGTTGCGGCATATCAGTGTTGTGTGTTCACTTGTTTGAACTGTGTTTTCTGGTGTGCAGCTGCTGTATAAAGCTCCTCGGACTTACCCGCTGTGCTGAACACGCGTTTGATGAATAAAGTTTCTTTGAAGCATCCGGGCGGCCTGGAAACGGCCCGTTTTTCGAGGTCTGGTGTTTGACACTACATTACCCATCATGCAGCTGCATTCACGTTTTTTTTCCCAGGTAAATGCTGAGTGCATTGACACCTGGTAATGTCCTATTATGATCAAGTGTTGGTCTGATTGAAAGAGTGTTGTTTTTTTCTGAAACTTAACAGAGAATAACAAACAAAGACTTTGTGCATAGATTCATGTCGTTAATTTTGGAGAGAATTAAAAAGGGAAAAATAAAAACAGAATAAAGAAAGAAAAGTATTTGCAAATAAACACAATTCAAGAGTTCATGTTTAAAAAAAAACAAAAAAACCCCATCTGGTCTGCCCAAATTACTCAGTCACTTCTTTTCCTGCTCCTCCTGAAACACAAGCTCGTTTAGGGGAACGAGCACCCCCACACACACACGTGACCGTCCACCTGTCCACCTGTCTGTCCTCTCGGTGGACTGACAGCTCAGCTGTCTCTGGTCTCGGCCGTGGAGAAGGCAAATCAACACGCGGGTGTCTCTCTCCCCCTGCCGGACACCACCATACCGCGGCGTTTAGTGGGAAGCGGTGTCGCCAATCAAAATCGCGCACGCACGTCAGGTGACCGCCGCCGCCATCATTGTCGCTGGCAGTGAAGCCTGTCCGGAGGGAGGGGGGCAAGAAGAACCAGCCGGGGCTCCATGCAGGAGCCGTGGGAGTGCCGGAGCGCTTTGTGCAGGCAGCGCCATGGTGCAGACGTGCTCCGCGTACGGCTGTAAGAACCGCTACCACAAGGACAAAGACATTTCGTTCCACAAGTAAGTTGACGGAGCGTCCCCGAGCCGCTGAGCACGCGCCGTCCGCCGGGAGCTCCGCGGCGGCGGCAGAGAAGCCGTGTTGAGCGGGCAGTCCTTCCAGGACACAGCGCCTCCGTCCACTGACAACGAGCCGGAGAACGTGACACGGTGGGGGGTCTTCAGGGGCAGCGGGGTACCGGGCGACGTGACCTCCGTGTCACGCGCACCTGTTTTAAAAGTACTTTCGAACTCCTCTGTTCGCCTCTGCTTCGCGAACAAGTTGTCTCGCCGCGTCGCTCCGTCCGAGTGCACCTCCCGGGTAGTTCGCCTCGTTGACCCGTTACCGAACATGTCGCAGCCGGATTCCCCGAGACGCGCGTCACGTGCCAAGCACGTTTGTGGCCCTGGAAAGTCGGGAAGCGTAAATTCCTCCGGACGGACCGGAGGACGTCAACAGTTCATCTCACGTGCTGGGGGGGGAGGGGCGGGGGCGGAGGGATACTGCCGAGTCCACAGCGTGTAAACACGGGCTGGATGGAGGGATGGAGGTGGGACCACTCACCCTCCGTCGTGGATAAAAGGGACCACGGCTGTCACGCACCTGGGGCACACAAACTCATTTGTCTTTCAGAGGACAACAGCCACAGATCTTGGTGCTTAGTTCCACTCATAACCGGGGAACTCAATGTGTTCTTCTCCGTGGGATTGGCTGGAGTTAGGTTCTAGGTTCAGTTACCTGTTATCAGTCCCCTTTTGGGCCTTGCTCAAGGGCCCAAGGTGGTGGGGAAACAGGGTGGGGACCAGTTCCTCTCTCACTTTCCTCCTCCTCATCCTCTTGCCAGCCCAAGGGTCTGGAACCGGTGACCCTCTGGTTCCAAGCCTGAAAGCGTCTGGGGTCCCACATGGTGTCATTTCATTGGAAGTACCCAATAGAGATGGGACGCTGCAGTGCGCACGCCCCTTGTTGTCGGAAACAAGAACCAAGAAGAGAATATAATCCCATATAAAGAGGCACTCCAGAGAGATTGGAAGGATTTGGGTGTTTCAAAGGTTGTGATCAGGTGTTTCTGAGTGCTTGTCGAACAAATCCCTACCAAAGGGACGCCGGAACGATCGCTGGACGCTGATTGAACCACTGATCATTTTGATTCTGGCTCGTTCTGCCAGGTTTCCCCTCGCGCGCCCGGATGTGTGCGTGAAATGGGTGGCGGCGATGAGGAGGAACAACTTCAAGCCGACAAAGTACAGCAACATCTGCTCGCAGCACTTCACCAAAGACTGCTTCAAGCGAGAGTGCAACAACCGAGTGCTGAAGGAGAACGCCGTGCCGTCGCTGTTCGCCTTCAACCTCAGCATAAAGGTGAGAGCAAATCTCGCCCTGTTGACAGTGTCCGGAACAGCGCTTGTTTGTTCGTTTCTTTGTTTGTTTGTGTCCGTGAACATCCAGAAAAATTCAGTGTGTAGATGGAACATGTGTCAGTGTGCTGGAGCTCTGAGGCACCAGCACGGAAACTAAACTCTGTGTGTGTGTGTGTGTGTGTGTGTGTGTCTGTCTGTCTGTCTGTCTGTCTGTCTGTCTGTCTGTCTGTCTGTCTG
>JASSRZ010000083.1:2122195-2133182 GCA_032164315.1 Malacoctenus gilli
GATACTCCAGTAAAGGTTTCGAAGGAACATGGGACTATATTTTGGTGAGTGACAAACTGGCATAGAGCAGGAGAAGAAGTAGAAACAGCCAATCAGGAGGAGCTGGCGGGGGCCCAGGGAGAGTTCCTTCTCTGTGTGAAGGGCAGGGGGCCTGGGAAACCACTGTGGTTCCAACAGTGTGGGCTCCCGCTGGCACGTGGTACCCATATTCAGAGTAGGGTGGGTCAAGCGTGGTAGCAGTCACCCCACTGCCCCACCCTCTCGCCACCGCTGGAAGGTCAGTGTGCATCCTGCCTCGCTGGGCCCCGCGACTTGCCTTGGTGTCACCAGGGCGGAGTGTTCTTCAAACAACGGTGTCCGCTGCCAGGACCGGCAGATTGGGGCAGGCGGTTTAGTTGTGGCGTCCGCCGAATGGTAGGTCGCCACAAGCGAACCTGAAGGTGCCGATTCCTGGCGGTCCAGAGCTCCAGCCTCATTGGGCCGATTCGACTGCTGGTGACTGCTGAGTGGTCAGGAGGAGCCACACTCCGGTTCCTGGTACTTTCCACCCGGAGAGACGTGTCAATGTGTGGGTGTCTGCTGGAGGTCGGGGGGGGGGGGCGGCAACACTACCATTTCTCCATCCCTGGAAAGGTGCATCTGTGGGGGCAGGGTTGAGCTTCCGGGGATGATATTACAATTTGGTTTTCACATATTATGGGTACTGATGGCGACATGGATGGATTCACTTTAACACTTAAACACGCACCAAGTGTCAGATATGTGGTGGGAACCCATATGCAGAATGTGGAGGCAGGGCTGAGATTCAGGGTCTTGTTCCAGTTCAAAACAAACCAAACACTCAAATCAAAGAACGCATCTGGGTAACTCTGAAAGCTGAAGGACACAAAAAAGTACTCACAAGGAGGGTGCAAAGTACAAGAACAAAGTCAGTCAGAGGAAAATAATCCAAAACACTCACCTTGAGGCAACAACAGAGAATCACTGTGATGCGAGGACACCGACAACTCAATATCACAAGGCAAGACCAGGTGTCAAGGAATTCCACAAAGTAAAAGGCTACTAACGACATAGGACAGTGCAGAATGGCACAGGACAAGGACAGACAGACTACTTATACACACACATACACACACACTCACACTCCAAGTAGTGGAACTGGGGGATTGGAAACATGGAAGAACGCAAGCTGCAAGAACAGATGTGGCACTTGACCTGAAACAAACCACCACTCAAAAGACCTTCATAGTCTGACAAATTCCAGAGGGTCAAAACACCAAAGAGTGAAACCTTTCACTAAATGCGTTGTGAAGCAATACTCAGATTCAGCATCAACGTCATGTAAATGGCATAATAACCAACCCAGGAGTCATTTCTCCTCATCGTCTTAAGCCAGAGGTGTGGCGCTCCGAGCCCAGAAGGCTTCCGGTCCGGGAAAAAGAGAAAGTTTCAGTGGAGATGCACTCCCGCACAAAGTTGCACAGAAACAGATTCCCTTTGCCAAACTGGGAGGGTCGACTCGACCGCTGCATTCCCGGCCCACCTCCAAGAACGCGAGCCGCTTTGCTCACATTCTGGGCTCTTCAGACACCTCCAGGTGCACAGACAGAGTCCACAGCTCAGTCGTTTCTGGGACATCCTGCAAATGCAATGGCATTACTGTTGGACCTGATCCACTGCCAGTGCTTGGCTGTTAATAAGATATGACCTTTGCACAAAGTCTAGCGGAAGGATCCAGATGGTGACCATAAAATCCTACTCGACATCTTATAGCGATGGGTCACATATGAAAACATGGCTTTGGACACCCAATGCCTGGTGGTGACTCAGAGGAGCCCGCTCCCAGGGCGTGACTTCTTCTGCTTTCACTGCTTGCCTCACTTCGTGGCTCAGCTCTTGCTTATGGGAGGTGTCAGCGGCCAACCACGCTTAGGGTGTCCAGTCCAGATCCTGGCAGGTCCGTCGCATGTTTGATGACTTGACACATAATCCTGCTGAGTAGCTTGTCGTCAAGCTTTCAGCAGATTTTCATGTTTGGATAGTGACCAAATGCAAGCGTGTTTGCCACTCGCCTGGTTCTCTAGCAGCCATTCATGATAAAGTGAAACTACTTTCCTTACATGGAAACCCTCCACACCCCCGTTTGAGGTTGTTAAGGTTATTTAAGGAGGGTTGTGTTCACTGTGTTTTGTTTCTTTCATGATGATTCTGTTGGGTTTTTTTGTAGCGTTTTCCTTCCCTCAGTTTTGTGCGTTTGATTTGATATTTTTAACAGTATTCGTAAAAGTTATGGTAATTTTAACACAGCGAAGACTCGAGTTCGTAAGCTTGTGCCCATCACGAATACCTGGAACAACCACCGCCGCTGTAGAATGGGCGGTCAACAGTCCAGTAAACCTGTCCATCGGACCTGCCAGTTGGAAGTCACTCAGCAATGAGCCAGAAAACCGATGCTGCCGAGAAAGATCGGAGCAGATCCACCGCGAGGTGCTTCTGCAGCAAAGGAAGTGCTGCAGAAACACCTCGCAGTGGATCGGAATAGAATAGAATAGAATAGAATAGAATAGAATAGAATAGAATAGTACTTTATTCATCCCAATCTGGGAAACTACTGTGGTGCAGCAGCAGCAAGAAAAAACACACCAATTACAGTAGAAAGGGCAACAGATGTGCAATATCTTCAACATAACAATGTGGCTTTCCATTTAACAAGGTTTGTTAATGCCAGTCATTTAAAGAAAGGATTGACAGGTGATCATGTCGATCAGTATTTTTCTTATAGGAATCAATGTAGAATATATCAGTTGAAAAACTTCATAAGTGAATTTGAACTCGTTTCATCGGCAGGTTGTTTCTTACTGCTTGAAGGCTCTCTCTCTCTCAATGCTGCTGTCAAAGACACGACTGAAGTCTGGATTTTCTGAGAGCCCGAGTGAACTTTCACTTTCCCTTTTCACAGCACTCATTAATGAGCGATAATAAACCTTCTGTAATTCTCTGATTTCAGACTGAAATTATTTCATGAGAAGTAGCAGACTTTTTACATGACGTTGATGTACAATTGAGAAATTCACTCAGTTACTCATATAATTGACAGTTTTGTTTTTGGGTTTTTTTTTTGCAGTTGCGGAGGGGGTGGAGCTGAGGAGTTGGGGAGCTGGGGAGTTGGGCAGTTGACCTCCTAACTTGTTGAGCTGAAGTTTCGCTTTCACCTACGACCGGGGTGAAATGAGGACAGCAGGAATCTTTTTTGCAGCAGGCACCTTTTGCGTCGTTATTTATCAATTTATCAATTCTTTGCAGGGCAGGTTCCCACGAGCGCCGCCGCAGTACTCCATGGCTTTTTGTTCTGTTATTCTCAAATTCAAGTCAGTGTAGAACATTGTTTACAGTCGTGAAAGCAATAATAAAAACGTCATTCTTTCTCGATAAATCATTCATTGGCTTCAAAAATCGATGACTTCACTTAACAATGATGTATTGAATTGCCCTGCAGTATAGGATACACATAGGGGTACCCTGAAACTCTCCTCAGAGCAGGTTCCAGGTGGGCACGGGGCAGATGACCCCTCACCTTCTTTTGCTTTGCTGATGGTCAGCTCAATGACATTTATGATGGCCAAAGCGTTGTCTTGGCACAAAGCTTTCTGCTGTATTATACATTTTTGTTATGATTTTGACTCGAAGAGAAGTCGGCCGTCCTGAAAATCAAGTGATGCCAAAGGGAACATGGACTGTGCTATGAAAAGTTGCCCAAATGAGAGGGAACAATTAAAGGTCAAAGTCCACCCTGTCGTAAAATCATAAATAATGCAACGTCTCAACACAATTGCGTGAAGCTTGACCGGATTGTTCTGGATTTTTTGAACGATGACATACAAGGGGGGGACTTCAATATGAGATGAAGAGGAAGTCCACCAATCGGATTGGTCGCTATTGCCTCCACGACGCCACTGGAGCCAATCGGCGGAGGGGAACTGTGACGTAGTTAGCAGCGTGCTGCGGCATACAGATTGAGGAGCTGCGCGTCAGTCTGACAGTCCCGAGTCTCCAAGAAACCGGGTTTCTTCAACCAGACCGTCTTCACCTTCGGTTCGGCGAGCAGCCCAACATGGCAACGGAGGTCACACAAGGTGTGGAGGAAGTCTCAGTGGGTAAGAGAGGCGGCCCGGTCCCCTCGGCTAGCTGGGGGAGCTAGCCTCCGAAGCCAAGGCGTCTGTCGGCATATTGCGTCAGTTTGGGTTATGCTAACTTGTAGCTTGTGAGCTAACAGCTGTGTAACTGTGCAGGTCTTGGCTGGCACGGTTGGTCATTTGGGGCGACGTCCCGCAGAGAACACCGCTTTCTGGGGTCAGAATGAAGACAGAGCGCGAGGGAAAGGGCCCGAGGGGGCTGCCGGAGAGGCGAACGTTCAGCCGTCTATCAGGCAGCACATGTGCTCAGGGTTGTGTCGGCAGGGAATGAATGTCAGTAGGTGCGACCAGAGCTAAATTCGGAAATCCCGCTCAAGTGGCTCACGATATTATAAATTCAAGGTGTTTGGGGTCCTTCCATGAGATTCTCTGATTCAAAAAATCCAGCCGGTCCTTCATTTGGATTTACCTTCGGACTAAAACGTAGCGATAAAGGCTGACGCTCTGTGGTCCTGCTGCTTGCTGACGTGCTCGCTCCTCCCTGCTGGGTTGGAAAGCAAGAAGCTCTCAGCCGTAAGCAGCAGCCCTGGAGGTGACGGCGACGGGAAGATGCTCTGGGGTGGAGGGCAGCTCGACGACGCTGCAGCTTCACACTTGTTCCCATGATCGAAACCCCATCAGAGCTGAAGTTTCGCTTTCGCTTGCGACAGCAGTAACAACGGAATCAAAGCAACCAAAATGGTTCATATACAACATATAAAGCTGCCTAATAAAAACAATGCAGACTTGACTCGTCGAGACATTATTTAATATAAAATTATGCACACAGTAAGTAGCTGATGTGAAAATAATGTACTCGCATCAATTACTCTTCAGTGTAGTTAATAAAATATCTCGAAGTTTAGGTTAACTTTACTAATTTCAAGTTAATTGAGTTGATTGAATAGATACTAATGTGAAAAGAACTGTCAGTCTTTAAGGGGGCCGTAAGGTTCTGGTATTGGCAGAAGAGGCTCGAATTGGTACATTCAGTTTCATTTTTATCGAGCTGTTAAACGGAGTTGTCAGAATGATCAATTTTGTTACATTTTCTGAATAATTCTGAAGAATCGATAGAAAAGTAATCTCTCGGTGCTGCGACTTTTTTTTACTCCCACTTTTAACTCGGAAGCCGACGTGAACAGTTTCCGCTGTGCTCATTCTTCCGAGCTTCGGGTTCCTCACCTGGTGTCGCCATGGAAACGGGAGACTGTGCTTGATCAGTGCAGAGCACAGAGAGAAAGTGGCCACTGTCCCTTTTTGGGCCGCAACCGACGTCTCACCGTCCCTCTGCTCCTCAGGTGAGCTCTACGTGTCCGAAAAATGTGGCAGCGACCAGGACGGAGACGGCACCGAGCAGAAACCCTTCAAAACTCCACTCAGAGTAAGTGGACGCGACGAAACGGTCGTGTTCGACGTGAAACGTTTCGACTTGTCGGCCTTTGTCGCTCACTGTTTGTGCTCGATGCTCGCAGGCTCTGCTGTTTGCTCAGAAGGAGCCATTCCCCACCATCTATGTGGACTCTCAGAAAGAAGGCGAGGTGGGTACAAAAAGATGGAATCCCTCATCCCTTCTTTTCTTTTTGGACACACACAACAATCCCCTCGTTTTTGTTTCTTACACACCGATGATGGTCTTCCCCTCTCCTGTCCACCCTCGCCAGCGCTGGATGGTGATCTCCAAGACTCAGATGAAAAATGCAAAGAAAGCGTTCAACCGCGAGCAGATGAAGAGTGACTCCAAAGACAAGAAGGAGGTGTGTACTCAGCCACTCGCCTCCCATCAGCTTACTCTGAAGGAGCATGTAATGGATAAAGAGCGCCCCCTACCTTTTATACAGACTGATGAACATCCGTGTGAGAGTGCAGCGAAAAGCCCTGTTTATGGTCACCTCTGGTGTGTTTTCAGCCACAACAACCTGAACAGAAAGGCAGCCGTGGCACCTGTGATCTCACTTCACGTTTTGATATACAAGCGGGACCTCTGTCTTAAAAAGTCGCCTCTTTGTTCATCATGCAGGCAGAGGACAGCGAAAGGAGAGAGAAGAACCTGGAGGAAGCCAAGAAAATCATCATCGTGAACGATCCCAGCCTGCCTCAGCCTGAGACGGTCAGTCCAGACGGCCACACACCGATCAGCTCAATGTGGGACCGGCTCACCGTAGAACATTTTTGCCCAGTTTTTTCTTCGACCAACAAGTTAATTGGATATCAGTACCATTCACTTGTATCTGTGTGAGCGGATGCTGCGGCTCACTCTGTCCCAGACATGCTGCAACTTGTCCCACAGTCTGCTGAAGCTGCACCTGTTGTCTTTCGGGACTTGATAACAAGCTTACCTCCCACAGTTTCCTCGCGCATCTGCTGAATGGAATTGTTTCTTTCCATTTTTCAGGTCAAAATTAAAAAACTGGAAGGGAAGCGAGGCCAGAGAGTCAAAGTGTTTGGATGGGTGCATCGTCTCAGAAGACAGGGTGAGGAACCAGCACGACAACTTGTGTTTTTATCCTGTTGTAGATGCGCAATACACACTCGTTTCATGGAGTTTTGTGATCCAGGAATCGGGCAACGGCGTCTCCATCAACTTGATCAGAATCGTGATCCATTTATCAGATCGCCGAGGCCGTTTCTCTTCCTCCTGTCCTTTTTGCGTGTCCAACGCAACTTCAGTGCGCCTAGGTCCCCGCACGTCCACTCTGGACTGCACTCGGCTGTCGGGGACACAGTGCTTGGCGCAAGTTCCTGTAATGTCATGTGAAACGACAATGTGCGACGACTGACCTGAGCCTCGAAGGCAGCCGTCATATTCTGAGCATCTTTCCTCCCCCCCAGGGAAGAACCTGATGTTCATCGTGCTGAGGGATGGAACTGGTTTCCTGCAGTGCGTCCTGTCCGATCAGCTGGTGAGGCATCACACTTCCTGACTTTCACCTCTTCAGTTGCTTTCGGTCTGTCACAGTGACTTTCTCCGGATCACCTCGCGACATTTTTCCTCGTATCAAACTTTTATCTAAGCCAGTAGTTTTTTGCCATGACATTTTCAGGCAGACGGTCGCCCTTGGTGACCTGTTTGACCTCGCATCCTGTGAAACGCCCTGGTTCCAACCAGGCCTGATGTGCTCTTCTTTTCTTCTCCTCAGTGCCAGTGCTACAACGGGCTGTTGCTGTCCACAGAGAGCACGGTCGCCCTGTACGGGATGGTCACGCCCGTCCCTGAGGGAAAACAGGTAAGCATCATCTGCACTGGAGCTACTGTACATTTGTGCAGGCAGAGGTCATGGGTTTTTGAGTTTAAGTGCAACACATCAGTTTAATTTGGGGAACTCCTACTGTTCATAAAAATTAGGAATGCACCAAAAACTTTTGTCAAAAAATGAGCAGCAGGTGGGAAAACATTGTTGCATCTTTCTGCAGTTGCACTTGTTCTGAATGCGCTTTGTGTGACCACGGTGAGTTGAGCAGGAACATGAACATCGTCCAGCAATCTGCCGCAGTATCATAGCGACAAACGGCAGCTCTCAGACAAGCACGTTATATTCACTAGCATCGTAAGTCCTAAGGTGCGTTCAAGAGCACAGAATATATAGACACTAGCGATTAACAATACAAACGAACAGTAGTAACAGAAACAAAGGCACCTAAACAACACGGGCTTTTCTAACAGTAAATATCAGCAAATGTCTGTTAAAAAAACAAACCAGTTAATGATCAACTCTGCCAGTTCGAAATTTAGGTCGCATTTTTAATTTTTTGGCTGAATCAGGCCCTTGGCGATTGATCAGTGGCAGTGTGATTGGCGCCCTCTACCGGTAAAAATCAGACCCAGCGGTTATTTGCGATGGGTGATAATTTGTCAAAATGCATCGCTGCACATGGCGGTTTAATTAGGAGCAGGCCGTCATTTGGTGTTTTACAGTATTTAATTTCAGTCTTTCAGCAGTCCAGTCAGTTCTTAGCCTGCACATTATCATGTAATGTACACGAGTGAGGTCAAATTAAACATTTTAATTTTAACTTTAATTGTGCATTGTTGTAATGCCAGTGGTAGATAAATATTTGGATACCCTTTGTAACTGATTTATTGCAGTCCCTTGATTTTAGGGAGGTTACTACACATCGTGGCCAAAAATGTAATGCTTTTAAAAGTTAACAAAATAATTATCCTGGCTTTTGCCACATCCCCTTCCATCAGGTCAACATGATCGCCTCCCGTGCCAAATAATGCACCTGTCAATTGTCCCCGTTAAAGGGACGAGCAGACGTGATCTGTGTTGGGACAACCTTTCACCCGCAGGCCCCCGGAGGTCACGAGCTGCACTGCGACTTCTGGGAGCTGATCGGCCTGGCCCCTCCGGGCGGGGCGGACAACATCCTGAACGAAGAGTCCGACGTGGACGTCCAGCTCAACAACCGGCACATGATGATCAGAGGCGAAAACGTGTCGAAGGTCCTCCGGGTGCGCTCCACCGTCATGCAGTGCTTCAGGGACCACTTCTTTGACCGCGGATACTACGAGGTGAGGCACTGCCGGGGGGGGGGGGGCGGCGGCGATCAAACTGATGACTGATATCAGTCCACGCAAATTGAAATGTTCGTAAATCGTCTCTCTGACCTGTCATGTCCCCCGTCCTCTCTCTAACCTGGCGTAGATCACTCCTCCGACCATGGTGCAGACTCAGGTGGAGGGCGGCTCGACGCTCTTCAGCTTCAACTACTTTGGCGAGCAGGCCTACCTGACGCAGTCCTCCCAGCTCTACCTGGAGACGTGCATACCGGCCCTGGGCGACACCTTCTGCATCGCCCAGTCGTACCGGGCGGAGCAGTCGCGCACCCGCAGACACCTGTCGGAGTGAGTCGGCCGCACCGCGCCTTTATGACTCGCACAAAGAGGAGCTTGATCTCCGCAGCTGAACTTTATCGACCAAATACTCTGTCATTAGGGCACCACATCGGACTGATCGGAACATCTACACACATGGGTGTACAAATTGTATCTACAGCTCCGGGAAAAAATGACGAGAGCACTGCAAAAGCGATCAGCGTTTCCGAGTTCACGATTCATAGGCATGGTGTTTGAGTGAAAGAAATGTTTTGATTTCATTCTTCAAACGACTGAAAACACATCTTCACAATTTCAAATGAAATTGTCGTCATTTAATGCTTCGGTTTGCAGAAAGTTACAGATGGTCAATATAACAGAAAAGATGTAGTGTTGTCTGACAAGACAAACCTTTATTCGTCCCACAATGGGGAAATTGCACATGACAGCAGCAGCAGGTCTGAGCGAGACGGAGGAAATTACAAAACTTAAGTACAGAAATTTAAAAGATCAAGAATAAAATATATAATGAATAAATAAATGAGTGTTGATACATACAGTTGGAGTGGAATGAAAAGTTGTGTGTGAGATTGTGGTGTGTGATGTGTGAAGATGATGTCCTTGTGGACTGCTCGCATGTGTGTTGTGTTAAAACACAGCGTTGTCCGTTTCCCCCCTCCCCCGTGCAGGTACACTCACATCGAGGCGGAGTGTCCCTTCATGACCTTTGAGGACCTGCTGAGCAGACTGGAGGACCTGGTGTGTGATGTGGTGGACCGGGTGCTCCAGTCTCCGGCCAAGGAGCTGCTCTATGACATCAACCCGGTCAGTGATGGGTCACCTGTGTTTGTTGAGATAATATAACCCCAAGTTGGCTTTGTTGTTTTTATTAAGTCCCGAAAACGAGCTGATGGCTCACGACCAACACAACAAGCGCCCAGTTTCTCACCGATGGTATTTTTGGCTAATGTTGCCGTTTCGGGTGATTTTCCTTTTTTCTAGAACTTCAAGCCACCCAAGAGGCCTTTCAAGAGAATGAACTACACCGAGGCCATCGAATGGCTCCGCGAGCACGACGTCAAAAAGGACGACGGCACCTACTATGAGTTCGGAGAGGTACGGACTGACCACCCCACCCACACGGCCGACCCAGTGTCCAACATGCCGCTAACCGCTAGTTTCTACTATGTGTAAATTCACCCTCTGTGTTCCCACGATGTCCATTTAGATAACGATCACCTGTCATTATCCCCCCCTTCCCCCCAATCAGGACATCCCAGAAGCTCCTGAGAGGCTGATGACCGACGCCATCAACGAGACCATCCTGCTCTGCCGGTTCCCAGCCGAGATCAAGTCCTTCTACATGCAGCGCTGCCCTGAAGACAGGCGCCTCACCGAGTCGGTACGAGCGTTGGGGGGGGTTAAGACGTCCGATCAAAGTCGAGCGTTGCTTCGGAAAACCTGATTTGAAGATAGCGACCAATTTCGTCTGGATCCTTTTAGAAAGCTCGTTGTTTTTAGTCCAAGCAGGTGGAGTCAAAGATCTTTTCAGAGTTTTCGTCTGCATCGATTAAACACACTGTTTGGAACATGAATTCAAGGGTCTAGGCATGGTCGATGGCATAAGAAACCCTGCGATGACTCGTTGACTCGAGAACCAACTTCCAAGTAGCGTCACTGCTGTGATTGTTTGGGAAAGGTGAAGTGAAAGTGTGATTCTTGGCCTCGCAGGTGGACGTATTGATGCCCAACGTTGGCGAGATCGTTGGAGGGTCGATGCGTATCTGGGATTCCGAGGAGCTGCTGGAAGGATACAAGAGGGAAGGAATCGATCCAACCCCCTACTACTGGTACACTGATCAGGTACGGGGGTCTCTGTGTCTGTTTGTGTGTGTGTGTGCGTGTGTGTGTCTGTGTGAAAAATATTACAGAAATATCCTAAAAACGTCTATGATTTATTGCAAAATATTGTCACCAATGGCAACATGCAGGAATA
>JASSRZ010000083.1:2142011-2162821 GCA_032164315.1 Malacoctenus gilli
TGTGTGTGTGTGTGTGTGTGTGTGTGTGTGTGTGTGTGTGTGTGTGTGTGTGTGTGTGTGTGTGTGTGTGTGATCAGAGGGTTTTCATTTCCTCGCAGACAGATAGCAAGGCCGGGGGTGCAGGGAGGGGGAGGGAGTGTGTGTGTGTGTCGGGGGGGCTGTACTCTGACCGCAGACCTGCACAGCCGGTTCCCGGTGATCAACATTTCCTCTCAGCGATGGTGGGCCGTAGAGGTCAGTGACACCATCAGTGGAGGAAAAAGACAATCTCGCCCCGCGGACGCTTTGGGGGGGTCACACTCGGCGTGCGGATGCAGCGAAGCGTTCGGCTCTCGCGCGTCTGGTGATCTCGGACGCAGCTCGGCGCTCTCGTCGAAGCAGCGTCGCCGCGTCCGTCCAGGTGTGTTTACCCCGACGCGTTTTATTTACACTCGACCGTTCGGCCTCCCTAATAGGCTCCTCCTCCTCCTCCTCCTCCTCCATCTGTTGACAATGACACCGTTCGCAGGCTGTTCCGACAGATTATTTATCACTGCACGGTGCATGTAAACAAACAGCCAGAGGCCCGCCATGATTTAGTGGGGGTCCCGCTTTGTGTGCCATTCTCATGCAAATCAGTGTATTTAGCTGCTCGTCAGAGTGCGTCATTGTTGCCCCAACTCACAGCAATTAGAGATTTTATGTGAATAATGAGTGTTTACATTGAGGACTTCACTGAATAGCACTTTTTATCATGTTATTTCAGCTAATTGTTTGATTATAATTTTATATTTTATGTTATAATTAAAATGTTTTATTCAAGAACAGAGCTGTATAACACCTTTGGCTGCGAAATTCGTGATTGATGTTATTGGAAATGAGTTACAGGATGTTAGAGTGAGAGTTAAACCTACAGCAAGTTCCTGCGTCCAGGGTTGAAGCCGTCGTCCGAACCTCGGTGAACGAGTCCTCGTATGCTTGCGCGTCCAGGGATTGACCGGTCGATGGATCGCCTGACCCCCGCTGTCCCTCCTCTCTCCACAGCCATCAAGGTGAACTGCCAGGGGTCGTGCGGGATCTCCAGCAAGATGAACGAGGCCTCCTGGGCCCTGGAGGAGCAGTACTTCAACAGCACGCTGTCCGTCGCCGACAAAGGTGAGCGTCCGGATTGGAAAAATCTCCCGTTTGATTATTGCCGTTTATACTTGAGCTGTAATTGACGATCTCAAAGCCACTATTGTGAGCGAGATTCCGTTCCTGTTTGAAAGGAAGTGGTGGGAAACACCAGAATCAGTGGTCCCCCTGATTCCCCTGATATTGAGAGCTGAAGGTCAACCGGATAATATCCGGTTTTATTCCGGTATAAAGAAAAATGTAAAGATATTTGCCGTGCTCAAGCTCAAGCTTAGTCCGCCGCTCACGAACAGAATCAGCCAGAGGAGGTGTGATGTCACAGTGGCACCGGCAGGCTTTCTGCTGATCTGCTGTAAAGAGTCCCAGTCAGTCCCAGTCACCCCCCCCCCCCGCCCACACCCCCACCTGCGGGGGATGTTCCAGGGCGCCGCTCTGGCGTAAAGTAAGCGGCCATCAGTGTCCGGTGGCGTCCAGCGAGAGAAGGTCGGGCTCGCTCCACCACGTCAAACACCCCCCCCCCCATCGTGCTGAGGTCGCCGCTCGGCCGCGGAAGCGAGAGCGCTTCCAGGAGCTTTTTTGTCACCAGCTTGACCTTCCATCTCGGCGTGTGCGGCCTTGGTGCCGGCCGCCGCCAGAAGCGTGAACCGTGTACCAGGCATGCATGGCAAGTGTGTGAAGGTGACGGCCACAGCGGTGCTCGTTAAAGCCGGTTAACGTATAGCAACGCAGCTCAATGTTTAACTGAGAACCCGTGGTATCTGCAGCCGAGTTGTGGTGTGCATCCGGCTGCAACACACACTCAGTCGCTCTGCTGTTGCGCCACAACTGCTCTTGAGGTGGAGAAGATGCTGAGGAAGAGAAAATAAGAAAAAAAACTGTCAAACAAAGAGTTTTAGTCCAACCAGTTTTATTTTGAGGACCTCTTCTTGGACTTTTCCCGGAAAAGTCTGGATCACAAGATGATCCGAAATCTTTCCCTCGTTTTTTTTATTTCCGTTCGACTTCTAAGAGCTTGTGAGAAAAAACCTTCCAGATCTCTATTTTCTATCACACTTCATGAGTTGTCGGAAATCAAAGCTGCTCACGCGTGACGTAAACCGATCGGTTGACCCCGCCGTTCTGACTATAGATTGACAGGGTCAGGGTGAAGCTTCCGTTTCACTCATGTCAACCAGTGTGAGAGGGAACAGACCTTGTTTTTTTTTTTTTGCATCTAATTGTATTTAACTTACTTTACCCGGAGTGTTTCTGGGAATAGGGCTTAAAAAACAGGCCTCGGACGGCTCCAAGCGGACCGACAAGCCTCGACAGGAACACGGCGGCGTCTCGCTGCAACGCGCAAGACTTGTTGACTCGGCGCTTTGTTGCTCCCCCGCGCTGCTGTCCTGGAATACAAAACTCGCGACGAGGACTGAGATATGCGAGGGTGCGGGATTAATTTACTCATTTATATTCCGCTAAACGAGCCGCAGAAACTCCCTCGGTGCAAGAAGTAAACAAAACTGCGAGTTATTGAGTGATTGGACTCAGTTTAGAGATAGTGTGGCGGGTTTTTTTGGTTTTTTTTTTAGCTTTCTTCACTTTATCATATTTGCTACAATGCTACAGATTGGGCTATCGCTCAAGCCAAAGTCAAACTTCTTCAACGCCTCACTACCCACAAAATCATGTGTAGCGCACAGCCAACGAGGAGGGACATAAATAATTCATGACGCGCCCTCCCTCTTCGCTCTCCTCTTTATCTCTGCCATCCCCCTTTTCCCATTCTCTTCCGAAAATGGGCCGCTCTGCCCCCAAGGGCTGAAGCGGCAGCGCACGGAGAGCGAGACAGGAAGGGTGACGGGAGATCAACACACACACACACACACGCTCCCTCAGACAAAGCGGGCGACGCTCCCTGTGGCTGACTGATAATGTGGTATGCCACAGATGCTTGACGGTTAAAAAGAGCGAAGACCAGTGATGTCAGCGTCCGCTCTTCATCCTGTCACTGCTCCGGGATAATGACCTTCAGCTCACTCCCTCCCGCTGCTGCAGTGGGACCGCTGGTTCTGCCGGGGGGGGGGGTGGGGGGGGGGCTGCTTTACAAGACTGATGGCTTTATATATAGACTGTGCGGGTTTTGCCGAATTTCAGTGTTCTGGCTGTCCTCCTCCAGCTTTGATTGCTTCGTCCACTCCCTCCACCGTCATAGCAAACTGTCCCGGAGTGACGAACCTTTATTGTGAAGCGGAGTGCTTTTATTTTGAAGTAGCTGGAGGAAGTTGCTCCATCTCTAGAGCAGAGGCTTACACACTCAAACACACACCCTCAGGCAAGCGAGTGGGGAAAAAAAATGAGCGATGAGTTGAGACACGTTGCCGTCCAGAAGGATTTAATTGGTGTGCGGGCTCATCAAGGAAATGAACGAGTTGTTTGGCTCGAGGTGCTTCAGGTGTAGGAAGCCAGAAATGGATCATCTGTTGAACGATTTCCTCCAACATGCTCGAGGTTTTTATGACAGACTTTCCGGCTATCAGATAAAAACGAGGATAACAGGGCGACGCGTTGAGGTCACCGGCTCCGTCATCGCCCTCCCTCCCGAGTGAACTTTGTCAGCGACGTGTCAGCCGTTGCGGCACCTGGCCGTCGGTCGCGTCCTGCGGTCCCGGCGAAATAGTTTCAGTTGCGAGTTTCCTTTCCGACAAAAAGAGCGCCGTCTCAGCTGCCTGCGCTCGGACAAAGCCCGTTTGTCTCCGGAACGGCATCCGACCGGGTGAAGCGGGCGAGCGCTGCCTCGCGGGGGACGTACGAATGCGTTTGTTTGTTTTGTTTTTTTTACTTTTTTGAGCGTGTGATGAGGTTGAAATAAACACTTTTGTGTGTGTGTTTACTGGCTGGCTGATGAACACCTCCTGTTCCTTACAGGGACTCTGGCGGCGGGCGAGCACAACTTTCCGTTCCAGTTTCTCATCCCAGGTGAGTCCGACGGTCCAACCTCATTCCTCCACGCCCGGGGAGGGGGGGGGGGCACGCCCAGTGCCTCTCCGAGCTGTTCCTTTTCTCACGGGCTGCTTTTTTTTTTTTTTTTATCAGCGATCAGAATGACGTCAGCGAAGTGACCTGCAAGAGCAATAACCTCTGATAGCATCTGAAGTGTTTTGGGTGCCGCACAAAGCCGTCACGCTCGGGCCTGTGGAGTCGGTAGACGTGTGGACAAACATCACGTGGTCCCCCCTGTCCGTTAACGTTCGAAAGGTCCGAGTGGAGAACTTGAAGGCAGTTAATCCAGCGTTGTTTGTCCGGCACACCTTTAAATAGACGTTTACCCCCCCCCGCGGCCGTGCAGAGAGCACAGTCGGCACCTGCTTGGCCCGCGCACTGCTCGGTGTCTGTTGTGTCTGGTATCCGGAGCTTTCTCAGGCGTGGGCCGCAACACGGGAGGCGGGTGGGGTGGGGGGTAGGGGGGTAGGGGGGGTGTTGGGGGTTATTTTTAGTGCCCTCTCCTGTTGTGCAGTCACTGTTTAATTGGTCTTCATGCCTCCACACTTCACCCTCCCCCTCCGATCGGCCCCTCAACGCTTGAGAACAGCAGCAGGGACGTATTAACTATGCCTGTCGGGAGGAGTGGATCGTAGGAGGGATGAGCGACTCCTCCCGCAACCCCCGCCGGTTGATGCGGACCGACCCCCGATTGTGTTTGGGGAAGTCGAGGCAACATATGGCGCTGAAAGAACTGCAGGAATTTGATAGAAATGTGACGGAGTGTCCGAGTGAAGGGGAGAAAGAGAGAGCGAGTCGAAAAACCTCGCAGAGCGAATTGTGTAAAATCCCTCAGTTCTGGTTTTTGAAGCACGATCTTTGCAGATAGTCTGTTTTTTTTTCCCTTTTTTTCCCAACAAAGCTGTGAACAAACACAGTTTCCTCTGACGCGCCGACTCCGGTCATCTGCAGCTGAGAGGCATCAGCGTTTGTTTCTTTTTTTTTTTTGGTGGGTCTGATTGTTTCACACTGTGAGAACAATGAAGTCCTAGCTGAGGAGGAAGACGGAGGTGGAAAAGAAAACACGGCACAAGGACACTTTAGGTAATAAACATGGCTCAGTGAAGGAGTGGATGGAGGGCGGGGGGTGGGAGGGGGGATTCGGACCCCAGCAGCAAACGGTTGTGTTTAGTTTGGTTCCTTTCAGGTGACTTGGATCAAACAGCCTCTGTGCTGATGAGATAGAGACCCCCCCCCCCCCCAAAGAATTGCAATTTTTTTGACCCCTTCAAAAAATGGGATTCCTGCCCTTGCTGGGTTTCCATGGAAACCCGAGGAGATGTGATCCGACTATAAATATACTGTATTTGTTATTACTGAATAATTGAATCTAAAAATAGCAGCTCACGTGCCTTTGGGAGATCGACGCGGAGCTCGGGGGGACATTTTTCTGAACACCTGATTGGTTTTGGTGATAATACGTCAGTCTGCCCCAAGATTCAAAACAAATGCAATGTTGGATCAATGCTAATGGCCAATTAATCAACGAGTAATTATCAGTGTTCCGCCGCAGAAAGGTCGCGTTTTATCTCAGCCATGAGGAACAAATCCATCCGCAGACATACTGAACGTTTGGCCACTTTCAGCGGCCTAAAGGAGGCCAGTCTGATGTTTCTCTGGGTGGGTGGGGAGGGGGGGGGGGCTGTCCCTGATCCTATTGCCTGTCCATCCATGGCTGTTTTTGCTGCCAAGCCGTCTCAAAAGAGAGCCACAACAACAACAACAACAACAAGTGGCTCCTCCCGGTTAATTCTTATTGACAGCAGCAGCAGCAGAGGCAGATTGTCCCCGGAGCGGCGCGCCATCCTCGGTGACATTACCATCTGAATGAGGATCAAGTGAACGGGAAACACAATCAGGGGAGCGGAGGGCGAGAGGAGGGCTCCGCTTTTATTTTGACGAGGCATTAATCACTTTGGTGTGCACCCTGCTTGGAAATTTAGATGCAGATAATTTGTTTTGGGTTGCCAGGTCTAGAGGAAGATTGCCGAGAGCTGTTTCTCTCCATCCAATCTCTCTCTCTCTCTCTGTCTCTGTCTCTCTCTCTCTCTCTCTCTCTCTCTCTCTCTCTCTCTCTCTCTCCTTCTGTCTGTCTGGACGCTTTTTCCCCCAAATAGTTATTTTTACCTCTCTCTTCTTAAATTTCCGACATTGTTGCCTTTCCAATTCCTGTTTCCTGTTTCCTGATGGCTTTGTTTTGTCACAAAAACCACCTTCTTTTTCCACTTGGGACAAAATAGGTCTCAAATGCTTCCTACCTTTTTTTTTTTTTTACAGCTTATTTGAATTGATTTCTAGATAAAAATCCACTTTTATTCTCCCTATTTGACTTCCTTGTTCCTCATTGATGCATTTTTAATGTTTGATCTTGACGTCATTGGCTGCACTCACCTCCTGCCAATTCTGTCTGCAGTCGCCGTCCCCACTTCCTACGAGGGACCCTTCGGCAAGATTGTTTACCGCGTGAGGGCGGCCATCGACACGCCTCGCTTCTCCAAGGACTACAAGGCCCAGAAGCCCTTCTATCTCCTCAACCTGCTCAACCTCAACGAGGTGCCTGACATCGAAGTAAGAGCGGGATCCACACACGCCGTCCTCACTTTTATTCACTTTTCTTTGTGGGTTTTTTTTTTTTTTTCCCCCCCACCGAGTGCTTTTCAGACAAGATTGAAAAGTTGGAAGAATGCGATGCGTGCCTTGATTCAATCAGCTTTTGCCCCGATCAGGGCTGATCAGATTTCACGGCGGAGCCTCCTCTCTGTAATTCACTCTGCTCCCATCGCGACTTCCAAGAGGTCCCTGATCCCCGCAGAACCTAGCAGAAAATAATCAGCGCGGCGTCGGCTCGCGAGGTTGTCTTGACGCAAAACAAGCGCTCAACTCGCTGCTCCCCTCCCGCCCCGGGCAGCATCCCAGCTACGCCGTGACCACCAAGAAGTTCAGCTACCTCCTGGTGAAGACCGGGACCCTGATGCTGAAGGCGCGCAGCGACCTGAGGGGCTACGTGCCCGGCCAGGTCATCAAGCTGGCCACCGAGATCCACAACAAGTCTGGGAAGGACACGGGCTACGTGCTGGCCAGTCTCATCCAGGTGTGTCACGCAGTGTTGAGTCCATGATTAAACCCCTCGTTTCCTTCCAGGAAGTGAATCCACGGACTGATTCCTCTTTGTTCACTGTGCAGCATAGTGTACAGTTACCCTCCTTCTCGATGCTCTCACCAGAAAGTGACCTATAAGACCAAGCGGCCTGTGTATGACCTGCGCACCATCGCCGAGGTGGAAGGGGCCGGAGTGAAGGCGGGAAAACACGCCGAGTGGCGGGAGCAGATCATCGTCCCGCCTCTTCCTCAGTCAGCTCTGGCCGGCTGCAGCCTCATAGATATCGACTACTTCATTCAGGTGTGTGTGTGTGTATGTGTGTGTGTGTGTGTGTGTGTGTCAAACACAGCAGAGATCCTGTAGTTCCTGACGTGACTGTTTCTCCACCAGGTGTCCCTAAAATCCCCAGAGGCCGTCGTGACTCTGCCCATCTACATCGGCAACATTGCCGTGAACCTGTCCCCGTCGAGGACCGTCCCCTCCAGTCCGGACCACTGCGGCGCCGGCGCGGCGTCCGGCGTCACGCCGAGCGCCCCGCCGGCCGAGGACGACCTGGAGGAGGGGCTGTGCGCGGGGGGCGCCGCCAGCGAGGAGATCCCCACCAAAAGCCACTCCCAGCAGGACCCCTCATGCCAGCCCGTCACCATGTCCCCCAGCGCCTTCAGCCACGCCCCCGGCGCGGCGCTGCCGCCCGGCCACAGGCGGCCGGACGCCTCGGCCCCGCTGTTCTGCGTCTCCACGGGAGCCACCATCCCTTTCTTCACCGAGGGGAACGCGACGCCTGTCCCCACCTCGTGTTCCCTCATCCTCCCGCCAGAGTACAGCAGCTGGGATTACCCACACGGTCAGTTACCAACACCGAAAACTGAATTCTTGTTTGTTTGGAGTTCATGAGTGGAAAAAAAGCTGCTTCAGAATCCAACTGTGGCTTCATTAAATGTGCCTGTTGAAGCTTTTCTTCCTCTGCAGCATCCTCCCGCTTCCGTTATTGACCGTTTGTTGTCCGTTTCAGAGCCTCCGCCGACGTACGAGGAGAGCTGCAGTAGCGCCAACTCCAGTTTCAACAGTAGACAATAAGAGACAGATGGCCGGACGCCGTGGCCGCGCCCACCCACACCTGTCTGCGCTCACCTTGGAAACAAAGACATGCTGGGGAGAAGGATGGGTGATCGCCCCCGACTATCCAAGCTCTTCTCCTCTCCTTCAGGAGATCTTGCGGATCATGTCTTCTCGCGAGTCCCAGCGTTTTAATTTCACCTCACGATCCGACAGGTGGCGTCGGACGGGGCGGGCGAAGCATCACTGTGCCTCAAAGAAGCATTTGGGATTGTCGTGGCAGCGTTGAGTTCAGCGATCGGACGATTCTGGAAGGAGTGACCACAAACTGCCGCATCTGTGATGCCTTGAAAACAAGTTTGGCCACCCGTGGGGGTCAAAAAAAAAAAGAAGAAGAGACGTTTCACCCTGGCCTTTTTTTTTCTGTGTTTTCGTCCCAAATACTGCGTCTCTCTCTCAGTTCGGTCCACTTGTGTCTGTTTGTCTTAATGTCCCACTCGGCTCAGTCGTCTTGTTCTGGATACGGGAAGTTGCAACGACAAGTGTGACCTGGTCAAAAGGAAACACCTCAGTTGGACCACCAGTAAACCAGAAAAACAGTCGTCGTCAGGCAGAAATATGAATGCAGATTATTCAGAAAAAAACGTAAAACAATTATGCGGAATGTGGTATGGATGCTCCATAAAGATCACATTTGTATGGCCTTCTCTAGATATGGTTTAGTAATGAATGCATTCCTGGCAAACGAGTCTAATTGTTGGACTTCTGTTGGGAGACTTCAGCACAAGAGGATGGAGGGAGAAAACCGTCTGGCCCCATTCGGCAGGTTCTTTGTGAATCCTGATTATCTAAGGGGGAAAAAAACGTTCAGGGTGAAAACAATCCCTGCAGAACCAACTGAGAGGTTTCACTTTGCCACTGAGTTGGTATTCAGAGGAAGCTCGACCTGCAGCTGGACGTGATCGAGGCCTGTCGCGCCCGCAGGGCAACTCTGCCCTCTTGTGGCTCGTGTTGGAACCAAGCTCCAGCCATCCAAGCCCCCTTTTTCTGCTGTGTGACACACCGAGGTCTGGTCGGTGCAGGTTCCCGTGTGGTGGTCCGCACCGATGAGGGTTTGAGTCTCAGCCTGGACCAGAGTTTGTGTGATTCAGTTTGGTTTTATTGCCTTAAACCGTTTGGAGGTTTCACGTTGGCGAGATGGGGAATTTTTCAGACAGTGCACGCGAAAAGACGGACGTGCACATCAAAGCACTTTTTGATGAGATGCGTGCACGGGTTTCCTGTTTTGCACAAAAACTGTTTGTGTGTGTGTGTGTGTGTGCGTGTGTGCGTTCGTGCGTGCGTGCGTGCGTGTGTGTGTGTGTGGGACAAATATATCTTTTATGGACTGTTCCTAAAAAGTTCACCAGGATTGACATTTATTTCCCTGCTTTCGTCCCAACAGTTAAATTGTTTATTTTAGACATTTTCTCATTAATGTACAACTTCTGGGTAAAAACAAATATGTATAATACCTCAAATTCTGGCTGTTGTCATTTAGAAACACAATTAGACCCCTTGAGTATGTCAAACAATTTAAAGATTGCTTTGAAATCCGAATCTGTCTCTGAATTAAAGTAATTTTAGTTCTGAAAACGTGTTTTAGGGGGGAAAAAAGTAGTTTTACCCTCCTTTTAGCAGACAAAAAACGTCTTTTGTACTATAATTCCTAAGGAGTGGGGCTCTTTGGCGCCCTCCAGTGGGAGGTCTGTCCACTGCCTTTAAGCAACCTGGACCCCCCCACAATCGTTCACTCGCACAAGCCGTGATGGACTGCTCTTCCGATTTTGTCTCCTGTGACCTTGTGCAAAGTGCACTTGACGTGTGTATACAGATGTAGCTCTGGTCCCCTTCGATTAGTTTTTACTTTTTATTTTCAATACATGTGCAATTCCTCATTTCTCTGCCCAAAAGAGCCCCTGAAGTCATTTCATGCTGCCTTCATCTGCCCTCATCCCACCGAGCTCTTCTTCACCAAAAGGTACTATAGCTTTACGGACCCCCTCCCCCCTCCCCCTTCTTCTCTTTCCATCCTTCCCTCCTCGCGTTTTGTTGAATGGTGTCAAGGTTTTTTTTTTGTATTTTTCTACTTGTAAAACTGTTTACAGGTGCAAGTATGCATAGTTGCACCTCAAACCAGTACATGTAATATTTCAACTCGCAGTGCAGAATCGAGGTTGTACTGTAAAGTATAACAATAAAATCCTACGACAAGTGTTGCCTTGGTTTTCTGAAACAAACAGCAGCGTCATGTCCATCCGTCAGTGGAACGGCGGCGGTCTTTTCAGGTTCTTCCACTAGGAGGCGCCGATGTGCGCGGAACCGCTTGGCGACGGTCAAACGAGGAAGAATGAGAGGAGGCGGCGACACAAAGAACAAGAAAAAAAAAAAAGTGTACACAACTGGACTCGCTGAGTGCGCCCTGTAACGTCTCTCTGTCTGGAGCTGTGTTGTCCGGCGGCAAGCGTGCTGTGTGATGGGACGCTGAAGCGCTCCCCGACAACTCCCTGGGTTTAACGTCCGCCCCAGCTGCACCAACATGCAGGTACGGTGCGGGCCGCCGTGTCGCTATTTTCAGACGTTGTCGCTCTTCTTCTGGGAGTGTAGGAAAAGTGAGTCGAGGGGTCGTATCCAGTAACTAACTGAGCGTCGAGACCCGCAGATCCTCCGTTGCATACATGCAGGTTCGGGCCGTGTTGACGGCGAGTCCGCTGTTGTGTCAACACGAGATTAACGGCACTGTCAGTTCAGAACGGTGCGTTACATGCAAACGACGGCTTTACCGACGTGCCCAGAGGCATTTGAGTTTTATCTCTGTCTTATTTAAATAATACAGCTTATAAGTTACTTTTCTATCTGTTCTGACACGCTCTGGATTTCTAGATATGTCTCTCCAGAGCTTGACTCCATTGCTGCTCTGTAGCATTTTACATTGTGCAACATGTCTTCATTGATTGTTAAGTACTTTATTACACAGGAATGATGCCCAGTTCCTCATAAAAATCTGCTGGCTAAGGGATTTTTTTTCCTCTTTCCTCTGTGTGTGTGTGTGTGTGTGTGTGTGTGTGTGTGTGTGTGTGTGAGCGCGTGATTATTCGTCCAAGCTTTGATAAAGAAGACGTCAGGATGGACGAACAGCTAAACGTCTTGTCCATCTTCTGTATTTTGTGATAAACTGCAGTATACTTGTGTTTTTAGAGCTCTTTGTGTCCTCAGTTTGTCCCCTCGGTTGTGTCTCACAGGCTGTTTGGTCCTAGGCTCCTATCGTTTCAGTCCCCTACTGAATAAAACGCTTCCCACACGCGTGAATCGCTTATCTCCCGGCGCTGTATACAGTGTGGTTTTCAGTCCCTGCTCACCTAAGTTTAACTCGGCGTGAACCTTGACAATCTTGTGGTTTAAGAAGGAAAACCACATCAAGTCGCTGGGTAAATATTGACTGAGTGACAGCCGCCTCACACACGCGGCAGCTCAAGCTCATGATTCCCGCAGAATGGACCTAAAGCTGCTCTATGGACTTGTATCGACAGTTGAATTTCTTGGCTCTGTGTTCGATGTGCTGAACAGTTCATCTTTAGTCCCTGTTTAGCGACATCCATTGAAAAAGACGTGTCAGAGTTAAAGAAACGGATTTAAATGGATTGAAGTGGCTCCACCAAGGGTGGACTCCAGTTTTCTTTGCCAGAAACCTGTTTTTCCAGCGCGGTTTGCTCGCTTTTGTCACAAGGTGGCCGCTGGGTTGTGAGTGCACTTTGGTCATCGTTTCTATAAACGACTCTTTACTCGCAGGTTAATTGTAGGGCCGAGCGTGGCATCAGCAACACGACGTCACTCTGTGCTCTCAGCTTTCAGGAGGTTGCTCACACTTGTTCTCACACCAAAGACGAGTTTTCGGTGAGAAAAAGAAGCTCGGAAAGCCGCTGACCATCAATTTGGTTCGTCTTTCTTAGAACCGAATTCCGAATTTCAAATTTCAAGCGTTATATGCTTTGATTTGGCCACAAAGGAACCAGGTTTGTGGTCTGATTGTTGCCATGGACCTTGTTGTGGGCGAGGTCCGTCTCTATTCCCTGATCACTTATTAATTTGGCCCAGCTCTCGGTGTCAGCAACCGAGCGGAGCCGGCGAGCGACCGGAGCTCTCTCTGCGGCTCGCAGCTGCTCCGAAACGCTCGTGTCCAGACAGGTGGTGAATTAGCAGGGAGGACGGGGCCGAGAGCCGGGCCGCTGACCGAGCAATACACACACACCAACACGCACACGCAAACAGTGCATTCCTCTGTCTGTCACACATCCACAGCGGCAGGGCAGAACAGAGTGTCCTTTTGTCGGACAATCCTTGTAATTCTGGGACACGATACTCGAAAGGATCCCTGTGTGGGTGTGGGACTCCGCAACGCTGCTGGCTCGCCGCGCGATTAATTCCTCCGACTGTCGTCGAACCTGACGATGGAGGCGCAGCAGCGTGCGCCCTGAGGATGACCTCGGTGTCGCTTGTCGCACCGCATTCTCTGCAAAGCGTCAGGATCCCCCTGAAAAGTCACACAAAAAAATGTATTTTCCGGGAGGAAACGCAGACGTTTGACGGTTTTTTTCACCCTGCTTCTTCTCTTCCAGATGACATTTGATTTTTCCAGCAGCGTCACGCTGCTGTTCGACTTCTGGGATGTGCAGGGGCCTGCAGGTGAGCCGTCACGGGTCTCTCGCTGAAGACGACCTGCCGCGCCTCACTTCCCATTCCGACAACTAATTCTATCCAACATGCAAAACTCTCCCTCGCTATCAGACTCGTGCTTCCTATTTTTGTTTTGCTCTCGGATCGACTGGTTATTCCAGCTTCCTGTTCGACTCTCGGCGGTGCTGAAGTATGTGTTTGTCGCTGTTGCGCAGGGATGGTGTTGTCGGTGTTTGTGGTGTTGCTCCTGACCATCTTCTACGAGGTGCTGAAGGTGTGGCGGGTGTGGCTGTCGAGCAGCTCCAAGCTGGCCCAGGCCCGGGCCCGGCCGGCGTACGCCTCCACGCCGTCGCTGCGGAGCGACAACACGTCCGTGCTGGAGAGCAGCCCCTCCGAGTGCTCGCTGACCCCTATGGAATCCCGCCCTCCTGCTTCCAGCAACAGGAACAGGTAGGTGTGAAGTCAGCCAGGTGTCACTGCGTCCTAATGCCCCCCCCCCCGCCACCGCTTTACCTGGAATGGCTCGACTGCGTGTTGACATAAACGCTTAGCTCCATAGTGAAGCATTAACCTGCCGCTTTACTTTGAAGGTGACACATGGATGCAAATAGCTCAACGCTTGACTGGTTTATTGAGCTCCGTTTGCTCGTAACTTAATGGCTGAGAGTCACAGCGTGACAGCGAAGGGCAGGAAGAACTGGAGCTTTCCTCAGAAAAGTGGGACTGACCAGAGCAAAGTGACCTGCAGCTCTGCTGACAAGGACGCTGGAAGAAACTTGGCAGTTCCCTTCAGAGGTCATGTCTCAGGTGGACAGAAAAAAACAAAGTGCCAACTTTTAAACGTTAAGATACGACGATGCAGAAATATCTAAAACTATAGTTTGAGATTTTTTTCAGGACACTTCTTGGCTATGGTTTAGTACTGGGAATACTCTTTGCTCTCTAGTTTGGCAATTATTCGCTCCAGCTGTCTTTTAGCATGCGGGGTGCCTTAGATTCTCACAGCTGTTCTACAGGTATAAAGAGCAGAAAATGTCATTGCGTGACAGTTTGAAGCGTCATAAAAATCCAAAGCTTTCTAGGAGTTCCAGTTACAGTGAGCACCGACAAAGGCTGGCAGCCGGTTCTGACGATGCCGCGCCGCCACAGCGCGCCGTTTGCAACGATGTTGCAAAGCGAGTTCGCTGTCGCCGAGCGGGGCGGCAACATTCTAACGTGAGAGGACCGAAAGAGAGAATGAAGGTCACCAGATTCATAAAGCCAGGTTCCTTTCTGGAGGAGGCCTCTCGGGCTGAGCTGTTCTCACGAGCTTCACAATAGTCCCATTGTGTTTTCCTTTAAGATGCGGTGTGTCATTTCAGACGCACTATGCTTTATCTTTACATCCTGAATATAAAACCTCCCTTTTCGATGAACGTTTTCGAGCATCTCTTGAGGGAGTCGTTGGCTGACGCGCTCCTCCCTTCCTCTCTCTTCCTCAGCTGGCTGCTGCACATCATCCAGACGGCGGTCCACATGCTGCAGGTGTCCCTGGGCTACATGCTGATGCTGTGCGTCATGTCGTACAACACCTGGATCTTCCTCGGCGTGATCGCCGGCTCCGTCCTCGGCTATTTCATCGCTTTCCCCCTGCTGGGTCAGATGTGAGCGAAAAACAAAGACTTGGGGGCCCGGGAGGTCGGCTCACTGGGAGGAGTTCTTCTTCTTCTGTTGCTCTCGCGTGAAAGAGCCCGCCCACTTGGAGACGGGTTTCATTGAGGCATAGGTGTGTTCACACGGAGACAAAGCTTCTGGAGGCCGGAAATGACTCCGACAAGGATGGAAGGAATTTTTAATGTACACTGGATGAACACTAAGGGTCAAACTGGCGCAGTTACTGACATTATTGTATCGAGATTGCTCAGAGCTTGGACTTTAAACTGGAAATGCAAAACCACAAACTGCCCCTAACGACAACAACAGTCTGTCAGTGTCTGAGAAATGCTCTCGTCTCACTAAACCTGTCTAACTGTATAGAGCCAAGTATGTCTTGTACGCAAGCAATAATTAACGAAGTACTGCCTTGAAACTGATTGAGTATAAAAATAGATTGATTTCCATAACTTGAATTATTTCTGCTGCAAGTGCAGCCTGAAGTTACTCCATCAATCATTCAAGGTGGTCTGATGCCACCGCTGAGTACCGTCACTTTAAAAATGGTTTAACATGTAGAAAGTCTGGAGTTTTCCCACGCTTGATCAGTTTGACCGTCTGCTGTGATTCGCAAGCAGGTCACACGACGACTCGCGGCCTGTTTGAGGAACTGGCTCCTTGTGGCCGTCGTCCTGCGAAAGTGCGGCGAAGTTGCGTGATTCGTCGGCAATCATTGACGGAACAACAGAGACCAGTTGGTGCCTTGGAGCAGAGGTTTCATGTGGCCTTTCCTTCAGCTTCTGGAGCTGTAACCCGCTTTCGTAACCGACACTAACACGATGTTACATGTTTTACTGTTGCAGTAAGTTTGTAAGCGACTGTTTCTTGTTTGATTAAAAACAAAAAATGACAATGCAACTCGAAACAAGGCTGGTGTGAAACTTTTATTGAACTTTTTCAGTATGCCTATTTGACAAAAAAAAGAAAGAATGTTACACGTAATAAGTGAAGCTGGACGTCGCACATGTCAAACACTTGGCCGGTTTGAATAATAAATAAACAGGAAGACGAGGGCGAGGTGAAGGTCTGAGTCCGGACGGACGTGCCTCGGTTACAGTAGTAAATACTACTTGCGATTTTATAGCGTAGTGCAGAAAACAAAGGTGGTAACGCCTCAGTTAATTTGAGACATTGTGTTTAGTGCTATGTTAAATAACAACTGAGACACAAAATAACATGTGTGAACTTTATTCATAACCTGTTGTGCTAATTGGGAGTTACACTCGCTCTATGCTCCTACACGCTATCCTATGCTATTTCTTTATCCTTTTTTTTCCCCCATTCTGTTCAGCTTGAAGAATGTGGTGATTTTTTTTGTATTAATCCTCAAAACTTTGGTGTTGCTACGTGTCAAAAAGATCGATATATGTGTATATACACCCGGGGCGTATCCAGATTTGAAAAAATGACACCAAAACGGCCAAAAAATGTTTAAAAATTTTGTTTTTTTTGTTTTTGCCCCAAAACTGCATACACGGATGCCCGCTGCCCAGAAATGCTATCCTGTGCAAAAAAATAAGGCCATTTGGGGCCGAAAACCCCCCGGAAAAGCCCAAAAAACATTTATGCAAAAAAAAATGACACCCGCGGCTTGGTTATCTGTCAAACTGCAGGTAAAAGTCACAAGACACAAATAAATTTGGTTTATTTTAAACAGAATGTATTTAAATGGTCTGAGTCACTCCGACTGTTGGTGTTGAAACATTTAGGCCATTTGCAAACTCAGATTTTGACAGATGAACTTTACAAATATACAAAAAAAAAGCTGAATTTAAAGACCTATAAAGTTCACCTGTAGCACCCTCTTGTGGCCAGACAGTGTATTGAGTAATAAAGGGAGGCTCCTTTAGTTTGCAATTAAAAGCCAGGGAAAGTCCTGAAATCGCTCCAAACCTTCGTATATTTTTCGACCACATCTTGTCGAATGTTCTTTTCTGAATGAGCTACAAAACGACTCCACATGCGCACGGCGAGGAAGGATGTCCTTGTGCTTTTGAGTTACTTTTAGGCATTCAGAAATACGATTAAAAAGAACTTTCAAGAGAATATAAAAAAAAGACGTCTAACGTTATTTCAGAAGTCTGGAGTCCCGCAATTTTGTACTCGAGACTCCTTAAACAAGACACTCGCAGAAACTCGCAGGATTGAGGTCGAGATGGGCGTTATAGTGACTCACTTTGGACCAAAAGTGGGCGTTACTTAAATCTTACACGACGCATCATCGGAATTTGACAACATTTACCCGGAGCTTGACGACACTGAATCATATTCATTGCCGCGAGCTCCAAAAACGTTCATAAATATTAATCAGAAGTACAAAGCAACAGGGAGTAGAACCAATCACCAGGCTTTAGTCTGGAAAAGTACACGGAGGGATGGGGACTTGGTGTAGAAGTGCAGTATTTACAACGATCACATAAAAAGGCGTTATTAAACCCTTATGTACATTTTATGTTGTCTCAGTGAATGGAGCGACGCGCAAGCAGTTCTTTGAGCGCGTCGTCTCACGCCAAAGTCATCTGAATGTCCTCGGGGTTAACTCGCTCCTGTCCGTTCAAGCCGTTGGCGAGCGGCCTGGATCCGCCCTCCTCCGCCCCGTCGGTGGCCGGCCCCCGGGACCCGACGTCGTCGCCCGAGCCGGAGTCCGTGGCCGCCGGCGGGGACGACTCGGCGGCGGCGGAGCTCCCCGGCGCCGGCTCGTCCTCGCCCTGCACCGCCATGTCGATCTCCTCGATGGCGCTCTTGATGGCCGCTTCCTCCTGGCGCTCCTTCTCCAGCTGCGGCTTGTGGCGCAGCTGCTGCAGCATGGACGCCGGCGAGGCCTTGCTGGGCGGGGACTTCTGGGGGGCGTCCTCCACGAGGGTGGTGACGTGCGTCACGTCCTCCTGCACGCCGTCCTCCAGCGTGATGACGCCGGCGGCCGGCTCGGTGCCATTGGCGGCCTCGCCCTCGTCCTCCTCCTCCGCCTCCACCTCCACCACCGGATTGATCAGGTCCCTGATTTGGTTCACGCTGTCGGGAGACTTGGGGTCCCCCGGGGGTCCGCGGACGTCCTCCTCTTCGTCGCCTGCCTCCTCGTCTTCTTCCTCGTCTTCCTCCGACGCCTTCTTGCTCTCGGGCGCCTCCCCTTCCTCCTCTGGAATGAGCTCCACCCCCGGGACCTCCAAGCAGGACTCGTAGGGCAGCGGCACGCCGTCCAGGTTGATCATGGACACCACCTGCTTCCGCCTCCGTCCGGAGGACTTCCCTTCGACGCCGTCGCCGTCCGGACTCTCCGGACTATCCCCCCCGAACTTGGCGGCCCAGTCCACGGAGGGCGTGTCCCCCAGCAGGTGCAGGTTCGGGTCGCTGTTGGTCAGGATGATGCTGTCCCTGTAGAGGTTGTGCTTCCGCTGGACTGCCGCCTCTTTCACGGCTGGACACAGGAGAGAAAATGTGAACTTCCCTCTGGGACTTTTTCTCCTCTCAGTAACCCGATTTCTTCAAAAGGAAGCTGTCCAATCATTGCCGTGCTCTCTGTGGCTCTTACCCATCATGATGTCTTTGGAGACGGACTGCAGCACCACCTCCTCGAACATGTTGTCCACCAGCAGGAAGCGCGAGAAGTCCTCGAAAATGAGCTCTTTAAAGCGGGGCAGCTCCTGGACAGGGAGGCATTCAAGACGAGCGAGGCAGATGTTCACTTTCACGGCTCCGTTTCCACACTTTACGGCACCTTTTTTTCAACGGCATGCACGCGGCGGTGAGGCGGCCGCGGAGGCGCTGATGCTGCTACTCACAGGCGAGCAGGACGGGGAGAGCTGCTGCAGCATGTAGGGGATGATGATCTGCAGCAGAGCCTCCCGGAAGAACTTCTTCCTCACGGTGCTGCTGTCGTAATCGAATTTCTGGCAAAGAAAATCGGGGGGGGGGGGGGGGGGGAGGAACGAGACGTCGATGACCTCGAATGTTTCACGAACTTCAAACTGAGAGCCAATCCTACTTAGTTAAAAAAAAAAATACACACTCTCAGCTGTGGTTCAGCTGCTGGCTGAGCCGTGATCACCTTGGAAAAAAAAGGCCACTGCTGCTTATTGTGTGAGAGGATGTGTGTGTTTGAAGCCTTGATTTGTTGCCGTGCCGCGAAATTGCTTCCCCATAATGTGTGTTCGCTCTAACAGTTCCTCTTTCCATCTTTCCATCGTTCTCCTCATAAACTTTGTGATACTTCGACTTTTTGGATTGCAAAATAATGGGTGGAGCAGAAAAATTAAAGAAAAAGACTCAACCTGTCAAGAAAAAAAGGTCTTAAAAGCGTGAAACCTCCTGATTTGTTCGTGTTACCTTGAGGACCCTGTCTTGGCATCGCTGGACTATCTTGACGGTGTTGTCGTCCCCCTGGTTTTCCAAAGACTGGTGGAGTAGCTGCTCAAACGTGTGCACTGCATTGTCCATTTGCTGTTGAGAGAAGCAATAATAAGAGTCATCTCTGTTGTACTCTTTCCATCCAGCGGGGGGAAGCAGAGGCTTCGCTGATGGTTGGGAAGGGTCGCCGGCGTGCTTGTGGTCTCCAGTCCAGACTGGGGAGTGTTTTCGCGGCGTCCTCACGCCGCCGTGACACACGAGAGGGGTAAGAAGGCCGGGCGTTTCTTACCTCCCTCATGAGGATCTGAGCCCTGCTGACGAACACGGCGGTGCTGGAGATGTCCAGCCTCTCCTGCAGACCCTCCAAGTTGAGCTCCTCCACCTTCTCGTAGCAGCTCTGCATCTTCACGGGGTGGAAGGCCAGCATGGACAGCCTCTCCATGTTCTGGCAGGAGCACGGAGAGGAGGATTCACGCTCAGAGAATCAGCATCAGTCAGCGTGCAGCTGCAGACACTCCCCGTCTAATTTCAGCGCGGCGTGCGTCTGACGGTGTCACTCTCACCACGCATTACACCCCGCATGGACGGCGGTGACTCACCTCCCCCAGTTTGTCTTTGTCCTCGTCGTCGAGCGAGTTCTTGCTGATCTCCACCAGCTCCCTGAAGAAGACGTCCCTGACCTCGGAGAAGCCGCGGCTGGTGGGCTCCATCAGCGCCTCCAGGATGGAGCTGATGTACGGCTGGACGTTGGTCCGCAGGAGCTCCTCCGCTTTGGGCATCGCCATAGCTGAAGGCACGGGAGCGCGGTTAGTTCGGTGGCGGGGCCCCGTTCGTCGACGAGGAAGACGAGCCGGGGGAAAGACGAGCGGCGAGGGCCGAAGGCTGCTCGCGCCAGAAGAGCCATCGCAGTGTCAGCGGAGTGGAATGAAATGCTCGGTATGCATGTCACGAAATGTGGGTAAACACACTCTGAGGGTTGCCGTGAAAACCTTCCAGCTTTCCTTATTACCATTTCGACAGAAACCCAGTTCCTGGGTTCCTATCTCAAAATCAGCGACCGGGAATTCCCAACAGAAGCTAAAAAGTCCACCTGATGAAAAATCGGAGATAAACAACAAAAACTGTTGTCTTCACACAAACGAGGCAACAGATAGAGGTCATAATGACGTTACTGTTATCTATTGACTCAACTCTTAGAAACTTCCCAGTTCTTTTGTTGCGCGCTACTTATGCAAAGCCAATAAATAAGGACAGTTCCTACTTTTATCAGTATCAATGTAGAGCCCCTGATGCACTGATCTTGTGTTTTAACTTTGAAAGGAATCTCAAAACAACTAGAAGGCAGCAGTGTTTTTTCCAATTATTACAATTCCCCCAAACCTGCATTAGAAAAACCCAAAACAGGCCTCTCTACATTAATTACCGCTGCAGTATCACTCACGCCCGTGCACACGTGTGCTGTCAGATAAGGTGAAGCTGCATTGCTCGGTTCAGGTGACGTGTGCTCCTCGGTCTTATCTGCTGGGTAGAGCCAGCCGGGCCTCGCAGCGCCGCCGCCGCTGCTGGAATGCTGCCCGACCACTTTGCTCAAAAGGGACGCTGTGCGAATGAATGAAACGAGCGGCCCCCGCGTGCCAAGGGCGACGTCCGCAGTGAGCACGCACATGCCCCGCCGCTTCCGAGGAGGACAACCTTGAAGTTTTGTGAGGACGAGGGGCGGAACACCCGAGAAAAGGAGCACGCGAAACGTCCGATCTTGATGCTGACGGCC
>JASSRZ010000083.1:2175248-2197624 GCA_032164315.1 Malacoctenus gilli
CCCCCCCCCCCCCCCCCCCCCCCCCCCCCCCCCCCCCCCCCCCCCCCCCGAGGCGCCCCTGCGTCCGTGGGATCCTGTCGCTCCAGCAGAGCCTCACCCCTCTGATGGAGCACAAACTGGTTGCGTAAAGCAGGCCGTCTCGGCCGGCTGAGACGAGCTGCCTGCCTGCGCTCACACGTTAATGGCGGACTGTGGTCAAGTCGTCCAAGTTGCCTTTGAAATGAACGCGGATGGAGGTGGAGCGACTCGATTCCGCATCACCGTGCGGTCCTCGCGGAGCGGCGAGCGTCCTTTTAATTACCCCCACCGTGCCCTTTTGGAGGCGGTGCGGCACTGATCGAAGGATCCCGCATCGCCGGGGCGCCACCGTGACTCCACCGTCCACCGCCCGACCTGGCGTCCGGGCTCGTTTATTTGAGGGCTCGCTCCGCGGTGCTGATGCGGGGCCTGAAACATGGAGGCGCAGCTCGACGCTCCTCGGCAGGGTCAACTGGGTGCAAGAGTTAGTGGTCTGATGATGCCAGGCGCGGGCCTGTGCAGTCTGGAGAGAGCCCGTGTGGACGCGCAGGTGTCTGCCTCCTCGCTTCGCTCCCTCCTTGCTGCACGGCCTCGCTGCCTCTCCTGCTGCACGATCCGCTCCGGCCGTCGCGCAGCGTATTGATCGACTTTTTTGTTGTTGTTGCAATCAGCAGTGTGTCGTTTGGAGGCTGAAGTCTCCGTTTCTGGCTGTGAGATCATTGCACGTTTCCTCTTTAGGTACCATCTGACCATATTTGGCACCAGTTTTGCTGCAAAACTCCAACACACCCACCCTGTAGTGTTTACACACGCCACACGCACGCACACGCACGCACGCACGCACATACACACGCACTGGAGGAAGACAAAAAATGTTTCACAGATAAAATGTTAAAAATACAAAGAAAATTGAAAGTTTATGCTTCCGAGTGATTCGATGTATCAACGCAAACTTTGCATTTTTTTTAATGGCTTGATTTTAAAACTGCAGCTGTTTGAAATTAAAACCCCTAACATGTCCAATAAGATTCCTTATTGAGCTAAATTATTATTTAGTTGTGGAGTTTCAACTGTTAAAACACTTCTGTGATCATTCAAGTTGGTGAATTTGGCCTAAAAAAGAAGCAAATCGGGCCACGATGTCACTTTTCACCTGAGGTGAAGAGAGATGGATTCATAAAAGACGGGAAAGTTGAAAATAAAAATAAAACGTCTGTAGTTTTTAACATGCTGAGCTCCAAAGTAAAGTAATCAATGCAAAAACTGACAAACGAGGTAAACAGGTGAGAAAATGATGCAGCAACATGTAGGTGAGACATTGTTGCTCGGGATAGAATCCCTCCGCAGCTTCCTTTTCAGGAGGCTGACTGTTAATAGAAATGATATCATCTGCACACCTACTCCGTTACACAATGCTGCCTCACATGCCAATTACCCTCACATGTCCTGCTCGCCTTAATTATTCAAGCTTTGTAACCGCCAATTACATAAGCCACTTTGTAAAAGTGAAGGCAGGGCCGCGCGCCGACTGTTCCAGAAACAATGTAAACAGCCGGACGCGGCAGGCGACACCTGCACCTCGCTGTTTGGCTGGAGGTGAGGCTGGGATGGGATTGGTGGAGGCTGTGCTGGGGTGGGGGGGGTGGTTATGGGTTCTCTGCAGCAGTGGAAGGAGGTGGTAGTGGTGGTGGTGGAGGAGGGGGATGGGCAGCTGAGCTGAGCTTCAGCCTCCCCTTTAATGCCTGTGTGTGAGCATCAATTCCAGAGTGCAGCAGAAGGGAAATAAGGGTGAATGATGGGGGGGGGGGGCTCGTGGGGGGGGCTCGTGTCGGCGGCGAGGGGAGCAGCCACGTATTCTGTCTGGAGATCGTTTTGCCGCTCGGGCTGCGGGAGGACAGTGATGGACAGTGATGGACAGCGAGCTGGGCTCTTGTTTTGAAGGGGCGGACTGACCGTGTGGTGCGTTCAGGGCACATGTGATAGAAAAAGGGCTAAACGAATGCATCGTCTCAACTGAGAGATGGGTCGACCCTCATCGATTGTAAATATCAAGGTAGCGTCATGCAAGTGGATCAAGAGGAGGTTTGTGGTCAGTTTACTGTCCTATTTTAAACTATTGGCTCCAAAAAGTGCAAAAACACCTTCTTGATTAAGTCAAATAATAAATAAAATATCAGTACATTTCAGTTGGATGAGGTGTAACGGCCAAAAGTGCAAACCTGAGTCGAGTCACAGTTTTGTGTTCGTGGCGAAACGAGTTATGAAAGCTCGAATTTTGTGCTGTGACGGATTAAAGTTGCAATTAGGCCTTGGATTACATACAAACCAGCAATGACTCGCCTACTTTATTTGGTAATATTTAATGTTTACATCTAAATGAGCACAAACTAGCGTTGACCAGCCAGGCAGTCATTTTCTGTCTTGATGCTCCAATAAGCTAAGATGTTAGCTTCTATCTTTACAACCAGTCCTTTTTTTGGGTCACAGTGAACAAACGATCTGCCTAAAATGATCAGAAGAGAGGGCTGGAAAATTCCGGAAGGAGTATGTGTTGGTACGTGTGTGCGTGTGTGCGTGTGTGTGTGTGTGTGTGTGTGTGTGTGTTGTGAAGGTGAAACAGAGCGACACATGCGTAGCGTGTGGCTGCACGCGCACACAAACCCATCATGACCTTGGGAACACGACTGAACCGGAGCGTCGCGCACGCTCGTCTGGGCTCAGCCTCTGACGCAGCGCCTGCAGCCCGCGGGGCCGCCGTCGCACACACACGCGCACGCACGCGCACACACGCGTTCACACGGAGCGATGCACGCAAACGCTCCCTTCCGAACGCGCTGAAAAACGCCTCGTCGCCGTGGTTACGGCGCGCGGCGCGAGCTGGCTGAGAGCGAGCCGAGGGGTTACAGTGGCTCCGATTCTTAATGAATTCCCATTTTTCTTTCACTGAGGAAGAGTGCTGTGTCAGAGCTGGCAGCCATCCTCCTCCTCCTCCTCCTCCTCTCAGCAGCACGTGACTCCTTCCTACCCCCACCACCACCGCGCGCACACGTATGCACACATACAGTAGAAAATACATTCAACACCACTACAAAAACACCATCTTAGGGAAGATTGCGAGCGCAGGCTGTGCCAGCGATCAGCCTCCCAGTCTGCCGCTTTTTGCACATAAATATGAAATACAAATATTACTTGGGTGACAATTTGATGCATTAATCATTACGCGCTCTTATTATCCGAGTGCAGTTTATGACAAAGCTGCAGGGAGGATCTGCTCAGTGAGCAGTTAGTCGTTGCAGATGGATATTTTCCCAGCATGCTCCCTTCTCTCTGAGTTTCGGCAAGTCTGGAGAAAAAAGGGAGCGAATGCAGGTCAAAGCCAAAACGCATCTCATAAAAACAAATAATTTCACAGTAGTTAATAATCATTGATGCCTGCGTTTAGCGATTAATTGCGCAGGCATTCTTGGCAGCGCGGGGAGGGGGCTTTTGTTGAGCTCACAGTCTGCCCTCAGAGAAGCTCTCCACTTTTAGGTGAAAGGAGGCGACGGACGGCTCCACGAGGAGCTTGTGCGCAGACTCCCTGAGAATGAATCAAAGCGATACGCGCGCACCGTCACCAGAGATCAGCGGGCTGCCAGCGGGGACTTCTCAGAGGATCCGCCAGTGGAGCGCTCGGCGATTTCCCGCGCTCCCTCCCCACGACGCGTTCGGATCGCTCGCGGAAAACTCTTTATCGCGGGCAAACCTTCGATTCTAATTTCGGCCACGTGACCGGCGCGCCCTGTCTGCCGCCACGACCTCTGACCTCCACCTCGCCGCTCTCACGCTGCGCACCCAGGCCTCGTGAAGCTGCGTCACTCTGGAGTCAGGCGAAGTGAATTACTTCCGAAGAAAGACGTTCCTTTTTATTTAGTTTTTAATGTATTTTAATGCCTCTTTCCATCAACGTGGAGAGAGATGAGCTGCATGCCTGTCTGAAAGTAGCAATGAAAAGTTGCAGGACTGCTAGGAGCCTGGTTTGTCCTCCTGCTATCATTCGTCACATTGTCTGCGTTCCCGTCCGACGGGTGCGCCTGTCTCTTTAAGCTCAGGAGTGTCCCGCCCTCTCGGGAGGGATGCTGCTGTTGAAGCTGAGATCCGGAGGAAAAAAAATAAATGGGTCATGTACTCATAGGTGAAGGTCCCTGAAGAGAGGGGGGGGTGGGGGGGGGGGGAGAAGCGATCAGCTCGTCACTGTCGCGCAGCGTGTCGCGTCGAGGCTGAGGGGGGGAGGAGATTACATCACCTTCACCAGCATCAGCGTGTATCCGAGTACGTCGCACGCAGCTGATGCAGCCAGGTGTAACGAGCTGTCGTGTGAAGAAGAGCTTTGACGGCAGGAGTGTCCCAAATTCGTTGTGTTGTATTTTCTACAGCTTGTTTCTGTCACTTTTTTTTTTATATTCGCTTGTTGTTTTGATTCCTTGAACCCTCCTTTTTCAGCTGAACTGCATTGATCACTACAAGCTTTAAAGAAACCTTTTGTGTGCTGGTTTGATGTCTCGAATTCGAACTCAGCGTTGAGATTCATTGACAGTCCGCAAGTGTCAAAGACGTTCAAAGACGTGTTGTTTTTAAACTTCACTGGACTTCTGAGCAATACACAGATAACTGAACCCATTAATTGAGTTTCTACAGATAAGTTCAGTCTGAATACATTTGTGTCCTTTACAGTTTAATTTACTACGTAAGCTGTGAGAAGTTTTGGCCACAAAATCCATTTTATGGGTCCATCACGAGGATGTTTTCTCTGCTGTGGAATCGAGAGCCTCTGAGGAGTGTGTTGGTCTATGTGTGTATGTGTGTGTGTGTGTGGGGGGTTTAGGTGTGTGTAGGTGTGTCTGTGGGGCTGGTGAGCCTGTCTGGTTGACACAGCTGTTGCTCTGTGTTTGTTCAGGTCTCTTCCCCTCGATCAGGGCTGGTGTGTTACTGTATTGTTTCGCCTCTTTCAGGAGGTCAGAGGGGAAAAGTCCATAGTGGCGCCTCCTCCTGTACAGGAGTTTGGGGGGGGGGGGGGACTGGTGATGGCTGTAGTTCAGCTGAAAGTTTAGGTAGAAAATGTGTCAGTGGATCGCTCTTCTAGCGCTTCTAAAGCGATCCTGTTTGTCAGTTATTGACACCTTCCTCGGGTTGGTCCAAATGAGCAAAACTATATTCACTGAATTATGTTTTTAAGGACTAAAACTCTCCTATCTCGGCTCAAACGATTTATTGGCTGGACTGTTTTATTAGACAAGCAGAGAAAAGGAGGAAACGCGTGAGCTTGCTGCCGAGGAAGAAGGAGAACGAGGGACGGAAATCCTCACTCGTGCCTCGTTTGCTTTGTCTGCAAAAAGGGCCTCGATGCAACATGTTCAACTCTTCAGGAGTGAAAGTGAATCTGCTTATATTTTGACCCTTAACGAGCAAGTCTAACTTCCTGGTCCTGTCACGCTGATGCGTCTTTGCCGTGATCGTGTTGTTTCGGTTCCCAGTGACTCCGCCGGATTTCGCTGACGGGACAGGACCGACAGAAACTCTGGAAAGAGGCCGAAGCTGAGTCGAGGAATCTCGCCGTCATTAAGCGAGAGCGACGCTCCCGCTATTGGGAGATCGCGTCTCCCACAGGAGGTCAGATCTGGCTCGTCTTGCTCACAGACGGAGCAGTCTGGGGTCCTTCTGTGTTTTTCCGGCGTCACGCCGCTTCCTGGTTTAACCTCGTTGTCTCGTCCTTTCTTTGACCTCCGTCGTGCCGTTCCTCGACAGTCGCTTCAGTCTCGGCTCCCTCGATCCTGCGACGTCATTGTCATGGTCACAAATATCTCTTGGAATTACTCTCGTTTCACGTTTATTCTTACTTATCTACTCGATCAGCAGTTTATGATCACAAAACTCAGCTTGTTCGCACGAAAGTGAATTGATATTTTGAAAAAACGAGATGTTGACAATCTGTAATCTTATTATTATCTTTAAAAGCAACGTTTGTGTTCTACGGGGGGGGGGGGGCAGCAGCCTCCCGCCTCCGTGTGGCCCAGCGCCATCAAATCCCTGATCTTTTACTCAAAGCGCGTCCTGTAATCTTTTGTGAACGAGACCTTTTTAATCTGTGGTAATCCCCCGGCATCGGCGCGGCGTGATGTCCAACAGTCATACGCCCCTCTAAATGGGTTTATCCTAATGCAGCCGGGCAGATGCCGCGCGAAAAGCGATCGGGCCAATGACGCTGCCGCCCGCGCCGACGCGGTGGCCACCGCGCCGCGACCTCGCGGCTGAAGCGCTTCCGCGTGTTTTCGGGGTTTTTGTCGTGCCGATGCGTCGGCCTGCCGCTGCTGATCTGGAGCCAGTGACGCTGCTGAAGCCCATCTCTGCCCTTTGCATGTTGTTACGCTGCAGTGGGACTTTTTATTTACTCGATCCTCCGCTGAGAGCATTTGTCTTCGCTGTAATGTTTCAGAAAACAGAAGAAAGACGTTGGGGGTTCATGTCTTCTTTTTTTTTGCAGGTCATTTTGAGGGGAGAGAAAGGCCGCGAATTAATCGATCTAAATCATATTCACTTCCCTTGTATTCCAGAGATTATGAACGATGTCATCAAGAAGGTGAAGAAGAAGGGAGAATGGAAGGTGAGTTCAGAGAACGCGGCGACGTCTCTCGAACGACGGAAATCGAAGAGTAACTTTCCCACGGTTGGAGATGGTTAGCTTCGATTTTTTGCTCAAGTCGCGCCTCGCGCGACCGGCCGTTTACTTCCCGTCTCCCTCCCCCCGCCGCCAGGCGCTGATCGTGGACCAGCTGAGCATGAGGATGCTGTCCTCCTGCTGCAAGATGACGGACATCATGACGGAGGGCATCACCAGTGAGTTTCCCCTCCTTTTCTGGCCCGTCTCTCCGTCAAACTCGACACCTGACGGTTTCTTTCTTTTTCGCCAGTTGTGGAGGACATCAACAAGCGACGAGAGCCGCTGCCCAGCCTGGAGGCCATCTACCTGATCACGCCCACAGAGAAGGTCGGCAAGCTGGATTGTCTGACCGGTCGCAGCGAGATCCTTGCAACTTGCAATCTAACCCACAATCTCCTCCGATCTTCCCTTTCAGTCTGTTCAAACCCTCATCGCAGACTTCAAAGACCCCCATTCAGCCAAATACAAGGCAGCCCATGTGTTCTTCACTGACTGTGAGTAAACACCAGCGCTCCTTTTTTCCTCCAACGTTTCCCGCGCGGCTCGAAAAAGCCTTCGGCGCGATCTGGTCTGATCCGGCTGCCGTCTGTGCCCCCCCCCGCCAGCCTGCCCCGATCCCCTCTTCAACGAGGTGGTGAAGAGCCGCGCTTCCAAGTCCACGAAGACTCTGACGGAGATCAACATCGCCTTCTTGCCCTACGAGTCTCAGGTGAGCACTCGGGGGGGGGAAAGTCCCGTCGGAGCGGAAATCGGAGAGGAGAACTCAAAAAAAACCCAACCTGCTGACTGCTTCTCGCTTATTTCTCTTCTCAAAGCAGGCAGCCAATTAGACTCGCCTCGCTTTTATTGCCCGTTTGTGACTGTGAGTAAAAATTCAGAGAGAAAAAGAGAGGAGCGGAGATAGGAAGCGCCAGCTGAGGCAGCAGGAGATCGATTAGGACAGGTGGGAGGGGGAGGAGGTGCCGCGAAGGACGCCGACACGGATAGAAAGGTCCAGGTTATTGGTTGTCGGATCGAGGGACGAAACAGAGAGAGACGGGAGGGAACCGCGGCGGCTCGGCGGCTCCGTGTTGCTGACTCACGAGTCGCAGACTCTTCCAGAAAGCACTCAAATTTGTCACAGCGCCGTCGCACCCTCCAGCCTGCTACCACTCCCATACTTTTCCCAAAATTCCTCCCTCCCTCCCACCGCATTTTCATTCCGCCATTCTCCATCTCTGCTTCTGCACGTCTCCCTCTTTCTTTTTTTTTATCACTCTGCATTCACCTTTTGTTTATTTCGACATCTTTATGTTCACTCTTTTCTTTCCTCCAAACATTTTCTCCAAATTTGACCCTCTCCCTCCACTCATCCATCTCTCGCGACTCCACTTCTGATGTCCCTCCTGTCAAAAGATGCTCCTCGGCCCACAATGCTTTGCTTCCTCTCCTGTCGACTGCGATTAATTCAGAGTCAGTGGTTTTTTCTGCTCCGGGCAAAACGCTGCCTCATAGGCCGGAGCTGCACTCCCGCCCCCAACTGGATGATCCAGGATCCACACGCACACACACACACACACACGAACACACACAAAACAGCGAGCCGTGGCCAATAGCAACCGGGCTCGACGCAGGGACCCCCGCTGCAGCACTGGAGTGCGGTCACGTGACCGTCGACAGATGGGGTGGGAGGAGGGAGCGGTGGTGACGATGCAGGAGGGGAGAAAAAGAACGAGAGAGGCAAGAGGAGAGGAATGAAGGAGAGGAGAGGAGAGGAGAGGAGAGGAGAGGAGAAGAGAGGAGAAGAGAGGAGAGGAGGTGCACGTGAGAAGGAAGGAGGAGAAGAGAGGAGACTCAGGAAGCGCATCCTCTCTCACCTACATACGAAACCAGCCTTCAAAATAAAAGCATGAGACAGTTTCTTAGTCCCACTCTTGACATGAACAACCAATTTTTTAACAAGCTCTGCACAAAGACAAACTGTTGAAGCGGTCCCATCATCTTGCATGTCTATGTGTGTGTGTGTGTGTGTGTGTGTGTGTGCGTGTGTGTGTGTGTGTGTGCGTGTGTGTGTGCGCGCGCGCAGGTGTACTCTCTGGACAATCCAGACGCCTTCCACAGTTTCTACAGCCCCCACAAGACCCAGCTGAAGAACCCGGTGATGGAACGGCTGGCCGAGCAGCTCGCCACGCTCTGCGCCACCCTGAAAGAGTACCCTGCTGTCAGATACCGAGGGTGAGCGAGGAAGAAGAGTACTTCTCGAAATCCTCCAACCACAGGAAGACTTTCGATGAGTGCTGCAGCTTTTCACATTGATCCCTTTGTGCGTCCAGAGACTACAAGGACAACGCCACCCTGGCCCAGCTGGTTCAGGACAAGCTGGATGCCTACAAGGCTGATGACCCCACCATGGGAGAGGTGAGCGCAGGAGGACACGCTCACCATCCCCATAAAGCTCTGTTTTAAGCCTGCAGTCTTTTATTTTAGTCCTTTAGACAATAATACGCTTCCCCCGGTGGAAATCTGCACTCTGCGTTTGACTTTGCGCTCCACTGGTGCTTTGCGTAGGGTCCCGACAAGGCTCGCTCGCAGCTGATCATCCTGGACAGGGCGTTCGACCCCGTCTCACCCGTCCTGCACGAGCTCACCTTCCAGGCCATGGGCTACGACCTGCTGCCCATCGAAAACGACGTCTACAAGTACGGAGAGCGTCGGGACGTTCGGCTTTATCCGCACGGCGGCATCAGCCTCAACGACCCCCCCTTTCGTTTGTCTGAACCCCCTCCCAGGTACGAGACCAGCGGCATCGGAGACTCCCGTGAGAAAGAGGTGCTCCTGCACGAGGACGACGACCTGTGGGTCAGCCTGAGACACAAACACATAGCCGAGGTGTCCACGTGAGTACGCCCTCCTTTTTCTCCCGTTTCTCTCTCGTCGGACTTTTTTTTTCGCGAGCTGATCAGCAGTGTAACGCGTGCCGCTGCTCGTGGTCGCTCACCAGGGAAGTGACGCGCCAGCTGAAGGACTTCTCGTCCAGCAAGAGGATGAACACTGGCGAGAAGGTGAGGACGATGCGGCGGGAGCAAACGTTCATAAAGTCACGAAAGTGGGATCAAATGTAGCTGAAGACGACTCAAAACTAGTCGATAACAAACGTTTTGTTCCTTCCTTCTCGCCTCGACTCCCACAGACCACAATGAGGGATCTGTCCCAGATGCTGAAGAAGATGCCACAGTACCAAAAGGAGCTCAGCAAGGTGTGTGTGTGCGCGTGTGTGTGTGTGCGTTGTCATCAGCGTGTCTTCTGTGTGTGTTTTCTGACCTCGTATTTGTGCTCTTCCAGTACTCCACCCACCTGCAGCTGGCTGAGGACTGCATGAAGCACTACCAGGGGACGGTGGACAAGCTGTGCCGCGTGGAGCAGGTGAGGAAGGCTGGGGAGAAGGGGGAGGAGGAGACACGACAAGTGAGACGGACAAACGATTGTCTTTCGGGGGGGTGTCGTCGGCAAGTAAAAACACGCTCTTTGCGGTGTGACGCCCGCGCGGCAGGACTTGGCCATGGGCACGGACGCCGAGGGGGAGAAAATCAAGGACCCCATGAGGGCCATCGTGCCCATCCTGCTGGACGCCAACGTCACCACGTACGACAAGATCCGCATCATCCTGCTTTACATCTTCCTCAAGAACGGTGAGTCATTTCATGTTTTATAGGATGCAAACAAAAACATTTGGCTTCATCCCTTGTTATATATATCAGGCTGAAGTCATAAAGAAGGACTCCAGGAGGAGGAAACGCAGTAAATATCGGCTTTTGACTCTTCATCTGTGCGTGCAGGCATCACAGAGGAGAACCTGAACAAGCTGATCCAGCACGCTCAGATCCCCCCCGAGGACAGCGAGATCATCACCAACATGGCCCACCTGGGCGTCCCCATCGTCACAGACGTACGAGCGCTTCCCTCCGTTCGGCCTCCGTCCGTCGTCCCCCTTTTGGCTTCGTCTCCGCGAGACACAGAGTTTGACTTTGTTTCTCTTTTTTTCGCTGCTTATTGAATCAGAGGGCTTCGTTTTGGCTCGCTGAATCAATGATAATTGATTAATTTGTCGTGTCTTAACATCTGGGGACTTCCTATTTTCGAGCTACACCGTGTTACATGTTTTGTTTCTGCGTGAACCAAAGTGGACACGCCATTGCTTTGACGGACGACGTTCTCCTCCGCTCTTCTCTCTCAGTCCACCCTGCGCAGAGGGAAGAAGCTGGACAGGAAGGAGCGCGTGAGCGAGCAGACCTATCAGCTGTCCCGCTGGACACCGCTGGTCAAGGACATCATCGAGGTGTGTTCACGCGGCTTCACGGGACAAGCGGGCGACGCCGACTCTGCTGCGCGGAGATGAGCTGCGCGTCAAACACCTGGTTTCCTCTGCTCCCCTTTTGCCTCGGAGAGCTAATTTTCCATCGGAGCGGCCGAGGTTGCCATGGCGACACGCGAGCGATTCACCGGTGTTTTTTTATGCGTACGCGTGTGTTTGTGTCACCGCGGCGATATTGCTGAACGGACAGCCTTTTTTTTTTTTTCTCATGTCGCTTCCTGCAGGACGCGATTGACGACAAGCTGGACACCAAGCACTACCCCTACATCTCCACCCGCTCCTCCGCCTCCTTCAGCACCACTGCAGTCAGGTAGGAAGCGGCGCGATCCCGACGGCGAGCTTGCGTCTCGTTTCACGGCGGCGGACGTTTAAAACGCGACGCAGAAGTGAATGGATCGAAATTGGTGGCAAGTCGGGGAGAGCGATGACTCAGCTGGAGTGATGGGGGGGGGGGAGGGTGGAGGCGGGGGTGATGCTGATGACTTACAGTTTAGTGATTAATGCTCAGATCTCAAAATGAGGACGGGGGGGACATGACATGAAGACGAACGTCTGGAAATTGAACCTGTGGATCTAAAATGTTTATATAAATAACAAAACAGGTTCATTTATCAAGAGCGCTGCAGAAAAAAAATACGTCACCATAGCAACATATGACCGAATCGAAGCATGATGAAGCGACAAACCTGTAACGCCGCGACCTGGCTCCCTCCCGGCAGTGCTCGCTACGGCCACTGGCACAAGAATAAGACCCCCGGAGAGTACCGCACCGGCCCCCGCGTCATGGTCTTCATCATCGGCGGCGTGTCGTTCAGCGAGATGCGCTGCGCCTATGAAGTCACGCAGGCCAACGGGAAGTGGGAAGCCATCATCGGTGAGTAGAGATACGGGGGGGTGGGGGGGTGGGGGTGGGGGTGGGGGGCTGCCGAGAGCAGACAGGCAAGAGGAGTTAGCGGGTAGGTCGTGGGCGTGGCTACTCGGAGACACACTGACCGTGACCTGAAAGAGGAAGTGAGCGTGTTTGTGAGTAGACGCGTTGCAGAGGGAGTGGAAACGCTGCGTCCTGATTGGGGGAAGGGGGGGGGGGCGCTGCATCCTGTGAAGCGGGTGTCGAAGAGCGCGTTCGGCCAAACAGGGGGTTTGCGCTGGCGTTTGTGGAGCTGGAAAATAAACGAGGAGAGGAGAGGAAAAAGACACAGCGAGTCAACATGTGAGGGACCAGAGAAAGCAGGAGGCAGGATTTTAATTAAATACGCAGAAACACAAACAAATTGAACCTCTCTAATCACTTGATTATCTTCATATAGGAGCTAAAATCTACTGTTTGATATCGCAAGGAGAACAAGTAAGAAAGAGGAAAGGTCATTGTAGTTTAATACATGAGGCTCAGTCAGCACAAGAGTGAAAAAAAACACAGTTTTTAACCATATTGCTCCACTTGGTATAAAGTATATTTCTGCTTTGTAATGCCACTTTCTACCACCAGGTGGTGTAACGAGTCGCTTTTACTGCTTGTTGATACATGAATCACATTGCTGAAAGCAGTCACCTCGATTCTCTTCATTGTGTTGGACCACAGCTCAACAAAGTAACTTGATTTTATTTGCAACTTATGAAGTTAGCTGCATTTTTGTCCAAACAAGACACAATTTCAACACACACGGATGACAGTGAACTCACCGTTTGGACGGTTTCCCACCCGAACATAATACAGACAGCGCCCGTCACCAAAACGGTCTCAGTTTCGACGCCGCGGCATCAGAGTAGGTGTCGCTTTCCAGGTGTGCCGGGTGATGTTAGCTGTTACTACCTGCCTACTGTGTGCAATGTGTGATGTCCCTCTGTGCTGTTGATTCGATGTGTTCCAAGCTTCGCCAGCCAGTGTGTGTTTTATCGATGGAAAAAGTGTCTCTGTTAAGTTTCTGTTGTGCTCTGCTTCCGCTGTTGTCTTTAAAAACAACTGTTGTCTTTAAATTGCAGCCACGCCATGTCTTTTTTCTGTATCTGTGCGTCCCCGTCTCTTCTTTCCCCTGTTTGTGCAACATGGCGAGCGTGTGTGTGTGTGTGTCTGTGTGTGAACGCGTGGTGTGTGTGCGTGCGTGTGTGTGTGTGTGTGTACGAGTTTGCTTGGTGTTGTTGTTGTTGACCCCTTTTTTATTCTTTTGTTTGTTTCTCTTGGAGCGAGTGGGGGAAGGTGGGGCGGGGTGCTGTGAGACGAGTGGTGAAGCCACTTCTGTTCCTCCGCAGGTTCCACCCACATGCTCACCCCCACCAAATTCTTATCGGACCTGCAGCACCCCGACTTCCGAGAGTCCACTAGGGTGTCCTTTGAGGAGGCAGAGCCCTCAGCCGAGTGAGGCAGAGACAGATTGGGAGGGAAGGGAGAGAGAAAATCACACAGAACAAAGTAAAGGCAGCCGCACAAAGAAGCCCTTTCTGAACCTCCACAGCACAAGGGCTTCCTCCTTACTCCTCCTCCTCCTCCTCCTTCTTCTTCTTCTATGAACACTCAGTACTGTTTTTATGTGACTCCACCCTCCTCCTCCTCTTTACCCCCCCCCCCCACCCCACCCCCCGTCCCCTTCCGTGTCCTTCAGGGATGGACACGCCCCGACCTTTTTCCTCACTGCATGGGCCGCTCCGTCAGGCTTCCCTCTCGTTTCGGCCAATCGGAACCCAGAAATCTGCTGCCCCCTTCGGGCGTAAAACAAGGCTAAACGTCCAGAACGTCTCGAATCGGAACGCGAGCCGTCACCATTGGAGGACCAAATCTGAACGAAACGCTCAGTGAGACCTCAGTAAAAAAAAAAAAGCGCTGCTCTGACCTCGCGAACCTTAGTGCGGCGTCCATGCCTGAGGAGGTCGCGACTCCATCCATCCCTGCTGCCTCCTCCCATCATCCCAGCTGGGTGGATTAAATCGCCCCCTTTTTTTGACGCCCCCCCTCCCCCCCAAAAGGCCCCTTGAAGCCTATTTTTGTTTTTCCAACACTCTCTCCAGATTTAATCTACCCCGACATTGTTCTCAATTTCTCACTGTCCAGCTATTTTCCTCTCGATCAGCTCTTTGCAAACCGCGGCTTCCATTATTCGCTCCCTTCAGGAAAGGAATTGATGTTGGATTTTCAAGCAGCATTTTCTGTTTGTTTTTTCTGTACGTGTGTGTTTGGTTTTTTTTTTTTTGTCCCCCCCAACTCCCAGTTTTTTGACTTTGTCCACTCAGCCCACCATCACATGCTCACATGGCTCACGACCCGTCTGCAAGAGGGCGCACAGGAGAGTCTTTGCCGCGGGGCTGCTGACGCAGAGGGCAGCGCGAGCAGAAGGGAAACAAGAAGCAGTCCAAAAAAAAAAAACCCCCCCCCCCCCCCCCCGAAAAGCCAAGGAAATCAAATCGATCCGGCTCAGTCAGACGGACGCGCCGCCCTCTGCATCGCGGCCGCGGCGACGCCTCTCTGCGGACACGGTCTGAGAATGTAGCATCGGTCCCACCTGATATGCTTTAGCAACCTGACTAAAAACCAAGATGCCACTTCCTGCCAAACAAACCGCTAATCCTCTCTTTCTTCCCGATGTCACCCTCGACTCCAGTTGCTGACAAAAGTACTCCACAGATTGCATTTCAGGAACACAGTAACGTAGTTTCAAGTATCAGAATCGCCTAATCTTCGACAAAATCCAGATCCGGACGTTTGTGTCAACAACAAACCGACAATTTGTGATATCGGACATTTATTTGAAGAGTCCGCAAAAAAATCCTGAAAAGACTGGAAGAAATCAGACCCGATTTTTACTGCGTTTCGATTGCTTTTCGACCTAAATTATGGAGCCGTCCAAGCATCATTTGGTGAACAAATCTTTATCTGAAACGAATCACTTGGAGTTTTCGGTGAGGTAATTTGACGTGCATTGTGTCTGAATGCAGGCGGGGGGGGGGGGGGGGGGGGGGGGGATTAATGTCCTGGGCATCCATCTCATTCCTGACTAATCTGCTAAAGCGATATCGTTTGCCAACCGAACTTTGTGGTTCCGCAGTTGTCACCACCCGGCAGTATGAGCGCCTCCCCCGCATACTGCCGCATTCGACACTTCCCGAGCAAAATGGCCGTCACGAACCGAAACAAGTCCTTGTTTTTTTTTGCCATGCTGTTTTGGTCGCTGTCGAGCAACATCCAGCCGTTGCGCCTTTGTGGTTTAGGCGACCGACAACGTGTTGTGTTTCTGGGGCTCCAGAAGCCCACGAAGCTGCGTGTTTAAAGGGAAACAGCAGAGAAAGGCGGCGAGGCCAACGACTACACTCCTCACCTCTCCCTCCGATACTCACAGTCCTCACAACACCATAAAAAAAACCCAACAAAAAAACACCCCGACTCGCGATGGACTTGCCTCTTTCTCTTCTGTTTGTACCGTCAACTTCTTCCGCCCTCCCGTCCCGACCCCTTCCCGGTCGCATCAGGTCCGAAACGTACAGTAGGTGACACGAAATCACGCCAATCACTGGAAGAAACATGCAGCTTTGCAAACAGAAACAAACCAACCCAGTGTGGGTCCAAGTACTGCAGCGATTGTTGAACAGGTGTGGGGGAGTAAATCAAAGCGCGCCTTTGCCTCCTTTATGGTCCGGGCGCCGACGCGGCAGCGGACCCATCGGGGGAGTCCGGCAAGGCCGCGGCATAAACCTGGCAAAGCGCTTGCTTTACTCCGCTCCGGCGCCTTTCACCTTTTGACCTTGTTGGAAATGTGTCTTCAGCTGTCAGAGACTCCATGCCCCGTCTCGCTACGGTTAGGACTTGCCGAGCACCACGTGTCGATTCGCACTCACGCCGGGGGCCAGGCAGACTCTGCTCCGGGATCTCAGGACATGTTAGAAACAAGCGTTTTGTCTCTCTCCTGTAGCTCCTTCTAGGTTTTTTTGTTTTCCCTGCATGCTCCCTATTTCGATCGGCGCATCGCATTGGCTGTGCTGCGCGTGCGGCTTCGGTGTCGCGGGTTTTCCTCCCACCTCGCCTAACTGCTTCCACCTCATACCACCTGTGCGGTGCCACCCATCTCCGATCGGCGTTTCCATGGCGCGCCGCTGCATGTGGTTCAGTCCAGCCTCACGACCTGATGTCAAACTGTATGTATGAGCCAGGAGTCAGTATCCACCGAGTGCAATCGTTTACATTTTAGACGCTAACTTGGTGTCGGATTATCGACTGAACAGCTGCTTGAGCGTAGGTCTAAAATACTCGAATGGGTCATTCAGAGACATTTCAAACCTCGCCATCTTTACCTGGTTAATGTAAATAAAAATAAAGCGCAGAAGAAGAAACTTAGAGTTTGATTTGGCTCTGTTCATTTAGACAAAATACAGAAAAACTTCACTGAATTAGATCAAATTGTGAAAACGATGATGTCCGGCTTTTAGCAACTTTTGTAACATTTACAAAAGGAACAAAAAATGTTGAAAATATCTTTCATATATGAGCTTTTTTGTTGTTTACCGAAAGAAAAGAGCAATAGCTTTTGTTTGCATGGATGCCGCTAAACTGCATCAAATGCAACATAATCCGTTTTAAGTGTTTTGGTGTCTTGAAATAGTTTCGCGAAGCATTTCAGGAGATTCTGGGACGACAAAGAGCTTCGAAGTAACTTTTAGTCGCCGAGATGATAAACAAGACTCCGAATTTTCGTCCCGCAGAAAACTTTTCAGGCTCAGTGGAAACATCTCCCATGAGTCTCCAAACGTTCCGACTCATCACCCATTTTGACCCGCTGACCAACCGATACTGACCTCATAGCTTTGGGTTGCTTAACGTTCCGACCGTCACTGCTCACATTATTCCCCGAGGCTGTCCTCATCCACAGTCTTAATCGCAAGAGCTGAAAACACATTTTTAAAAAAAACAGACCTGTGTCTTTGTTGAAACGTGTCGGATCTAACGCTCCCCGTTTGTGTGTGTGTGTGTCTTTCTTTGCGTGTGTGTCCAGGATCGACCCACATCTTCACTCCCACCAGCCTGCTGGAGCAGCTCAAGGCCATGAACAAACCAGACGAGGAAGTGACGAGCTAAAAAAACCCTCCAATCACATCTCTCTCTCTCTCTCTCTCTCTCCCCTCCTCACCTCCCACGGCCCCGCCCACCCCACATCCGACCCTCACCTCCCCGCCCAGCCAAACCCCCCCGCCCATCAATTGTGTATGCATCTTGCTTGAGAGATAAAAAACAAAACATCTTAAATGATACAAAAAATATATATGTTATATCAAAGAAGAAAACTGTTGCAAGTATTCTCATGTTTTACAATGGATGCAACTAACTGAACCAATTAAAAAGGTTTGAACATCAGAAGAGAAGGCCACTCGGAAGTACCAAAATGTAACACTGTATGCGATAAAACCTGCTAGAATGTGTAAAAGTTGGACACTTTCTCATCCGTTCCCTTTGGGTTCCCTCCTTAGTGTGACTTTTTATTGGAAGCGGATGGAGGAGGGATGTGCAGCCTGAGCGGTTCATACTGTAAAATACATCAGTCACCATGCAATATATGTGTATAAATATATGTCATCAGCGAGGAGTCCCTCCCCCCCCCACTGCCCCCTTCTCACCCCCTCGACCCCCTTCCCCCCCCCCATTCAAAGTTGTTTGTATTCCGTAGCATGCTTGGACTCGTGTGGACTGTTAACCGTGTTTGTGTCCAGTGTGGATGTTTCTGAGAGCTGCAGAGTTAGCGCGAAGCCGTCTCCCACGACGACGACGACCCCGCGGACGAACGTTCGACTGAAAACGTTTGTTTTGAGTATCAAGTGAAAATTTCAAAAAAACAAAAACAAACCAACCCCACAAGTATGATGGAGGTTGCATCTGATCGGAGGGAGAACGTCCCGGTGGAATGCAGCTCATTGAACCGACGTCGCTCCCAAAGACGCCAGGAGGGGAAATTACTCAAAAACTACAATATTTTAACACGCCTTTTTTTCCGTTATTTGTAATACATACGTTATGCTTCTGTTTAATAACCAGCAATCTAGACTGTGCTCAAAAACACATATATATATATATTTATTGTGTATATATGTCAACTATGCTAAATAGGCTAACTGTGAAGTATAACAGATTCTTTGGGGGGTAATTCGTGTGTATATATGTATAAGTACACGCTCAGATTAAATATACACAATATCAAGCATACTGCACATGTATATATGGGTAGTTTGTATAATTCACAGAACATTATTGCACATAGATAATATAGCTCAACAGGTCCCCAAAGAAGATAGAACCTAGCTAACAAGCTAGCGGTTAGCCGACAATGCTAGCTGCTAAAAAAAAAAAATCAGCTCTATTGCTTTGAAAATGGATTTTTTTTTTTTTTGTGACGTGTCTTTGCGTTTCGTCGCGACGAAATGTCTTGCGTGTCCAGCCACGGCGCGCTCAGACGCTTGCGCGCGTTTGATACTCAAAACAAAGAGTTTTCGGTCGGTTTGTGCGCAGGTCAAAGGTCAAACAGATATGCAGAAGGGGAAGGCGGGCGCTCTGTTGACAAAGCCGGACTCCATCCCTCCTCCGGACTGCCCGGACTGTCAAGTATTTTTCCCTCGCCGCCACCTTTTTTCCTTTCTCTCGGGAGAGACTTCACGTTTTAATGTGGAAAAAGGCCGTTGCTTGCTGATATTTACCGAATAATCTTAAAAAGGGCCACTTGTATTTCAGTATTGTATCCTGTCAGATTAAGTCTTATCATTGGTTAGTGACGATGTTTAATTGGGCCATGCACTGAGTAGTGTCGTGTATATGCCATTTGTTGCTGTTTTAGCGTCTCACTGTTGAATGGTGATATTTCCGACTGTGAAGTAGTGATATTTTTTTTCCTTTTGAGATGCCAACGTGAAGCCGCCGTGTTCGTGATGTTTTAGCTGTAGCTGTTAGTGGTCAACCGGGGAAAAAAAAACAAAACAAAATACAAACTAATATCTATATTTTCTTTGTCTGTTTCCTCCTCTGGTGCAATGTAGAACCCCTTCAAATGGTGAATGGCTTTGCAAGGGGGAAAAACAAACAAACAAACAAACAAAAAAAAAAACTGAAGACAACTGACGCCACTTTTCTTTCCGCCCTAAGCCCCGCCTCTTTTCCTCGCCTCTTTCCTGGCCAAAACAAGTTGTAAATTGCACTATAACGCGTTTTTCTGTGATGCGGACGCTTGAGTTTGTGTTTACGTTTGGTTTTTCTATTATCATTTGCCGTTGTAGAAGGTTTCCTCTGTCAAACCAATTTTGATTTCGATCAAAATTAACGATCAAGAGAAAAACGATACTGCAACATTAGTCTGTCCTAAACCTGTTTAACTTATCGGGATTGTATGTTTGCGAGTGTTGAAGCACAAACAATACTTCCATGTGTACCTACTATGTACTAAGGCTGTCTAATAAATTGGCTTCCATTACGTTGAAGACTTGAGGTTTCGTTCACTGTGTTGCAGAACTTACTGAAAATGAGTTCCCAAGTTGCTCGGTTCTTTTAGTAAAAAGTGAGAATGTTTACTAGTTACTCGAAATGAAAAGTAATTCCTTTGGTAACTAAGACGTTACTTGGTCTACGAGATGATGCTTCTTCTCATTTTTGTGTTACATTCAGATATCTTCAATTGAGTAAACAGGAGTGGAATGAAACAGTAACAGGGAAGCTATCGATGCTAATGCTAAGAGCAGGCAGAGAAGAACTTAAGCGACAAATAGAAATCTTCACTTTTTATCGGCTCTTTACGAATTAAGGGTCCCTTCAAAAATAGTCAAACAGCAAGTATTCGAAGTAAAAAACTGTTTTTTTTTCCTTTTTGCATCCAGTCTTTCGTCACTGCAGTGTTGATAACTTCACGTCTGAAACTAACAAACAGCATCAGCCGAAGGACCTTTGGCTCTAACAGGCAGATCATAAAAATCTTGCACACGGGGCACAAAAGGTTCCAAACTCCAGTGAAGATTCAGCATCCTAGGTTCTCAGCTGCACGCTACATTTTACAATCTAAGTGCAATTTTTGGGTTTTTTACAGCATGACACTAATTATGTAGTAACACTGAAATCCCGACGTTATTCTTACATTCCTACAAGCAATAGAAAAAAAGTCTTCTAATCAATGAAAAGCTCCCAATAGGGCCATCAAATCTGTACAGAACCTTAGAAGGTTAACAGCGTGATCTACAGCACTTCATCATTCAACAAGGAGTCGTTTGAAAGAAATCCGGCTCATTTTTTCATATAAATATTTGGCCTACTGAAGTATTTGTGTTTGGCCACCTGAGATGTTTTCTAAAAAAATTCCCTTCGGACACAGGAACGAAAAAAGGAGCACTGGCGTGAGTCTCGAGTGAGAAACCCGGAGGTGATTTACTTTGGTCGTGCGCTCGGTCAGTTTATTCGGCTCCTGCTGCCAATCGGCTTCCCGCTGCAGGGATTCAGCTTCAGGACTGAGTGAGCAGCTTCTGGTGCTGCAGACCTGCAGCCAGAGAGTGAGCCATGTGCCTGGACGTGTGCTTCATGCGGCGGGCCGCTCGGATGGCCTTGCTCAGAGAGTCCTTCGCGGTCGGGCCGTCCTCGTCCACGGACGGGGAGCGTCCCGTCACGCTCGCCGCCTTGACGCGACCTCTGACCTTAGAGAGCGTGCCTGCACTGCTGCTCTGGGGAGTGACGTAGAGGGGTGGCGTGTACAGCCTGAGGAGAAGGAGAGTGACATCAATTCAACAGTTTCATTGTTGAAGCGAGGGTTTTATTAAGGGGGGGGGGAATCTCGGAGCTGCGTGTGAGGATACTTACAGGAGCTGCGGTGGACTGACTGGCAGGCAGTGCAGCATCGCGGGGGGAGCTGCGGCGGAGGTGGCGGCGTCCGTCACGTGTCTGCTCCTCGCGGCTCCGCCGGGAGACTCGCTTGACCGGCGCGAGGCCGAGTCCGAGAGTCTGCGACGGCCTGTGAACGGCAGAGCGGGCCAGGAGCTCCATTAACACTGTGGATGATTAAAACCTCTCCAATCACTGCAGAACTCATTGATAAACGGAGCACACGGAGGCTGTGCGGCAATATGAGCTGCGGACGCTCAACGCAACTGTGACGTCTTATATGACAACATGAAACTCGGTAACAGGCGGCACGTCAGGACGTCGTCTCCCACCTTGCCCTGTGCAGCAGTGGTTTTTGTGGTGTTCACAGAGGAGACAGTGGGCTGAGGGGATGATTGGCTCTTTGTCGCCACCACCTGGTCCTGAGAGGAAACAGCAACATAGGAGGAAAATATACAGGTGATGATTTCTGTGCGTCCCAAACTCGACCGACGCCCCCTACTTGCTGTCATTATTACTGCACACAAAAGTTCAAGTGTGCAGTGAGTCGCACTTCGGGCTGAAAGCAGGTTTCTTACGCTCAGCTCGTCCTCCGTGACGCGACCGGTGAGAGCTCGGAGCCCGTTCGCTTCTCCTGCTGTCAGCTTCATCCGCTGCTTCAGACGTGTCTCCAGGCACAACCAGAGGAGGCCCTGCAACGCACACAGACACAGACACAGACACAGACACAGACACACACACACACACACACACACACACACACACACACACACACACAGACACCAGCTCTGTGAACACGTTGAAGACAGTCTCTTTTCCAAATCTATGAAAAGACGTAATGAATGAGACTCTGAAAAGACAAATAAAATATGATTCAGTGACTTGACACAAAAAATTTCAGTAGAAAAAATAAGCAAATGACATCACTGTTTTGCATTCAAACACTGTCCTCAAACTCTCGGCTGGACACAACCTGCCCCCCTCCCTGCTCACTGCAGCTTGATGTCGAGTCGACTGCCAGCTAGTGTCCGCAGTCACAGTGAGAGAAAACCGGAAGGGAAGGTCACAAATCAACCGGCTTGGAGACGACGAAGAGGCCTTCTTACTGCGGAGCGTTGCGCTGCTGGTGACAGACGTGTGCAGGCAGCAGCTGCCTGGTGCTGCTGAGGTTTGAGTATATCTGGACATCTGAGGCTGTGGCGGCTGCAGGGTGGACGGCCCCAGCTCGGATCTCTTCACTGTAAACAAACAACGTTGAAACTACACAAACTCTTGCGGAATGCCGGTTGACATCTTCAATAATAAATAGGTGCACATTGTACTCTTATTGTAAGAATAATGTCCACTTTTATGACGTTATTGTAGCATATTTTGGTTCAGGAGCATTTACAGTCATCATGGGGAGGTTTGTGTGCAAGAGCAGAGGACGATCGCTTCCTGGCTGTCGCTTTGAGCGTCGACTCGTCCGACTCGTCGGCTGCCATGGCTTCTCT
>JASSRZ010000083.1:2217717-2249187 GCA_032164315.1 Malacoctenus gilli
TGTGTGTGTGTGTGTGTGTGTGTGTGTGTGTGTGTGTGTGTGTGTGTGTGTGTGTGTGTGTGTGTGTGTGTGCTTTACATTCCTGAGCTGGGCTGTGTATTCAGTAAGTGTGGGTTTGGACGGAAGCATTCATCACTTTCAGCGGTAATTCCTACCTCCATCATATCTATCAGCCACAGAAGCCTCTCCTATGGAAAACGGGGTGGTGGGGGGTGGGGGGTGGGTGAGGTGAAAGGAAAGCACAACCTATCAAACATCAGCCGAAAGACTTCAATCTCAACGGGGGGAACCAGCCAAACGTGTCATTGTTCTCGCCAACAAAGTCCACAAGCACGCGGGGATTTTTTTTCTGTTTCCACAGCGGAATCCGCTCTCATCCATAGAAATACATCACACGGCTCCTCGCTGGCCCCTCACTCTCGCTGTCACACACCGCAAACACACAGAGACAGAGAAAGATAGATGAAGAGAGAGAGAGAGCGAGCGAGAGAGAGAGAGAGCGAGAGAGAGCGAGAGAGAGAGAGAGAGAAAGTCAAACAGAAAAGAAACCACATGCAGTCTGAACAGAGAGCGAGGGAGACTGAAAGAAATAACAGCCAAACCCATCAGTCATGAGACCCAGTGCAGCTCTGCCTTCACGCATGCCAGAGCGCTTTCAAGTAAACAACAGGTGTGAACAAGTGGAAGAGAAGACGCGTTTTCAAACCCTTTTTAAAGGACAGAAACGACCCAAATACACTGAATCAAACAACGAACCCACAGAAGGTAATCTTTGTATCAAAGCACCTTTCAGAACCGGTACTTTGTCATGTCTTTTCAAACAATTAAAGGTCATCCTCGACTGGGAATATAGCAAACTCGCACTCTTTTCCTTCGTACAGATAAAGAGACAGGATTGATCCCTCTGAGCGGAGCTTACCCGTGCAGAGCTGAGCGTGGTGTTGGTCATGAAGCTGGCGGAAGAAGAGGTCAGGGTGTCGGGGTACGACACCATCGACAGCGAGTCCGGCTGCAGCGCCGCGGCTCCCGCCGTGCCCTGCCGGGCTTTCAGGGCCTGGATCTCCCGCCGGAGCACCAGGCCGTCGAAGCGCTCCAGGTCCTGCGGGGTGACGAGGCCGCGCACCTCTGACAGCAGAGAGAACTGACGGGGGGAAGTCACAGAGGGGGAGGCGGAAGAGGGGAGAGCGAGGTATGATGTAACAAACTTGGGTAGAAAGCAAAAACCAAGATTAATCCAAAGTCATCAATTCAATCACGTTTATAGACCCTGCATCAACCTGTCAACACAGCTGAACTATTGGTGGACTGAAAGGGAAGATGCTCTATCCCCCAGCTATCACACTTGCTTGCGAGAAGGGCAGGTGACCCCTTCTTTGACCTTTGATTTGTCACAACATTTCAGTGACGACAAAACTGGCGGAAAACACTCTTGAAGCAGGAGCCTTCAAAATAAAAGCTACTGGCAGGTTTCTTGTGTTTGCCGTCTGATGACTGAGACAGAGAAAGATGCAAATGAGATCATCACTGTAAACATGGCTGCATTGAAATGCAGTGAAAGTCCTCTCAGCAAGTTAATGTGGAGCTTCGAGGGAGAGTTACTCCCTCTAAATATTGATTTTTTGGTTCCTATCTCACTTAGTCCAAACACAATAAACCAGCATTGCTGCTTATGTGTTTGGATGAAGCCAGAAACAGATGAAAAGCATCATTAGGAATCAGTTTTACGGTAATTGCTAATAAGAAAGAGCACTCCTATACACCCACAAGTAAACAGCAGTGCTTAAGAGGCATTCGCTGCTCAGGAATGCCGATTTACTGCCTAAAGATAACAAAGCAGGGAACGCTGCAGTGGATGAACAGCCTCTGCAAGTGGCATCGAATAGCGAACAGCTTGACAAAAGCGCAGCGGCTCTTTTTAAAGACACACTTTCAAAGCGAGCGTCTGGAGGAGACGGGAGCCAACATGGGAGCACATGAGCCGTCATAGTCAGAAGTTTCTCATAAAGTGTTGAAAAGGATCAAGTGATCAATGCATCCTTGAGATTTTGCCTGGACAGAATGAGCTGAGAAATATCCATTCAAGAAAACACAGTTGGAACCGACGGACTGTCTCCTCATGAGTGTCCAAGGTTACTGATGGGTTACATAACAGGTGATTGAAAAGTGTTGCGATTGAAAAGTCCAAATTTGGCAAAATACTACACGTTTTAATGCCAAGGTTACGACCATATGTCAAAGTGTGACGCAAACGCTGAAGACTTTATATTACGGCAACTGAAAGAAGAATATTTTAGATTTATTGTGTTATTCTCTTTATAAGTTTAATCAATGCAGGCTGTGAGAAAAGCAGATGTGTCAGAGCCGAAGGGGGAAAAAAAAAAGGAGAACAAAACAGAGTTGGCAGAAAGCCTCGGCGCAAATCTCCGAAGGACTCCGAAAACTTCGATTCAGGCCCGACAACAATCACACACAAAAGGATGGACAGGAGTTACACATTCCTCTCGACAGAAAATTGATTCTCTTCTGATCTCTCCCTTTGTTTCCCAGACAAACATAAGCCCCCCCCCCCTGCTCGCAGCTCACCTTGGCATGCGTGTTCAGCAGCTCAAACAGCGCCATGACCAGCTGCTCCACGCCGATGTGCCCGTCCCGGTACTCCTCCACGTAGTAGCCCATGGTCTGACGCTCCGCCTCGGTCAGCAGGTGACGCGCCTGCTCCTCCAGCATGGCCCGGGACTGGTTCACCAGACTGGACAGGGTCACCTGTGAGCCTGCCACGCCCTTATAAAACGAAGGCTAGAGGAAGACCGAGGGAGGAGAGAGAGAGACGAGCAGGGATTAAAGCGGATCGATGGGTGACGGCAGGATCACCAAATGATGTTGAAATACACACTGAGAATCGACTATTGCACAGGGAGAACATGCACCCTAATCAAGGGGGCCAGAAGTGGCCCCGAATTTTTGAAAACCTGCTGCTGTGATTGATTTTGAACGCATTTCGAGTGTTTTTTGCCACCCAAGAGGGCCGTTTATCACGCTTCAACTAGCCAAGGGGCACGAAGAGGACACTTTTTTTTAAACAATTGTCCCGCAGAGACACTCAAATGAAGGGGGAAAATATGTTTTAAGAGAAGAAAAAGATGAAAGGAAAGGACAGCGTGGGTTGATGGGAGGACTGTCACACAAGCAGCGGGGAGAAGAGCGTAAGAACAGGAAGTAAAGGGAAAGAAAAAAAAAAGACTGTGGAGGAGGAGAGCAGAAATAAAACAGAGACACGGGGAGGAAAACACGAGTGGAAAAAGGGGTGGGCAAGCAGAAAACGAGGAAGACGGAGAGCTGCTTGATGGACAGGATGGATGGTTGATGCGGGAGGAGGGAAAAAAAGATGGAGAGCTGGAGGAAGATAACTGGGGGAGACCCAGAGGTGACAGAGGAGCAGGAGGAGGAACAAAGGCGGAAAACAAATCAGGGCGGACAGAAGACGAACGCGAACATAAATTACACCCACGTTCGGCGGACTCCCCATCACTCTTCACCCCCCCCCCCAAATGTATAAATTATCAGGCTCCTTCCCCTTCCCGCTGTCCAATCTTCATCCATTATCATTACTGTTCCGTGCCGCTCACACCACAGCTTGCAGCAGGGCAAAAAAACCCATGCTGTTCACACGTGGGTGGCAGGGTTCTGATTCCAGCTCTCATATCTGTCCCCAGTTGTGCCAGCCGCCTTCTCTGCCAATCAGAGCGCCTCAGACCCTCGCCAGCTGCCAAGACCACTTCACTCCCCGATATCTGCTCCCTCTCCTCGCTGCCTGCTTCCTTTTCTTTTGGCAGTTATCTGCGCGCCCGCATGCCGCCTTTCTTTAATTAACTCCTTAATCAGAGACGGCACTTCAAAGTCGCAGCTTCGGGGGTCCGCGTTCGCCTGCCTCACCGCGAGACGGAAGCAGGAGAAAGACGCGGGCGCGGTGCCGTCTCGCTCGCTCCTCAGCCTTCGCCGCCTCCTCGTCCTCCTCCTCGTCCTCCTCCTCAACTCGCACTCGGCCAACTATATTATCGCCCCCAACCGCACTGTAACCGACTTCTGTAACATGGAGAGCAATCCGCTGTTCATAAACAGTATCATACTGTAAAAGATGTATACGGAACGGAAAGCGGCTGCACAATATCGCAGCACTAAGCATATGCAGTAAAACCGACTGATACCATTGAAGACTCCCGTCGACACAGTAAAAGTAGCAAACTGAGTGGTTGTCTGAGGTGGTAGTGAAGTTAACAATGTTGAATTGAGAGGGCGCTGAAACACAAGGCACACAGGGGTCCAAAATGAACAGTCAACTGCAAAAACTGGGAGAAATGGCTTAGAATTCTCAAGAAAGAGCGAGTGAAATTGCTTATTTTTCTTCAAAAAACTTCAGTAAAAATAAAAAGCGAGTCGTAACTTGACCAATTAAACCATTTTGTATTCATTTTTCAAAAGGGAATCCAGAAAATAAAGAGTAACGAGCAAAATTCAGAGATTGCAAATACCTTCATCGAGCTACAAAAAGAGGTAAATTTACTGCTCGCATGTTTACAGTTGTCGGCTTGGGCTGACAGTGAGGTGCTGTAGAGACTACAGCATCCCTAACAGTGTCTTTGAGTGTCCTGAACACCCAAGGTGAACTGGAGCACTACCCTGCCCGAATCCTAATCACTGCGATGCTTACCAAGAGGATTCCTCTGAAGGGTCCGTGTCTCGGTTACTTAACTCAAGGGCACGGCGAAGTGAACCGCCGGGACCGCGCGGGACATGCGAGCAGCCCGGCCGCCTCTGGCTGACGCTATTGGAGGGCAGACCGGCACTCGCGGGGTGCTAATGGAATCGGGTGTCGCTCGATCGGGGCGGAACACCTGCGGTCTCTCCTAACAAGGTCTGGCACGGGCGGCAGCGGACGGAGTGGAAAGGTGCTTTTACAGTGAGGCCGCGGATCTGGTAACGCCGCCCCCCTCCGCTGGACGCCGTCCATCACTGAGGTCATTCATTGGCCGGGCTTGTCTTTTTTTTTTTTTTAATGCCAGATAAGCTGATTGGTGCTTTTATCGCGGTGACAAACAACATCGCTGATGACCACGGCCCAGGTCGGATCGATACGGAGCAAATCAGATAAAGTCGGATCAAAGACGGGCCCAGCTAAATGTCACAGACCTTATCTTTGCAATAACTTGACCACGCTCAACAATGCAGAGCCGAAAAAATGGACGGAGATAAAGTTGGAGTGGCCGCGATATAAGAGACTCCACTCTTGTAGGTATTGCTGCTCACACTGTGACCTTCTAATGCGCCCAACAGCACCATCCTTTTCACTTCCAGCACGTCTCATTCGTCAGTCGCCCGGCAGAGCCTCTCGACAGGCTGTACGCGAAGGCTCCTGGAAGCAAACAGCCCCCGAGAGACCCACATGGTGGTGGGAACCCACTTTGTACCAACAAGCAAACAACAGGGATGACTAATCCCCCTGGATTCAAAGAGGCTGCTGGGGAAAAAAAATAAAAATAAAATGAAGCGGAAGAGAGCATGCTGGCCTGAAATGAGCTACTCTGATGTGCTAAAAACAGTCTGCAGCAATTTGGAGGAACAAACAGGTGCATCCAGCTCATCCATGGGTTTATTTCTGAAGGCCGTCGACAGGAAGTTAACAATTTCGTGTTGGAATTGTGTTTAAAGGCTATCTTTCTGTGCCATTTCATACTCTATCAGTGGTTTCCAATCAATTTTTCTTTTTGCCTCTAAGTGAAACAAACAAAACAGTTAAAAAAAATGGTAACGACCAACAGTCAACAAAATACAAAACAGCAACTTTCAAAATAAAAGCGCTGTGCAGTCTTTCAGGTCTACTCCAGAGTCCATCTTACTTTTCTTTAACGGCCTTCGAACAGTCACAGCTTGCTGTGGCGCTGATTCACAGTCACTCCTCACCTGTGCTCCTCCGTACCCTGTATTTTATTTTCCCTCACAATGAACTGGGACTCTTAGTTGAAAAAACCGGCATGAGGAACGAACGGAGGGGAAATCGCCATGCCAACGCTATTAAAAAAAAAACTGGCTGCACATGACGTTGGCACAGATTGGCTGTGACCTTGCAGGGCAGCTCTCGGTATTAAAACCGGAGGCCTACGCAGGGAGGAGCGTGTGTAATATTACAACCTCAGAGAGACCCAATAAATTTGCTTCTCAACTCCGTCACCGACTTCCACCCGACAGGACTTGAGGGTCTTTATGTTAACTTTATAAGGCTCCTCGCAAGTCCCGGCCATATTTACAACAACAGCTCCTCTGTGCACAGTGATGCCTTCAGGTACCCTCACCGTCAAAGCGAGGGTAAACACGTGAGAGTTTATAGACAATACAAGCCGTATTTTCAATCACAAATGCCAGCTTCTTCAGAGGAAATGTATTTCGGTGGTGGAGGCAGATGTTGACTCATGCCTGAAGACTGAACTCCGAATAGCTTCGCTCTGCGCACACCACCGACCAATAAAATTGACTGTTTGCTGATCTCAATTAAAGGCGGCTAATCAACTTCTGTGAAGAGATTTCTACTCGGATTGCTATTGATTGATTTCACCAGCAGTAATTTTGCAAGAAAAACGAACTGTTGGTGCGTGTGTGTGATTCTGTTTCAATCATTTCTCACCAAATTCTGAACAGAAGAGAAGCAAAACTCAAAAAAAAAAAAAAAGATGCTCAGGCTCAGATCGAGTGGGTCTTTTTTCCGAGCTCTGATCCGGTTTCGCCGAAAAAGGAAACACGCGACCTTTTGATTACCTCATATCAAAATGCATGTCTGCTGCAAGCGAACGATGGCATTTATTATACAGCTCTCTGATAAATAGAAACAGAGATAATGTGTGTAAAAGCCAAAGTGAGGCCAGACTGAAGGGATTTGGCCTTTTCTTTGAAGTGACTTTTATGCATTTTATGTCGGAGTGAAAATGTTTATGTTTTATGACATTCGTGCACTTTTCTGAATTTATCGCGCCATAAACCAGAGGACTTTATGACTATAGTGCAGTCACATGTAGTTACTTACAGCGGATATACTGAGTTTGGGAAAGGAAGGTATTTGTGCAGGAACCTGCCAAGAGAAGAGCCAGAAAATGGCTTAAGGACAGCTGTTTACACACATACCATTAGACTCATCTTTGCCGTCACACTGTCACGCTACCTGCAGGTTTGGCTTTTCAGAACACGTTTTTTTTTCAGAGGTCAAAGAGACTGAAACACAAGGCTACGAAGGACGACCAGTAAAGCCTGATCGGAAAATTGATGTCACCTGCTAGTTTTAGGGGGGGATGGAGCGGATCCCGTCACGGAAGCCTGAGCCTGACCATAACCTTTGATTGGATCATGTCCGTAATAGAGAACCCGAGTGGAGAAAATAAAACGAGTGAGTTGTGAGCAGTTTTGTCGGACCTGGTTCGCTGTCAAGGGTTCAGGGACGACCCGCTGAGGCGTGTGGGAAGAGGAATTGCAGTCATCGAGAAAGGGATGACGATGATGACGGTGGTGGTGGTGGTGGTGGTGATGATGATGTAAGCCTCAGGTTGAGGTCGAGCATTGTCTGTTTTCATCTGGGAGTGCATTAGTGCCCGCCTGGAAAAAAACGCTGACTCAGACAGCCGAGCGTTTGGTCATCCGCTGCATGAACCATCGCGATGATTTGCAGAGCGCTGGGTAGCCCAGTCGCAGGCTATGATACCTTTGTTTCTAACGCTGGAAAGGGTGATTCACTAAGTGTTTCACCTTTCTCGCAACACGGACTTGCCGTTGACCCTTTCTGTGGAACCCTCAGCTGCGGAGGAGCGGCTGAAGATCAAAGGGAGTGTTTGCATTTTGATCGAGTCTCAGGAAGTAAAGTTCAGTTCCGTCCAGACCACCACACGGTTGTTGACACAGTATAAATGCTGCCTGCTCACCGCGCCGACTCCAGACCCCTCGAGGGAGCGGGCCTTGATCCGTTCCCAAACAAACTCCTGCGCAGCCGGACTGAGCTACAAACACGGCAGCCACCCAAAACATGTCCTGAAGGACCAAACGGGAAATGTGATGAGTTGGAACCGCCGTCTTCGTTCGCGTGCGATGAAGGCGTTCCAGCTTTCCGTTTTGACACCTTTATAGATACATTTTATAAGCCATAAAAACACCACCAACATTTGAACGGATTGCGTTTTCTTGCGCCTTTTTCGCAACGCTAAACGTATAAGTGTTCTTTCTTTGCGTCGTAACATTGGCGGCGCTCATCAGTGCAGATGAGTGAGCGTCTGACAGGCAGGATCTGTTGGTTTTCCAATCACACTCTGTCGAGCGCCGTGCCCAATCAAGCACAATCACCGCCGCGGTGCCAGCCAGCTGACGACTGGCAGAGCTGAGGCCGGATTAGTGGGACTGGTTTCATTTATCGTAGGGGGGGGGGGAGCAGTAAACAGCTCAGAAGACGCATCCATGCTTCAATGACTGGAATCAGTCACATCAGTAAAAGCAGTCCGCGAGATTAGCTCTCGACGTCAAGAGAGTTCGAAATAAACCCAGTAACAAGCGTGCAAATTAAAAATAAAACGGTACGTTTCGGTTTGGTGTAAAGCCTCCGCATTGTTTGGGTTTTTTTTCTCTCTGCTGCGCGCTCCTCAATCAGAAAGCAGCACAGCAGCTGCAGGAGGATTAGCAAGACATAATTGCTTTCCTTATTCACTCCTGCACGATTAATACAAAAATATAGACTGGCGTCCGCCGTTTTTGGCTTCGGAATCTTGGTTTTTGTCCATATTTATCAAGGTTTAGATCAATATTAACAGAGTGCAGGCCCGAAGGCCGCAGAGGTCCATAAAACAGAGGGTCTGAAAAGGTAGATGCAGTATGGGAAAAACCCTGCCGGTACTTATCATCCAACTCTTCCAGCTTAAAGCACCGTCCAATCAACAAGAACTCTCTTCTGGCCTGATGTCAAGTTGCTGAAACATCTGAAGCCAACATTGATACAGGAAATAATGTTGATTTGTAGCTCCCTGTTTCACCGAGGCACTTCTTCGCTGTTTGTTGAGACTGTAATACTGCACAACAAATCAATTGCTGATTCAGAATGCACCTGAAGATGTTGCATCGAGCGGACAAAGTGATCATGGAGCAATAACATTATAGACCTTCAAATTTGTCTGTTGCCAGGCTGTTATTCAATTACTGTTGAATTGAAGGGAATTATATTGGGTAAAACATCTGCAGGCTGTTCCTGATAGTTTTCAGCTCGAAGCAGCAGCAGCAGCAGCAGCAGCAGCAGCAGCAGCAGCAGCAGCAGCAGCAGCAACTCTTTAAACGCTGCTTAGTTTTAGTGAAACGACTCGATGCTCCTCAGATGATCCCATTGAGCTTATCGCTTTGCACCGTTATCAACATTCATGAGCAGTTTGCTGACCGAGGCCGACTTAAATGAGGGCGTACCTTGGAATTTAAGTGATTCTCAACTCCATCAGGGAAATTGTGTTTGAATGGTTCGGGCAATATTTACCCTGGTGATTTGCAGTAATACATTTTCCTCGTTCGTTTGCGCCGGATAAAGTGTCGGAATGGGGTCAGAGCTGAATTAACGATTGAGAGCCGCTGTGTGACCTATCCCTAATTAATTAGCTTATCGGCCCGGTTTGCCCTTTGGGCTGCAATTATATGACAGAGGGAATCACAAGGAGGATTGGGTGGGGGGGTGGTTGGGCGGGCGATGGAGGTCGAGCTGTGGAAGCGGAGGGGCGTGCGAGGCTTCCGCTGGGACTCTACGCCGAGGAAACGACGGAAAAACGAGGCGATAAACACAAACCTCTTTGCCTGTTTAAGCAGCACAATCAGCAGCAGATCATTCTAATAAAGATTAATATCTACTGCAAGGGTGTGTTGACACAGTGGGAGGGTGAAAGGAAAGCTGCATGGCTCCCAAAGACAAGCGGCAGAGCTGTGAATTATCACCTTTATCCTTTCTGCTGAGCCCCAAAGCACCACCGCCATATATCTTACCCCCCTTAATGATGCCTCCTCTTTGTGTCCCTTTCTCTCTCTCTCACACACGTACACGCCCTCACGATCTCAAATGTAAAGTGCATGCGACCTATAGACCGTTTCCTCCGGTCCTGGTTTATTTTAAGCCAATAATTGGGTCACTCAAAAGACAGTTTGTGTGTTTGTAGTTGGGCCAGGGGGAGCATTGTCGTGTCAAAAGAAGAGCTTGCTTTACCAAAAACATTGTCGAGCATTGTACAACAGTGGAATTTCTCATGCCAAGCTACTCGTATCTGTCAGTGCGTGCATTCCTCCACGCACCTCAGAGGGAAACGCATGCTGGAATATACGCGTGCACACACAAAATGACTTTCCTCCCTATGGGATTGTTTGATCAAGCAGATCAAAAAAAAAAAAAAAAGATCACAAGGTACCACTTTCATCTAATACCGTGAATTTGAGCAAGGTCAGGCTATAGGACGGGGGCTGAAAATGGGGCTGGCGCGGCACGGCTCAGAACGGAAGATAGCGCGCCGATAATATCCCGCCGGTGACACTTAAATATCGGGATGAGGGAATCAAATACAATTCCCCCTCAGTGTCAATCAGGGCTGCCTGATAAAGGACAGTGGAGAGGTGTTTGCACGCACCGACAACTATCATAGCTGTGCATATTAGATGGGGCTCTCTTCTATTTACCTCGCTGCACTGGTTTCTCGCTTTGTGGAAGGATAAACACAACTGACTCCTGTGTGCTCCCACTGTGTGCTTCATTCGGAATTGAAGCTAAAAACCACTGTCAAAGCTTTAGCCCACTTTATCTAACAAGCTGCAAACATACAAGTATTATAGCGGCGTATTGTGTCTTGCAGCGACACGAAGCAAAACCCTGTTTTTTTTATCGAATACTCTAATATAAGACTGTGCAGGCTCTCGCACACAGCAGCCGAACGAATCCTGCATTTCTGGCCAAAACACAATTGTCGCTTTGAAAGAGGGAACTGCTGCTCTTCCTGCAACATTGACACACCGCAAAAACTTTATGTTTGGGTGGTCTACTGCCTCATCACAAATAGGAAAGGTCTCATTAGGATTGCGGATCGTTTTGGAGAAATCCGTCGGACCGATTTTTGTCTGAAATTTGAAGCTTTCGTGCGTTTTCGCTTGGCAGCAGGACGTGAGGACGCTGAGCTGCGAGATGTGAAAACTTGTAGGAACACAGGTGTTCTGCCAGCTCATTTTGCGAAGACAACGGCGACAAATGCAACATCAAAAGGCCGAAAATCCGACCCAAGACTCCCGTCACGTCACCCCGATTTCACAGCGGAGTGCCAGATAAATCCAAAACGCCGAGTAAACAATCTCGGAGGCATTTTCTTCACAAATGGAAGAGATCCCATGCGTGAAGCTCCTGAGATTGAAAGAAACAAACATTTTGGAAAAAAATTCATCAGGATTACCTTCAAATAGAGGGGGAAAAAAACCTATAAAACAGTATCTGGGGGTCCTGGGAAGTTAACACAGCTTCCTCTCTTGTATTTTGGTGGGTTGAACTGATGGACATCGAGTGGAAATGATGCTTGTTTTGTTGTTGCTGGGCAAAAACATTCAGCTCCTGATTGGCTGCTCAGCTGTGTCCCAGAACGTTGCATCTCAGCTTTCACGTTTTGACCCAAAAAAACCCAGTAAAAACCAAAGAACCACACTGCTCCTGTGCACACCAGCAGTGTGTAGTATGACTAACAGGTCAAAACAAAGTCTCTAAATTACCTTTAAACCCTCTTCGGGTTGAAGAATGGAGGAAATGTGTTCCTCTTCCCTCCAAAATACCTCCTATTGCCATTTTCTCCCTCTCTCTCTCTCTCTCTCTCTCTCTGTTCTTTCTCACAGCGACGCTTCGTGGCCTTTTCTGCTCCGTCAGGAGAGCACTGTCCATCAGGGGTGCCGTAATGAAAAGTGAGCTCTCCCTCTCACCTTCCTCCCCCCCCCCCCCCTTCTCACTTTCACCGCTGTCAGCTGCCGTCTCTCCGAACTTTCTTCTCATTCCTTTCCCCCGCCACGCTCTCTCTTGGCCGCGCAAAGTCACAGCCAAAGTCAACAATAAGGACAGCCGGCGGAGTTTATGGCGAGGGAATAAAGGTCAGCCTGGTGTGGCGGGGTAATGACACAGTATCTGGTTTAATTATTGATTTTATTGTTGACTATGATCGCTGCACTCAGCCCACTAACCACAAAAGTGAAAGGAATGAGACGCCGTTAATTCACTCTATTACGTGAAATCCCGAGTGGTCCTATTAGCCTAAGTCTGAACTTTGGGTGGCGTTTAACCCATTCAGCACCGGAGGAAACTGACTCAACGTCTAAAATCTGAATTCAACGCTTTCGTTTGGCATTGAGATGGTTTGCTTGTTGTTATTTGTGGACTTTCTTGCGACACGGTGACGCGAAGCCATGAAAGCATCAGTGTGACAGGTAAAAGGTGAGACTTGACAGCTACAGACCCTGCCCTCCCTCACCCCCCCCCCCCCACACCCACCCCCCCAATTAAAAGCGAAAGCTCTGAAGCGGGAGCGACTGGTGGCATCTGCATCGTCTCTCTTTTCTGCTGCATTCTCTAGGGCAGCGGTGCCATTAGCAGAAAATTGGACAGGCAGAGAGATAATCGTGCCCTTCGAGAAACGCTGCACGCACTGCACACACATATCCGTAATCCTGTATTTAGCACAACACACCCACATTCGCCCACGCGCGCGCACGTATAAAAAAAAAAAAAAAAGAGGAAATTGCTTGCGACTCTCACCTTTCCTGCAGCAGATGCCCCTTGGTCCACGGAGAAGCTGCAGAGAAGCACATGAAAAAGGACCAATTACTCAAAGAGGGTCAGCTCAGTCACACAGACGGGTTCAGGGGTCCTCGTGCGTGCACGAGTAGCCACGGACTGCTCTGGTTTAAAAGCCGAAAATGTCATCTTCAATTGAAACGCGCCACTCCAGCACCCGTCTGTGTACAAACTGACCGGACCACCACAAAGGAAAACGAAGCGATAAATGGACACACCGTGAATTCATGACAAACACAAAACCCCCTTCTGAGATGAAGGGATGATGAATAAAAATAGCAGGAGGACAGAAAATGAAATAAAACTTCCACTAATTCTGGATAAAATAGGAAGTCTCATGAAATTTTGAGCCCCAAGACTTCCCGGCGGTTCTGCAGCGCACGTCTCACCGTGCATGTGCCACGGACCATCAGGCCGTGCAAACTGTATGAGCGACTGCGTGGCTGAATACGGAACATCCAGTCCACTTACACGCAAACACTTCAGAGCTTGTAAATGGAAAAGAAGATTTGGGAGTATCTTGACGGACAGCATTTCATCCTTTTCGGGATACGTTCTGCATTTATCAAAGGCTGATGAACACGTCGCACGGGGGAATTTTTCGAGCCCCCGCCGCGGCTTTTCACTGGTCCTCGGCGACCGTGGAAGAGAGGCTGTTTCAGTGGAGATGTGAGGCGCGCGTGTCATCCAGCCAAGGTTTCCCCAGCACATTTAAAGCACAGACACCACAATGCATGTCACGGAGAGAAAACCCACCAACGCATTCCCTCTCTTTCTCTCTCTCTCTCTCTCCTGAGATCATAACTGAAAAGGATGTCGGAGACATGTGTGATCTCCCCCCCCCCTCCCTCCCCCCCTCCCCCGTATTCCTGCATGTGCGAAATGACTCGAGGAGAAGTCTTCACATCCTCGAGCGCCCACAAAATGAAAAGCCTCTAAATCCACCAGCAAATGTGACAGCTGGAAGAGCCACCTCCGGGGGGGTCTCCGGAAAAAACCCCAACAAAGAACGCGGAATTAAACCGGCGCTTCAGAAATGCTGCGATCCCAACTGCAGCCGTGCAATTAAAAGGGAAAAGTCTGTGTTCGAAACCTCGTTTTGGGACTCAAATTCAATTAACCCGGCCGACTTCCGAGACCCAATGAGACCTTCCTGTTTGTATTTCCCCCCCATCGCTGATGTTTTTTAATGTCTCCTCCCCGGATGCTGCCTTTGTGATGTGGGATAATTGTCAGAGTTTAAGGACAGGACATTTAGAGAAACTGAACGTGCGCGGCACTCTGAGCTCGCCCACTTCAAATATGCAAATTTGGGCAATAACACGAGCAGCTGCGACTTCACCCGACATCCTAACTTGATTCCCAGCCCCCTGATCCAATGACTGTCATTTGAAGTTAGGACAAATGTTAGAAAAATATGCAATCTATTTATAGAACTCTATATCAATGTAATGTCAGTACAGTCAACAAAAGTCGGTACGTCTCCTTGAAATCATCGAAATGAAAAACACCAGAAGGAAGTGAAGAAACAGATCTCCGCGTCTGTGCTCTATTAATTACATGAGAAAATAATCTTGGCATTTGCATCAGCTTTTAATTTGGTGGGTGGCGGTTTTATTTTTGATCGCGAGCCGCGAGTGGAGAAGATCAGTTGGTATTTCGAGAGCAGCCGGAGTTTCTTCATGCGAGTCGAGTCAAAGAACAACAGTAAATTGTTCTTTTCAATCCATCTGTGAAGTCGCAAGTTCGGCTTTTTTTTTTTTTTTTCCCCTGTGCTGAGTGGTATTAATGGAGCGGGCTGCTTTTTGTCCTCGGCTGAACAAAGGGCCTCATGCAATTAGGGATTCAAGAGCTACAAACAAGTCAAACTGTAATCCATTACCTCTCAAACGAGCAATTATATGGCTTCTATTTTAATGCGATGGCAAATTAGGGGCTCACATTTGATGGCAGCCCTTAAATACTCCCTTTGTCACCTGCTCTGAAGCAAAGGTGGTCGCTGAAGTTGATGAAGTCGCCGTCTTTTTGGACCAGGACGTTAGGCTGAGATGATATCTCTCTCCTATTTGAATGATAAATCAAAGCTATGGATGCTGAAGAGCCCGTCAACATTAAGGCAAAAAAATCATCTTGTTGCAAGCGGACAATGATCAGCGCAGAGTCAGTGAAACAAAACAAAACTCCACCACCATGCCTGTTTAGAACATGATCATTAAAGGAACGAATCTGAAAAAATGTCAAAGTCACTTGTTGGGCGCTCACCCTGCCACGCTGCTGTTTGCGGAGCTCTCGGCGATCTGCGAGCTGGCGATCCACTTGGTCTCCCCCACCACCGTCCTGGCGTGCGGCAGCCGGCCGACGTCCTTCACCGTCATCATCAGGTGCCGCGAGGACTTGAGGACGCGGACGGCCTCGTCGTGCGGGATGCTCAGGAAGCTGCGGCCGTTCACCTCCAGGATCTGGTCGCCGACCTGCAGGGAGGGGACGGGACAGAGAGGCGCGACGGGCGGGACTGAGCAAGGCGGCGAGGATGGATCGGGCAGAGGCTGCCGCATGCGAGAGGTTCAGAGGTTGAAGGTTCAGACAGAGAGGTCATGTCACAGATGGAGGTGGTAGAAGAATGGATTAGTGCTGTGTGTCGCTCTCGGTTTGGGAAGTAAACAGAAATCATCACGTACAGAAGACTGAGCAGTAAATCCTGAATCTTGTACAATTTGTACTAGAAAGTATTTCTGATATGCAATTTCAGGTTCAGCCTGAAGGAGGCTGCAGAACAAGAGGTATCAGGTCCATACAAAACTCCACCAGCCAGCATCTCCCATAACAATGAGCTCAGCCCTCCATGGCGCACGGACCCTCGTCCGTGGGGAGGGAGGATGAAGCAGCGCCGCCTCAATCTCGCCGACAACCTCTTGATCTCTGCATCTGTCTTGCATGAAGTCATCCCACCGCTATCAATCATACACGCCGATACCGTCCGTTTCGTAAAGGTGTCCACGCAAATCGGCTCTATGGATTGTCAGGTTCACGCACCAACCTCAACTACCTGGAAACTCCTAAATATTACAGGATGTACCTGGAGAAAAGTGAACACCTTCTCACCAAACTGACGATCCTCGCTGAGCTGATGCAAATGATCCTTAACTTTAATCACTTCTTTAAGCTTCATATCCTATTTTTTTGGGGGGGCCACACATTGCTGGCAATGCACTCAGCGTGAGCAGATGTACAACTAAATAGGTCCTAATCGCCTAGCAAATCAAATCACGAGGAATACTACGTCTTAATGCCCAAATCACGGTAGCCATGGCAACAATGAACAATCTGTCACCGAAACGTGAACGAGTGCTGGCCTGAGGCTGAGAAAATAATCCGCTGGGTAACTGCGTCCGTCTCGTTGCTTCAAACGGAGTCCATCACCTTTTATCTCTCGCCGCAACTGTGTCATAAATTAGTCACTGAAAATGAGCCGGCCACACCAAACGGCAGAGCGGCAGTGCTCGCGAGTCGCCCGCTCTGGCGTTCAAGCCCGACGTATTGTTAGCAGTCCAATAAAACTCCCTTGATGTCGCTTTGCTCTTGCCTCCGTTTTATTCTTTTCACACCGTGGTCGGCCAACCGCACCTCGAGATTCCTTTTAATGCTCCCTGAGAGCGGCAGCCAATATGAGCTGGAGATTAAAGGTGCTCCGACTCTCATACATTACAATTTTTTTGGGGGGGAGCGGTTTTACAACTGTGTGAGGTCACCAAAAACCCACATCTGTCAGTCCTAATGCAGGGCGGCACCCCGCTGACACGTCGGAGGACATTCTCCACATAAACCTCAGACTCCCCTGTGATCATTTATCGCGCGGAACCGTTTGACTGCAAATGAAAGAGAGACATAATCCAAACTGTGCTCGCAGAGAGAGAGAGAGAGAGAATAGAGAGAGAGAGAGAGAGAGAGAGAGAGAGAGAGAGAGAGAGAGAGAGAGAGAGAGAGAGAGAGGAAGCGAGAAAGAGAATAAGCACACGCCCAACATTTTCCAGGTCAGCCCAAACGCCCCGGGCTAAACTCGCCGTTCTGTTACTGTTTTTCTTCTCCCCCCTCCCCCTCCCCCCCACCCCCTCCCTCCTCTCATCCTCTCCCTCTCTTGCCCAGGGGCAAAGTCGAGCTGCAACAGGATTCTGCCGTTCCCACGGAGACCGGAGAGACGGTGCTGCCATGGCAACGAGGCATCGCTTGCTGGAGCGGAGAGAGAGAGAGAGAGAGAGAGAGAGACACACTCCATCTCCATCTCCCTCCCATGTCCCTCCTTCTCGCGCTTCTCGCGCTCGCCCGCCGCCACCTCCCGCTCTTTTTTTCCTCTCCTCCGTAAAATCGAGCAACCTTCCGCCCCTCCCGATCGATCCTCTCCTCCCTCTCGCTTTCTTCTCCTCCGCCCGCCGCCGCTCCGCCCGTCCCCCCGCCGTCCGCGCGCGCCGGCGCGGCGAGAAAAACGGTTACGCGGAGCGCCGCTATCCGTCAGGCGGCCGTAATTAAGCGACTCAGACAGCGGCGCTTGTATCGGGGAGGAAGGCCAGACTCCCGCTTCTCACGTCCCACCTCCACGCCTTCACTGAGCGGCAGAAAAGAGGGAAAAACATTCGGATCGAGTGGCCGCGCTCGATCACACTCTTTCAGTTCATCCGGCCGTCCGGGCTGAAGGTCGCCAGCGAGGGCTGAGGTTACAACAGGAAGTGCCGAGAACCGCGGCGCCAGCGAATCGGCTGTTAATTCTTCAGGAACGAGTAGTAAAAGTCTGAGCGAAAGTTACCGCTCAGACTGACACCGGTACAGTTTGGAGGCTGGGGGCATCGGGCGATGTCAGGGACGTCAAAGTAGTCAGTGAGCGTTGTCATGACGAACGGCGACCAGGTAGGGAGAGGGTGTCACTTATTACGGTGGCAACAGGCGCCGCTCCGAGACTGAACCCAGACGGCTCTCATCTCATCGACGTGACTTCATCGGCGCCTCCCCGCTGACATTTACTCCGGCTTGCCCTTTAGCGTTTCGTTGCTTCGCTGCCGTTCGCGCGCGGTACACCACCCTCCTCCTCCTCCTCCTCCTGCTCCGTCACCGACCCCCACGACCTCCCTCCCCTACATCGGGGTGGGGGGGGGGTCTTCGGCCGGACAGAGGTGTGGCGGCGGCGGCGGCTGGCCACCAACAAGTTTGACACCCGACGCGAGGTCGCCTGGAGGAGGTTCGGGCGAAAACGTGCCTGACAGTAGGAGCTTGAACTTATAGATTATTTATGTGGCTGTCAGGGACTCTCAGCATCACCCACAGCAGGGGTTTGCTGGTGTAAGGGGTGGTTGGGGGGGGGGGGGCGGGGGGATGTCTGCGTGAGTGTGTGTGCGGGAAGGAGAGTTTGAAAACAGAAGGGACGGCGATAAGATGGAACGGCGACGGGCCGAATGAAAACGAGGTCGGAGCGTTTTTCCCGGAACTCGCGTCTTCACCTTCGCTTTGGCGGCCCACCCCGTCCGCAGCTTACGGTTAAGTGATATGTGTGCTGACAAGCCCCGTGGACGCGGCGCGAGGGTCCGCACGCGCGTGCACGGCGGACACTCAAGCACAGGTGTCGCTGAAAAGGTCGACTTGCTCCGCGTCGGTTCCCATCCATCAAGCCCGGAGCGTTTTGCTTACTCAAATCCTCGCTCCTCCTATAGCTGATGCAGTATAGGAGGAGTCGCCGCGGCCGCGCCCACAAAAGCGCCGCGCGGATCTCTAATGGTCAGTATGGATTTCTACGCGCATATAGGACGATTACCGGCCGCGGCCCGTCGGAGCCATTAGCGGGAACACTGTGACACATTTATGGCGCCGCTCTGAGCTTCTTTTGGACGCCATCGCAAAAAAAAAAGTATACGTGTCTGTGTGCGTTTGCTTTCGCCTGATTTATGCTGCTTTGAAAGGGATCTCTGGGTCACTCCGTGGTGGACAGAATGATGCGTCCAAGGGGGTTCACTTCCTGCGGCAGATGGTGGTCCCCATGCCCTCAGTTGGGCGAAGAAACAAAGGGTGGAGGATTCAAAGGGGCGGGCCGGTCCAACGGCTGAGCGCCGCTCGCGATGTGCGATCGCGTTCTGGTTCTGTTTGGTTCTTTTCGCGACGTGAAAAGTGACTCTTTTGTGCACGACTTTGTCATGAAGTTCGGGACAGTAGAATTCGAACACAAACACCTTGTTTTCCAGATATTAATGGTTTCTGATATTAAGGTTGTTCGCAGGAAACGTTAAAGACGTCCAAAAACGTAGAAAACGCTCGCCGACCCTCGTGCCCGACACACTGTTGCGTGTCCACCGGTCACGCCTGCAAACTTTCTTCCACATTCCCCCGTTCATCAACATGTGACACACACACACACGGCTCGGAGCTCCGCCGCACACACACACAAACACACAAACACTCGCAGGCATCCCGCACAATGAGCTGCTGTGTGTCGCCATGGACACACACATCATGTATACATACGCGCAGAGAGAGAGAGAGACGCACATGCCGACACACACGCGCTCGCATACACACGCGCAACGACCCCCTGCGAGGTGTCTAAATAAAAATCCGCCGACCACACCGGATATGCATCAGCGGTTGTCATGGCCACCAATGAATGTTCTTCGGGGTTGCTAGGGCAACAGCTTGGGGAACTCTTTGCCAGCCTGTCACTCCTCTCGGGAGAAGGGAGCGGGCAAATAATGATGATTAAATATGTTTTTTATGGGTACATGGCACTTAGCGTGTGTACGTGTGTGTTTCTGCGTGTGCACATGTGTGTGAAATGGCGCGTGTGTGTCTCTGCGTGTTTGTGTGTGCGTGTGCGCGGATGTGTCTCAGAGTGAGTGGGACTGAGTTGGTGCATTTGTTTTGAAGTCGGAGGCTGTGTGTTGGTTTTATGAGTGTCATATGGGTGTGTTTTGTGTATACATTTGACGTTTGTGTGCGTGTGTGTGTGTGCGCGCGTGTGCGTGCGTGTGCTGCAGAATGACAGAATTATGTGAGTGAGTCAAAGTGACTTTTACGAGAAGAAAGATGAATGAATGAGTTTGCAGACAGGATCCCTTCTACAATTAAAGGAAATGGTGTGAGAAAAATGATCCACTTGTCAGTCGTGGTGTGACACAAACACACACACACACACAAACACACACGTTTGCAGACTCATCTCGCTTTCAGCGTGTGATCCAGGTGACACCGTGCGTGTACCTGTGTGACTGGAAAGAGTTGTGAATCCATCCGTCCGCGCAAGCGAGCGCCGCTCGTATCAAACCCACCGCCACTCAAACTGACACATACGGGGGGATGAGCGAAAGAGAAAGTAGGACCCAGTTGCCATGGCGATGCAATCAGCTTTCAGCCGAGGCGCGCGTCTCCTGGGCGCTGTCAACATTCGATACTACCTGAATAACAAACATCTATGAACACACTCTTGCGGCGCATTGTGGCATCGGGGGAGCGGAGAGGGATAATGGACGAATTTGTGTTCTCCTCAGTCTCCGTCTGTCCAGTGACATCATGGGGTGGAAATCAGAGGGGGGGGGGGTTCGAGAGGGCTACGTCGACATAAATAATGTCTTTTTGCCTTTAAATTGTGGTTCACAAACAACGGCACCATCTGATTTTAAATACGCAAAACGTAGTGAGCTTGATCTATTCATAGTGAAATAATAAAGCTTTTCTGCTCTCATGGATCGAGACCCCCGACTGACCTGTTGGCGGACCCCCAAGAGTGACTCCTGGGAATGCGCCTCACAACAACGACAACCAAGTTTTGCGCCTGAGTTGCCGGTGCGTTTGATCCTTCGGATCCGCACTGTTTGTCCTGTTTGCTTCGGACGTGTCCCCCGAAATCCGATGTGTTTTTTCTTCAGGAGCCAAACAAAGTCGGAAAAACCAACTGGAGCACATCTTCCTGCAGCGATCGAATTACTTTTGTTTGCGGGCTCCCGCTGTCCTCGTCCTCCCTCCGTCTCTCATCCCCGCTGTCCGTCGTCCCGCTTCCCCCTCCCGCTCGTCCGTCTCCTTCGCCGCTTCTCTCCCCTCGTTCTCCTTCTCCTGCCCTATATTCTTACTCTAATCTGGTCCAGTCGGACTTCTTGTCTGACTCTGGTAATCTTGTGAGGACAGATGGCGTGCGCGCGCGGGCGCGGACCCTCGCTCTCGCTCATAAACATTCGTCGCGCATTCGCTACCCCCCGATGACCCAGATGGGCCTGGTATTCGCGTCGCGTCACGTTTTCCCACCGCCAGACGCTCGGAGCTCGCGTCGCCACTGGCCCGCGCGCGTCACGCGACGCGCTCAACGGCGGCAGATCGATGGCGGCGTGAGCGCTCGGCGTCGGGTCCCCCCCCCCCCCCGGAGAGACGTCTGCTGCTCGATCTGCGGCCGTCGATGCGAGGCAGACCTATAATGCCCGGGATGCTCCGGGCGGCAGCCGACTCCTGGTGCCGGTGCGCGAGCGTTTGCCCTTGAATGTCACACGATCTATTAAATATGTCAAAGAGATGTGAAGCGATGTGTCCCTAGATCCCAAGTGAGACTTTGCCTGGCATGTTGTTAAAAAACAACAACAATCTTATCGTTATCCAGACTGTCCCTGAGGTGAAAACGCACCATATCGTAGAGTATCGGCTCCTTTTTATCCTATCGGACATCTGCGATTTGGTCTATTTTTAAGAGGTCTCCATGCGATCAAATGTGGTCCGAATAAGCTTGTCCCATTGGTGCATCACAGTAACGCACAGAGGCAAAGGAAAGCGCAGGGTTCAGGGATAATCCCCCCCCCCCAGGGCTCATTATACAAACAGCCCTTTGGGCTAAAAGTAAGTCAAGTCAATGGTTTGTAACCGAAAGGAGACATTAGGCCGGCCGCGCCGAGTGGAAGGTGCAGCGGGGAAGCGCCCGCCAGGTAGAAGACCTCGCCGACAGACGACAGACCATTAGTCTCTCGCGGCGACTCCGTCCAGACACAACCAATCAATCTCCGGATCATTTGCGAGTCCTCTGGTGCATTTCTAATGAGCTAATCCGCTCGGCAGACACAGGAGAGGATCACCTACAACCCAGGAAGAAGAAGAAGAAAAAAAAAGAAAGGGAGCCGGCCTGTGACCGAAGGGGGGGGGGGTTTATGTATCCCATCGATTCCGGGCGCGTGAGAACGAGGCTGAACCTTCGCGTCTCGGAAAACGCGCCGCGCGCACCGCCTATAGGATATACGTCGATACGGAGCTAAGTTGCAGTTCTCCTTTCATCTCGGACGAGGTTGTGGCGAGACAAAAAAGAAAGTCACTGCTAGAAAAAGAAGGAAAGCGCGGGAGAAACACACGGGGCCATCGTGGTCTCGTCGGAAAGCACTCCCCCTCCCCCCTCCCGACGCACCACCGTCTCCCAGCCTCTGTTTGACACCGTCTCTCACCTTCAGGGAAGGGTCTTGATTGAAGGGGGGAAGAAGGTGGTGGTGGTGGTGGTGGCGGTGCTGGGGAGGGGAGGAGTGGGGTGGGGGGATGAAAGAAACACGGCGAGTGTGATGGAGGGGCAGAAAAACGCAGATGAAAGACAAGCGCCAGAGGACGGCCTTTGTTGTGAACGGCGATGGATCAGGAAGCTTAGAGCTCCGAGAGGAGGAGGTCAGGGGAGGAGAGGGGAGGTGGGGGGGGGACAGCGGTACCTTGCGGTACCTGAGACGACTCAAGTCGACCTTGTGGCAACTTTATCCGAACTGTTTTTCGACTCTGGAAGGGGCTGACGGAGCCCTGCTCCGTGGTGCAGATCCGCTGATCGCTGCGAAGCGCTCGCAGCCAGCACCAACCAGGAAGTTCCGACTCCAAGTCCGAAGACTTTTCCGGGTGGCGTCCAATTCTGCTGCCCGATGTCGCCTCCGCTTGTTTCGCTCTCTCTCCTGCGGGGCCGGAGTTTTCCGGGAGAGTGCACATTAGCGAGTCGCTCAGGCTTTCCAAATTGGGAAAGAAAAAAAAAAGTGTGCCGAAAAGCTCCTCGCAGGAGGCGCGAGGTGAACCGAGGGGAAGCGTCTGAGCAAGCCGCCTCTCCGGGGACTGCTAAACGGATGAATTCTGCCCTTTTTTTCCCCTCCCCCCCCCCCCCCCCTCACGCGCTGAATGTCACCGACACGCTTCGCTTCCTCTTTCACATAATCACCGCATATTCCGGAGTGACAAACCGAGTTCCTCATCAGGTTCGTCTTCATTTTCGGGGGGCTGCTGTCAAATCGAAACTTCCAATGTCAAAGGGAGAGCTGATTAGAAGTGAGACCCTGAACTTCCTGGTACACAACTGAAAGAACTGCGTTAAACTACGAATCTCAGAGCACGTTCTACGAGATGTCATCGACGGCCATCCAATATCCAGCCGGCTTTGGTTACCGCGATTACGAGCTCGCCTTATCGACGGACGCATCGGACAGTTGCGCCGTCGCCGCGACAGCTCCCGATGGGTCCAGTGAATTAGATACGAAGACGTCAGAGCGGAGCCCTGCCTGCCGCAGTCAAGCCCTCATCAAGTCAGGCCGCGCACGCCGCCCGCGAGGTCGGGCCTCTCAGACAGAAGCGGGAAGGAACAGGAACACGGTTTCATTTTGTGGGGGCGAAAAGGTGGCCGAGTGAGCAGAGGCCGGAAAAACCGGGGCGCGGCGAATTCGATTGGACTCCGATGTGCCGACGAACGGATCGGAAACATGAAGAATTTATGAGGAGGACAGAAATTCTCCGTGTTGCTTCTGTTTACTCTTGTGGGACCGAAACATCGTTTTCGATTCTGTTCCGATCTGAAATCACTGCTGACGTGTCTCCTGCGTGAATGCGCACGGACCTCTGGGCGCTGCTCACCTGGATCCTGATGAGATCATGAGGCAGCAAGATGAGGGGAGCGTGCAAAAGCCATAAAAAATAGCGCAAACGACTCAAAATGTTTATCACATAACAGCAGAATCGAAATTCTCAAAACAAGATAAAGAGGAATGTAGTATTTAATCATTTTATCTTTAAAAAATCTACATTTAGATAATTCCTCTCAATGTGTTCCATTGTGAATAACGTGATGTCAGCTGTCAGTCAGCTGTTTGTGTCCAGATTTAACCCTTTGATTTTTTCTCCCAGGCAGAATCCAGAGACATTCATGTGTCTTTGTCCTCATGACAACACGCTGCGGACCACTGGGCTTCAGGTCTCTCCCCCCAACACGACTTTGTTCTCCAGCAGGAGACGGACATTGGAGGTTGACTTGTGGATCACTTGTCTGGAAACGCTGCTGCTGAGGCCTGATGTTGCCCCCTCCCCCACCCCCCACCCACACACACACTCATTCAATCGGTGATGTGGCCGAAGCATTGATCTACTTGACCAGGCTCTTGAATGAGGAAGAAAAGGACGGAGGGAGGAGAGGAGTCGCGGTGGGCTGGACGACCGCTCCCCACGGACGGCTCACCTGTCTGCACACACACACACAAAATGAGCAGACATTATATGCAGTCGGGGAGCGATTCTCTCGTGTGGATGGAAAAAAAAAACCAACAACCTGCAAATCCTGCACGGTGACTGAGAGGCATTGTGTAGATGGCGAGATTTGCTGAAATTTGATGCACAACAGTGGGGACGGAGGCAGGAAGCGACAGCGGGGGTATTTTGGGAAGATGGATGATGTTGAGAATGGGAAACAGAGGAGGAGAAATGGAGAAGCATGTAGACAGGCAGCAACAGAGAGAGAGAGAGAGAGAGAGGAAGCAAGGAGAAGTGGGGGTGAGTTCATATTGGGGAGGGGGGGAGGTGGTGGTGGATGGTGGGAGACTAGGCTACATGACGTTTGTTTCCATGGTGATGGTCTCTCTCTGTCTCCCACACGTAGGGAGATGGTGCTTTAATGTGTGTGTGTGTATGTGTGTTTCTGCATTTGCGTGGATGCGCATGTGTTTGTGTGTAATGGCATCCCCCCCCCCCTTTTCTGTCAATAAATAGCCGAGCTCCTCTCGTTGGCATAGTGGGCATTTTATTGATACTACAGTAAAACCACAGCTGTGAATGATCCCTTGCTCGCGCTCGGGGAACGCTCCTGAGCTTCACGCTACTACACACACCTCGCTGGAGGCAGCGCTCGGAGTGTTGTTGTTGTTTTAAAGGGAGCAGGTCCCCGCGCGAGCCGGCGCCCAGGACGCCGTCCGAGTCCCCCATCCGGGGTGGGGGGGTGCTTTGACTCCCCCGCTTTGCCGGGGAAAAAAAGGTGAGGTCCACGCACCCACCACGGGGGTCTCAATTTTCCAGTCCATGGACCAATGTTACCGCGTGGAATGTCTCAGATAGGAAATCTGCATTAAAAAGATGTCTCTCAAAAAAAAAAAAGAAGAACCCCCCCCCCCTTTGAAATGAAATATTCATGAATATATGAATCTAAATGCAGCATGTGCCCACAGACACCCACCCATCCCAACCTGCCTGCACAAGGGGGTGCAATCAGTTGCAAAGGATCAGTCTGTTTTTCCACCCGTGTTTTTCTTGCCATCCGGGCTTCTACTCTCTGATGACTGTAATAATGGTTAAAAATAGTCGCGAGTAGGCTGATGATGTCTTACCATTTGGCGGCGAAGCGCTACAGCATGATGGCGGGCTTTCAACTTTATTGGGAATAGACATATGAGAGCTGCAGCTTGAATGTGAATTGAATTTCAGAAGGGGGGGGGGAGGGGTGGGGTGAGGTTGGGGAGGGTGGAGGAGGGGGGGCGCGGGAGAGGGGGTTTCAAATGCAAGACCTCCTGTCCGAGCCTGGAGATGTCTGTGTATGATAGTGCATCAACATGGTACGTGTGTGCGTGCGTGCATGCAAGGGTGCGTGCATGCGTGCGTGTGTGTGTGTGTGTTTTTTGTGCATGTGTGTGTGTGTGTGTGTGTGTGTGTGTGTGTGTGTGTGTGTGTGTTGGGGGGGGGGGACTGGCTGATATCTGTGTGGGGCGTGACCGGCATGGCGAGAAGATCCGACTGTCGCGCCGGATCCACCGAGCAGCAGCAGGAGGGGGAGGAGGAGGAGGAGGAGGAAGAGGAGGAGGAGGAAGAGGAAGGGGAGGGAGAGGAGGAGGAGGGTGGCTGGGGAATTGGCATGGATCTTGAAGGCAACATCGCCCTCTGGTGTCAGAGCAGCGTCACAAAAACAACAGCAGTTTAAAAAAAGGGTGAGTGAACAATAGAAAAAACGGCACTTATATTGCAGCATACTGCAGTGTGAAAGTTGTAAACGACTAGATGCGCTCTTTCAGCTTGTTTACGTGCAACACACACACATACACGGACATGCCTGCACTGATTTACCTTCATATAATACAGACACTCTCTCAACAGACGTTACCCAGTTCTAAACTTTAAACATCGCCTCATATTCCGGTGCGTTAGACTCTGGCTCCTGTTGCTGATCCAGCCATTCATACAGGTCCCCACGGTCCTCACAAGGTCTGGAAAGCATCTCCGCACGCACTCATAGGCGCAGTCGCTCACTCGTCTCCTCTCAGGCAGACAACCAGACACTCAATTGAGCATGCAGAGCCAGCGTCATTCATTTGGAGGGTTTGGCAGATTTCCATGCCAACATCGGAGGAGATAATTCAGGGTACACATCCGATTCACTCCATTGACTTGATGTATCGCTGTTAACACCCACAAGACACACACGCACACGCGCGCACGCGCACACACACACACACACGCATGCATAACCGATACTTGTGGGACTCAGCTCTGCTCATCCCTTACCACCCTCCCCACTATCGGTGCAAAACCCACACACTAACATTAACCTTATTGTAACTTTGACACCATGAATGTATGGAAAACATCTCAAACATGAACCAACTCATTATCTTTGTGGGACTGTCACACGGATGCAATGCAAAGGCCTTCCTTCCTCCTTAAAACCGTCCATAACTAATACAGGTGACTGACTAACACTATCCCCACTTGTAACACCAACGTTGAGATAACTTCAGTCCCATAACTGCACATTATGGGTCTCACAGAGCAGGTTGGACCCCACAACTGTTGTGAGACTCCTGTTTAAGTTCCAGTAAACAAGGGAACACCAGACCAAGGACACATTTCCTTTGGTCACGTTCTTCCAACTCTTTTTCAATTAGCCTCAGTTCTGAACAAACTGACATAGATGGGGATTTTTTTTTTTTTTAAGCTGATTGGATCGTCGGGACTTGTTCTGATGTACCATAGTGAGTGAACCTGGAAAAAAACCCCTCTGACTGATTGCTGTTCACAGTTGAACCCAGAAGACGTTTGAAGTTAAGAGCTTCCGTGAAAACACAGGAAGGGCCCAGTGTCCACCAGAGGGAGCCGGAGGTTAGCTCATCCCTTCGCAGTGAGACCATCCAGGAGCAGGTGGGACCCCTTGCTCACAAGTCAACGTGCTGCAGTTAAAAGTCCGACAGGTCGACTTTGCCAGCTGGTTGAAGTAGAAACGCTTCAGATCAGGCCAGCTGTTCTAAAGCACTCATGGAACATTTCACTCAGTGGAAGTTTGCTCAACCATTTCCCAACCTGCATCAAGGACGCACCGATCGAACGGGGAGAGTGAGCAAACAGGCTCTTTGGGAATATGAGAAACAGTAATGAACCAGAAAAAATGGAGACTTTTATCTAATCGGAACGTTATTCCACACTTATTGAAGTGTTGATTCAAACATCCCAGCTGCCATGTCTCATTTACCCAAGTCTAAACTCCCCTTCCTTCTCAGTCTTCAAACAACGTTTTTCGAGTCTTTAGGAACGAAAGGCCTCCGGGCAGAAAATGAACACGTATCTTATTTTGATTTGACACACGAGGGCTTAAATTTGTGGATCCGGAAAGTGTAATGACTCCTCCCAGCACTCACAGTGAGTATAAACAGCACGTCACCTCTGGTTTGCTTGCCTAATCGTCTGAATGACCCCGGAGCGGAAGGTCGCACGCTTCATTTCACCAGCAGATAGCGCATGGAAATAGGAGGCCGAGCTCCGAAGCTCCACGAATGAAGTGATGAGGCTGATTTTTACATAATTACTTTGGAGTTTCCTGAAGCCAGCAAAGAGGAGTCGGAAACAGGGGGAAAAAAAGACAGACGTGGAAGCTTGAACAAAACTCTGTTTGAGCTGGTTCAGATATCCGTGGTAACGAACAATCGTGGCGTCATTTAATGAAGTCCTTCTGCAGTCGGTCTGAGACCTCCCCTGCCAGGTCTCAGGTAAAAAAAGGGGGAGCAATACTGCCAGTTGAAAACGGGCCGCAACGGAGCCGGGGTCCGATGAGTTGTTTCTGCTGAGGCTGCAAATGGTGCGCTCGGGATTTGGCAGCTTGCTCCCGAATCCATCAAGCTCACCTGCCTCGTGGCAACAGCCCAGACTGCTGCTGCTGCTGCCCGTGTAATGGTGCAGGCGATGTACACCTGGCACAGTCAGGGTCCTCACCGCCCATTGATTATGGTTTGATGGATGTAACGAAGCTAGATGGTTTCATGGCCATGACGATGGGTCATGCGGGTTTGGCGTTGAGGCCCTGTGGGATGATCCACGGAGAGAGACCCCCCCCACCCCCGAGCCGAGATCCAGGTGGTCTCGTACCGACTTGATTCTTCAAATGATGGAGATTCAAGTGGAAGAACGGGCTGGAAAAACCTGCAAGTCCAGATGACTACAGATCATCATGACCTGGTTAACAAACAAAGGTGGTGGGACACATTTGGACGAAGGGGATCATTAGGAATACCTAAAAAATCTCCGCTAAGCTTTGGTTTTTTTTTCACCTTTTCAATCGAGCAGCTCTCGTTAGCGAGGCAGTCGTTGGCTCCGAGTTTTTCGCGGCGGTAATTCATCGAACCATCTCGGCCATCAACGTCCAGATTATGTGGTGTTCGGGCACCGGCCCAGGCACTCATGAAGCAGTTATCGGGCTCAGTGGGCAGAGCTCCAGGTCCACATCGATCTCCATAAAAATCAATCTAAATTCAGTCGAAAACGCTTGTTTTTTTCGCGGCGAGAGTAGCCAGAACATGCAGTTAACAGATCTGCAAGGAAGACGTGGCGTCTTTATGAGCCCCCTCTTAGCAGGTGGGAAGGGGGGGGCGGCCCAAAGCTCCCGTTGTCTCGATTGATGGTTTGCGCCATGTCAGTGTTGCCCACATCCACATCGTGCATTGATACGATTCAAAGCACATGAATATTGGTCCGAAGTGCCACTGCAGGCGATGAAGAGTCAAATCATTCATGTCTGGCATTTGAAGGTCCTTCGCCTTCGGAACTCCAACTGGTCTCTGAAAGAACACACACTTTTACGGGTTAACAACGTCATCATTAAATGCCTTTTGGGTTGTCATGTCCTTTGCGCCCGAGTTAAAGGTCACACGCTCGATTTCACCGCCTTGATTTGTATGTCTTTACTTCCTCTGCTAATGTCAGGAGCAAATGAATGGCTCTGGCTTTGCATAATTACCTGGTAGAAGGAAGGAGGAAAAGAAGGGGGGGGGCGAATAAAAGCTAGTAAAAGCTCACACAAGGTTTGGGATGTGTTGGGGGGAGGGCAGAAGGCTGAAAGGGCAAGAAGAGTGGGCCACGCGGGGAGAGCGGGAGCCTTTCATCATCCAGGTAGGACTCATTTTGGGAGGTCGACGGGTCTTTTTTGTATTCAGGTGCGAATGTCAATGAAAAATGTTGTTTCCTGAAGGTTTTGCAGAATGATGCAACAGCTGGTTCTGACTTTCTTGGGTGAGTGAGCGCCGTGACGCTGATAAAATAAATCAATACTGGGTTTTTTAATTCAAAAACTCAACTGCATTCGAAGACATCGTGACATTCGTCATGTCGTGGCCTCCCTGTGTCCCGCCAGGGCTGCCTGGCTGCCTGCCCGCGTCCGTCTTCCGGGAGTACCACTACGTGGCTCTCCCCAAAACGTGGGCCGAGGCGCGCGGCCACTGCCGGGCCCGGTTCAGCGACCTGGCGACGGTGGGCGGCCAAGACGACAGCGCCAAGCTGCGCGGCGTCCTCCGGGGGCGCGGGGCGCACGCGTGGATCGGCCTCTACGACGAAAGCACCAAATGGACGTGGTCGCTGGGGGAGCAGGACTACTACCTCGGGGTGGACTTCGGCATGTGGGACAAAGGCCAGCCGAGCAGAACGGCGTCCGTGACGGCATGCGTGATTGCGTACCATGGAAACTGGCGGGACAATCGCTGTGAGGCAAAACGGAAGGGGGTCTGCCTGGATGGTAAGAAAGACCACCGATGCGTCGTTAGCTTGTTGTTCGGAGCTCAAAAAATGATTTGCAATGTGACTCCATCCTGTTTTGGCATAACTTTTAATAAGTTCTAATTAAATGAAGATAACCCAACAATTACTTCCTGACTACAAATTGTATGGCTGTCTGTGTCGATTGCAGAAGGAGGGTCTCCCCGGTTCAAGTTTGTGAACCGGGAAATGAGTTGGTTCAAGGCGCGGGCCTACTGTCGGTCCCATTACACCGACCTGGCCGTTGTCAGGAACATGTCAGACCACACAGAGATCACCTCAAAGGTATCCCAAAGGACGTGGATCGGCCTCCGCCGGGTCCCCTGGTCCAAGTGGTCCGACGAGACGCCCGCCACCTTCGCCGTCTGGGACGTGGGTGAGCCGAGGCGCGACGGCAACGCGACGGGATTCTGCGCGGCGGTCCACGCCACCACTGGGGCCTGGCGGTCCACGGCCTGTTCCATGCGGCACCATTTCATCTGTCAGAATGTGGTTTCTCTACCAGTCCGCAGGGCGGTCCTGGTCGCCCTGAAGCTCAGGTCCGAGGCCGCGCTCACTGACCCCGCCCCCCAGGGGCAGATCTTGCAGCAGGTTGGTGGAGAGTGAAGCCACGAGCCTGCCTGTCGTTTCGCGGCTTGCGATGATTCGATGTCCCGGGATTTCCGCCGTTGTCTTTGTGCAGCTGCGCGGCGAGCTGGAGGCGCGCGACGCGCCGGACTTCACGCTGCGCTGGAATCGGAGAGACGGGGAGACTTTTCACAGGGAGACCAAAAAGAAAAGAGGTAACAGGGGGGGACGTTGCTCCGAAGGCTCCACCGTTTTGACATTGAGAAATGAGAGTCACAGAAACAAATTCTGCTTACCAGCACAAAAAACTAACACCGTGTAGCCCTTTCTTTGGCAAAGTTAAAGTGATATCTGAGTTCTTTAAATCTGATGCTACTTTACTTAAATATAATCACTTGGGATCACGGCACCATATCATCAAAGAACATTAAATAATCGAGGCACACCTGTAACAACAAACCCTTTTAATAAGGAAAACAATAAATGTTAAGAAAATATTCAAGTGGGTGTCGGTTTTGATGGAAAGCACAAGATGTATGCAGGCTTTTCTCTGCTTAAAACACAAAATCACACCCACGGGGTGGCATTCAAAACTCAGGTATGAAAATAATAAATGGTTATTAACCAACAACTGAATAAAGCCGGCAACCCCCAGTTTACACCACGTAGCAAGCCTGTATCGTCGCTTGGGAACGTAGTGACCAAAAACTCAGCGGTCGCTTCACTCAATGAGCAAAATAAAATAGAGTTAAGGTACCTTT
>JASSRZ010000083.1:2254298-2266945 GCA_032164315.1 Malacoctenus gilli
CCCCCCCCCCCCCCCCCCCCCCCCCCCCCCCCACGCCACTTTATTGAGGTTCACGGTGTTCGCGCTGAAACCTGTACTCCGGTGCCCTTGAACGACTGCCTGGAATTCATCCGCCTGTTTCCAAATGAGAAACTTTAGACCTTCGAGTATGAAGACAAGGTGAAGGAAAAATCAGGGCATAAAGAAAGGCTTTGTGAGCTCGGAGAAACCCGATTTTCTTATGCTTGTTGTGTTAAAAAAAAAAAAAAGACGCCAACATGAGAAGAAGTGCTAAGAGTGCCTTCCGTATGAAGGAGCAGAAACATGAAAAGCCAAGAGGGAACACACATCACGCGATATCAAAGCCTCCTCGACCTTGCGTCTCTCCCTTTAACTATTTTAATGGGAGGCTTTTCAGGTTGCTAACATCACATTCCACGTCGAGATGCTATTCTGAGTATGTGCGCCTATGCGGGCCCTCTAATAGGTGTCTCTATAATTGGCTGCTTGACAGACTGATGGCGAACAGGCAAGACATGACGGGCTCTGTGGATGGGGGGGGGGGGGCCTCAGTCGTTGCCCGCCTCCCGTGTCTGTGTCGCCGTGACAAACGCAAATCTGCGAGCAAACCAACCGGAGCCGCGTGCGCCACGCATGGATATTCCGCACGGGGAAAAGGTCAGCGTGTAGTCAGTCAAAAATCCGATGTAGTAAACAAGCTGGACGTGTCGCATGTTTCCACAGGATGTGCGCCTCCAAAAAAAGCATCGCTCGCTTCAGTTGTTTTTATTTGTTAGCTCGTCACGCAAAAGTAAACAAAGCGACGGCCCCTTTTCTTTTTCAGCATGCAAAACTATGTCGGCATCAATAGCACAGATCGGACCGCTGCTTTAAAAATGACAACCACTGTCAGCAGGTGATTGGCTGATTGCAGTCCTGCTCTTCTCACGCTCATAACCACCCGCTGAATTTCTCTTCTCTGTCTCCGACAGGTGAATATTCCAAACAGAAGTCATGAGCACAATCTCGCAAAGATTTCCTTGCAAACTCCATTCGGCATGTTCAATTCTTTACCAACAACTTTGCTCAAAAACCTAAAGCCAACACGATATTTCCACGACTTGATCCTCTACCAAAAAGGTGTTTAATCACGTCACGACATATCCGATAAGAAACATGTGCAACTTCACAATCTGTCTGGTAATTACATTTTACAAACCATATGGTGAGGAGTGAGATAAAAAAAAGTGGTCTGAAGTGGCTGGAAAATGTGTGCATGAACAAAAAAAACAGGCGCATTGTGTGACAAGACCTCTCCATCTCGTGCTGTGTCATTGTTGAAGAATAACCGGAAAATCTCTTTAAGAAAAAGGCCGCCGCAGGTCAGAGGCTCCCGTACGGCCTGCGGGGGCAGTAAATGCGATTCCTCAGGTGTTTGCCGACCCATCAGTCAGAGATTGAATCAGAGGGAGGTCCTGTGCTGCTACACCGTGACCCCAATGGGTTGTTTGGCACTTGCAATGTCGGATATTAAAGTCTGACCGCCTGTCCTGAGAGGGACCGGGTCCTCTGACCCCTCTGTAAGAACGACCTGAGGAAGGAGGGTTTTTTTTCCCTGCTCCGTGTGGCTTCGGAGCAGCTGGTGACGGGATTAGCTGTTCGCCTTCGGACCTTTGCCAACATGTTTCGATCGCTCTTCCATCAGCACAAGTTTTTTTGGGAGGACAATCAAACACTGACACCGACTCTTCCTTGTGCCTCAAAGCAAAACCTGATATTGGCACTATAGCTTGTTTGTTTTCGTTACAGTCACTCAGTTTCTGTCAAGCACAAAGCCAACCTTCACAGACGTTTCGAAGAAATTGACCTTCAGGTACCACAAACAGACTTGATGGAGAAAGATCAAGCTGTGAAACCCCAAAAAAAGAGAAAGCGTTCCTAGCTTTAGTGCAAGGTTGTGCATCTACAACCCAGCACAGAGAGATGACAGCAGAGCTAAACTGTTAGCAGGACACTTTAGGACAGCCAGCATATGTGAGAAGTAATGAGAGTTAAGTAGTACCTTGAGTCCTCCACACTCGGCGGCTGATCCTTGGTCCACTCCGGTGATGTAAATACCCAAAGCGTACTCGGCTCCCCCTCTGATCATCAGGCCAAGCGACCGGCCGTCGTCCAAAACCAAGTTGACCTATTTCAAGCAGACAAAGAAACGGACAAATGAGGCTGGGGCCGGACGGGTCAACGTGCGAAAAAACGTGCCGCGAGCCTGACAAATATCAACACCCTGGACGGCATTTTTTGCAGCTTCGATTGTTTTTTTTCTGTGACAGGGCGTCACGTTTTTCTCGTGGTGTCGGGTCGCTCACGAGTTAAAGAAGATGCGACGCGAAGGGCTCAAAAGGAAAACGAGTCTCGTTCCGATCCGCCAGAATTTCCGGATCGACTCTGATGAGGCGAAGTCAGGGTCGGCGATAACGAGGCCGAATCTGCTCTGACGAGACGAAGGACCCGCTGAATTGGTCAATCACTTTGTTCACAAGCCTCATTTCCTCTGATCAGCGGCATCAACAACATCCGACACCATCTGAATTCATATTACCTCCCCAACGGCCATTATCAGCCAAGTCTTACATACTGCCTGTCAAACCAGCCAATTAAATGACGGGGACAGCTAAAGGAAATTACTCGGCTTTGGTATAATAGTTTAAAAGAAACATAAATACCATGGGGAGCAGTCGGGGGGGCTTAGAGGCATTGCTCAATAGAAGTGATGATAATAATGGTGGGAACAAGTAGCAGGTTACGCTTTCAAACCGGCAACCTTCCAGTCACCGTTTTGCATCCGTAGCTTTGAGTCCACTACTTGAATATCTGAAGCTAAAACCTGCAAGAAGTAAATAGTCGTAGCTTTTATTTCTGCGTCTCCAAACGCAGATGCTGCAGATGAATATTTATTGCCGGTAGAAGACCGACTCGCACTCCTGCAAATCGAAAAATCCTAATCTTTTCGGCACAATCCTAAAATATCTCTGTGTGAAAACATGCTACAGTTGAAGCAGTGCGCAAGGACGGCAGTGAAACCTCATGATCCAGCGAGCACAACACGAACAGTACAAACTCAGAAGAGAAGCCCCGACCCATTTCACACGCAGCCACCCGAAAGAGGAGCAGCAACGCCACTCGACGCCCACAGCGGAGTGAAAAAAGACCAAGGCTAAGCGCGTCGCCTCAGACATTTGCTGGACTTTCTGTTCCTTTTCTGCCTCGACGAAGCAGCCATGCAGCCTTCATTCATTCGGGGGCACCCGAGTGACCGCGGCACTCCGACTTGGCTGCGGCGATGTTGTGACTGGACCCCCCGGAGCCCCCCTCTGAATTTCCAGCTGCATAAATACGACATTTCGGTTAAGGTAAACCTGAAAGATAATGAAAGATGACTGCTCCATTTGTACAGGAGCACAGCTATCGATATGAAGTGCCCATCTGCAGTGCCGAGCCTTGATCTATGAAAGCCTTTGAGAGACTTGGGGTGGTCCTATTTGCAGCGTGCGCTGGAGGCTATAGGGTTTGATGAAGGGTTCATTTGTCTGATAAAAGTGCTTCACTCGAGCCCACTGGCGGGGATTCTGGGAGGTGTAATCTGCTTTTCTTTGTTGGAGGCTCGGGGTCATCTCATCAGGGCCGTCCCTCAACTCCACGGCTATTTGCTTTGGCCTTCCAGCTTTGAGCCCCACTTAATTAAGTCATCGTCTCACGTCGGGGGGGGGGGGGCGTCTTTTCCACGACACACGCACTGTCGCACGCAAACCTCTTACTCGCGTTTACTTATGAGCTTCATCTGTTGGAACAGAGATTCAAAGCGACACTGCGCCGAGGAATGAACGCTTTCACAACTCTTGTGACGCCATTCCAATATTCGAAGGGGGGAAAAAAAATGACACACTTGTACTTTGGTTGCTTAAACGGAACAAAAAACAGACGAGTTGTGCGGAAAACGTATCCGATCGCGACAATTATCGCCTCTCAGGGGTTTCTTCAGATAAGGTGCAAATAATTTGCAATTCATCATGATTAAACCTCTGACCTTTAGACCGAGCGCTCTTTTTCACTCTTCAAGTGTGCGGCGTCGTTACGGCCACACGTAAAGAACCCTCCAAGGGCCACTGGAAGAAAGGTTGTGGCCGCGAATGAGCCCCGGTGAAATCATTTGAAAAGATTAGACGATGAGACGACGCCATAAGGAAAATTAGCAGGTTGATTTCAGGACACGGTCAACAAATTCAGGCAGATAAAGTTTGATAGGAAACTATACGATCCATACCAAACTTCGTCTGTTGATGGTCAAAGTTTCTGTGTTTACAATCAGATAGAAAACACGATATGTTGACCTGCTGGGCAAACTTTGAAATGAAAGGAAAGGGCCGTCTGCTGATGAATCCGACAGTACAACCTTCACTATGAGACAACTTTTTAAAGAGAGACAAGGCACCAAAGGTGGTGCTAAAAAAAACAACATAAAAAGCCATTTTTTCCCCCTTTTATATTCAGATGTTTTTATGTCACCAGATGGTCAAAGCGACTTGAAATGAGTGTTAGAACTCAGCGACAACATAAGCGATGCCTTGCCCGCTCCGTCTCACTTTTGGCTCTCCCAAAAAAAAAAAAAATCAACTCAGCACCTTCAAAGGACGAACATTTGGAAAGCGAAGCCACAGCTTTAAAGTTTACATTGTTTTGCTGAGGGAGTTTGGCTCAGCGTCGCCGTGCCAAACTTCAAGCTGTACCCCCCCCCGCCCCCCCTTCCCTCCGTCACAATGCGGTCCCTGATTACTCGGGTGGATCCTAATGCGGTCCTCGCCTCCCTGCCAAGATCGAAAGGAGGCCTCAGCTGCAGCATGACGGCGACAAGATGGCACATATGCAAAAGTCTGTATTAAACAATGTCTCCTTCAACCCTCTCATATACCTGCTGGCAGAGCTCCTGCGTCTGGCACACGAGCCGCGCTTTTGTTCGGTGCTTACTGGCCGCGGCTCTTTTTTAATAACACCTGTCTGCCGGTTGGAGCTTCGCCAGCCACCTTTTTTCCTCACCTTTGGGAATATGGAGGCACTCGTGTTCGCGCTGACATTTATGCAGACATGGAGAATAGTTTTAATTACCAGACTGGTGCGGCTTTTTATTGGCACAGCACAGCACACTCAGAGGGCTCAGAGGGCTCTCCGGCATCAGCTGCTGATCATGGAATCAATTCAGGCGAGCGCCCTCTTTAAGAGGAGACTCGGCGAGGCTCCGAAACACACGGTTTGGATCCAGAGAGCCTTTTGTTTACCGAATGTGAGCGTTATTACCCAGAAGAGAGATTCAGGGTCTGCCAATCATGCCCCCCCCCCCCCCGAGTCAGACGCTGGCTGTCAAATTACCACTCGCTGGATATCAAGCGGGACTGTGTTCAGCCTCGCGTAACATGCGGAGGCAGCTCGAAAGGCGACGTGGCCACGCCCACATATGAAGCGATTGCAGTCATCATGAGGGTACTAAGAATAGCGCCAATATTAGAGCCCCCTTTCCCACAAGGGGAACTTTCTATCCAAGTGCTTGCGACACTCAAAGGGAATTGTGGAGCCCAGGGTTTAGCCAGCATACGCCCCAAAGACAGCTGGGACTGGAGCTCGGGCCCCCCCCCCACCGAGCGAACCCTCAATTCAAAGAGACGACGAGCGCGACTCAGCGGTCCCCGGATCCTTGAACGAGAGCCCGAAACCCTCGTTCAGACATGCTGTGTTGACATGATGCAGCCAAACTCAGCTCCTTCGTTACAACTTGTTGAGGTTGCAGAAAAAAACCCCACAAACTCTCCTCGTACTAAAAAAAAAACGAGCCTCCAGTCTGAAGGTCGCTTCGCAGCGTGACGCCTGCTCCGCGAGCTACATTTGAGTCCGTGCCTGCAGGGGGAGGGACTTTTTTTTTTTTTTAGGATATTTGTTTCAGTGTTAATAATTTATGGATCAAACACTCTTAGATTCAGTTGCTTACTTTGGCTCGGCCTAATTTATTTCGCCTTTCTACATTCTTTTTCAATAATTCATCACTTTTTTTTTATCTCGGCTTTCAAAGTTTGGTTGTAATTTGATCGTGACTTCATAGAAAATGGGCGTAAAAGTGAAAGTGACGTCCGTCTGTCCTTGATTAATGTGACTTCTTTGAAGGTTCCAGCGCTTCGGCGGCGTCAGCTTTGTCTCGCTACCTTTTTCTCGTCTCCTTCCTGCAGCAGCTGCATGTTGCTCCGCCGCTGGCTGTCGCTCCTCCTCAGGGTGGCGCTCCGGTGCTCCGGCAGGTCGGGCGGCGGGGAAACACCGCGGCCCTGCGGGTCGACCCAGGTGTAGACGTGGTTGGTGACGTAGCCGCCGGGGATCCGGCCGACTGAGCGCACGGAGAGGTTCAGCTTTTTGCTGCCCTTCAGCACCTGAGGAAGAGGAGGAGGAGGAGAGATTCAGGCCTTTTGACGTCCTCGGACCTTTGAATATGCAGCAGTCCAAAGAGAGCTTGCAAAAGCCTCACTTCAGTCAGTGTAATTTGAAATGATAAGGTCACACCCACACGTAAACACTTTTGCATGGATGCAAACAAAGTGCAGAGACGTCAGCTGGAAACTTTCAAGACAAGCTGACTGATTTTTGCTCCTTTTTCAAGAGGGAATTAAACATCACAGAGAAAAAGCTGCTATTTTCTTCCTTCCAGTGTTTTCTCCAAAAAACCTCAAATGACCAAACATCCACCCACCCACCCACACACACAAGCAAACTGCATTACCAACACATTTCTGCTGAGATTTGCTGCCGGCCGTGCCTCATTGCTTTCTGATAGCTGGCCGCGTGTGCCGTCCCTCTGCAGATCAATGTATTCCCATGTGCCCCGGTGGTCTGGAGGAATCAGAACCGAACGGGGCCGAAGCTCTTAATGACCAAAACTGTCCTCGCGGACCACCAGCGCAAAAACATCCCGCTCCGCTTTCGGAAAAAAAACGATCCCCCCGTCGCTGCCGATATTGCGGCAGCGTCCCGGGTTTTGCGAAGCGCATCCCGTCGGCCCGGCTGCAAGAGGGAGAGCGACAGAAATTGTTAGGGTGAACCCATCTCGTCGCGAGGCTCCCGAGTCCCCGAGACGAGCCCGGGCCGAGTCGTCCAAGATGAACGTTTGTGATTACGCGGACACTTTTCTCTCCCTTCTGACTGAATTCGTTCGAGTGCTGTTCACAGTAACACAGACCGGGTTTCATGCGGACTGACGTGCACAAACACAGCGCGCGTTGAGCTTAACTCGGTCGCAGAAAAACCAAGTCTGTTTCGCAGTGCAGGGATTAATAAATCACGTCATCCATCCAAACACAACACGAGCTGTGACTATTGTCACGATGTTTGAGTTTGGTTCTTTTCATGCCTTTTTTTCCAGATAATCTCCGACTCTGGACTTCATTTGCCCCCCCCCCCCCCACTTCAAATTTCACCCGTTTCTGTTTATTCTGCTCCCTTTTTTAATGTGCTTCAGGTGTTTTGCAAGCTGTGTCTTCATTCTTTTTGGGCTTTCTGAACCCTACGCTAACACACGGCGTCACGAGAAGCCCAGCTAAACGACGCCGTCGCGCAATTTTATCGTGAGGAAACCATTAGGCCCTTGTGTCGAAATGCCACTTTAACGTATGCTCCGAGCAACAGCAGAAATTATTAGTTGTCGGGGTGCCGCGGGCTCAAGAGGAGGCTCATCTCTTTGAGCACAACGATCCGGCGGAATCAATTTCACAATTTTGATTTGCGCCGAGAGATAATAACTCCGGCTCCGAAAGCAGCAGAACCCTGTCAGCAGCGAAAGATCCCCCGATTGGACTGAAGCGCCTGCCGTCGCTTCTGCCTGCTTCGTTGTCCTCCCCTTCCTCCTCGCTGCTTCACGGGCAGCGTGAATGTCAAACGACACATAAAAGTACACAAATACGCATCCCGTAAGAAAAGCTCATCCACTGGTACAGTGCCGCTCAGCCTGCTTTCATGTTATCCCTGTCATATTCCTGATTGCTGATGGCAGAGGTCATCTTCTTGTACTCGAACGGTAAACATTGCTCTCACGCCCACCAACATCAGAGTCCTTTGAGACGCCAGAGGGAACGTGGGAACGCAATCAGGACAGTGATAGCAACAAGCGAAGAAAAAAGGAATATGGATGACAAATAGACTCGAACGTGTGAAGGATTAGAGCATCAAGCGGTTTGTCTCTTTTGCTTTGATTCCGGGATGAGACGTTCTGTTGTTTACAAATACTCTGGTGTCCGTCCCAGCGACACGTCACTGGCTACTGGTGCGAATACGAGTGTGCAACTGGATGTTTCCTCTATGAAGTGACTTTTTCTGATTCTCTTGGCAAAGGCCCACAGTGGTGGCGATGAGGGTGGCTTTCACTCTGCCCACCGCCATCTTTCGATGGTCCATCGGCGACCTGGTCACAAGTTGGCTTTGCCCAACTCCATCTTGCTGCATTTGACTGGACGGATGGAACAAGTTAAGTTTGGGCAAAATCTCGAGGTAGGACAAGTAAAATCGGCAATTTCTTAAGGTTGATCTTCAAATTGTTCTGCGCTCTACCTGCACGGATGGTGTACTGTGGATTATGTGGGACAATCTAATTTTATGGAACTGGGACAGAGCTATAATTGCGTTTTGGAGGAGGATAGAAATTTTCTATGAGATGATCCCACAGCAGAGCCGTTAAAACAATCCTTGAATTCAAAAGACTAAACAGGCGGCGGTGTGCACGGCAGCAGCAGGTACTTTGAGTCCAAATCGTCGGACCTGCTTTCCTGCGAGCCGATTGTTCGCTTGCGTTTTCTGCCGAGCGGCGCTCCCACAGCGTCGCGTTGATTTATGGTTCCGAGTGGGCTTCTTCCGGGCTGAGAAACGTAACCAAGTTTGGAGGAAATGGAGGGAAAAAAGCCCAAATGAGCAGCGGTCGGGCGCTATTAGAAGCAGGAATAGAGGGCCGCTCCCGCCGTGTGAATGAGAAACAGAGGTAATCAACGAAGCAGCAGCCAACGGTGGACCTAATACCACCACCACCACCACCACCTCCTCCTCCTCCTCCTCCTCCTCCTCCTCCTCCTTCCCCGGGAGCAGAAGTGCTGATTGTGACACCGGCGCCTCGCCAGCAGAACAAACAGCGTGAGGTAAATAATGGAATATATGGCAGGCCGTAATGGGAAATAGCAACAGAAAGGTAAAGCGCCTCTCAGACAATGCCGCGGACCCGGCGACACGCTCTCCGGAGGGTCCGGGCAATCCATTTCGCACGCAAGAGCTGACTGCACAAAGCCGAGCTGCGGAGAGCGCCCCATCCCGTCACTTAGGAATGCACGGCCGTATATTGCGGGAGGGTTTTGAGGCACCTGATGTCAGGGAAAATTACGCCGTGAAAAATGACGCACGAGCCGCCGGGGATTGAACCATAAAACCGGTTTCTATAAAGAGTTCGTATTAAATGGCCCCTCTGGCATCGCCGACACTTTTCAGCCGGGGTCCCGACAGCTCCGAGAAAACCTGTCAATAGGGAGCAATAAGTGGAATAATGGAAATAATGGACGGTTTGCGGTTGTTTGAAAAGAAAGCTTCAAAGGAATGAACAGTCGGACGAACGGTGGGGGCCACCAGAAAGATACATTAACAAGATGAATTGCATTGTAAAGGTGATCAATAAAACAACAAAAGAGGAGGGGGGCTGAAAAAAGTTACACTGTGAAGGATTCTTCGGAAGTAATAGAGGGAGTTCATTTGAAACGAATGCGCCGTTTGAGTGAGCTGACTGCAATCCTTTATTGTTCCTTGTGACATTGCGACTAATTTAAACGCCATATTTTTCCAGAGTAGCATAAAGAGACTGAGTATAAATATCTTTAAATTTTTCCGAACGTGTTACTATAAGAGGTGGCCATCATTAGAAAGACGCGTGTTCCTCAGGACCTCCTATCTGATTGGCTTATTAGTCACAGTTAATCAGGCCAAACACAAGTTTTTTTCAGATCTTGTCAACTTCTACGATGCATTCATGGTCTTTCATCTGACACGAGTCGGTCACAAAGCTACAAAAAGAACAGCTCATCCTCACATGTGATTGCTGTTTGTTTTTTTCCCCCCCACAGGCTAAATGTTTTGATATTGTCGTGTCATTCATGCAGCATTTAAACTTGTATTATGAGCCAGGTAGAACTGGGGGAAAAAACTCCTTTTTTTTTCTCCTTTGGACACGGGACCTTTGAGTGAAATAAAACTTCCTCCCATGCATCTTCAGAATCAGAAGACTTTGCAATAAATTTGCTGGGTGGGCAACTCTGAGGCTAAAATGGAATTAAAGTCCCTCCGCTCATCCTGCCGTCTTTTTCCCCCCCTCCGAAACAGAAAGTCTTGTGCTTTCATGAGGGTTCAGATGAGGTTGTGGTCTGGACAGGTGGATTTATGGCAAGAAAGGAAAAACACTCCTCCAGTTTTTTTGTTTTTTTCCCCCTGTTAAAAGCATTCCTTCTTTAAAGGCCGGCACATGATTTGCCTACAGAGCTGAAACCACTCAATGCTAATAGTTTCTAATTTCACCCGCCTAACAGGAACAGGCGGACTTGATGCCTCGTCGTGTGTGATCGCAGCGTGCAAACAAAAGGACGGGCCGGCCAACACGCAGATCACATGCATGATGGAGATACGGGCTGAGTGGGAACAATAAACCAAAGGAGCAGACAGGTGAATTGCCTTTCACGCCGTTTATTTACCGCCGTCAGCAAAGATCTGTCAGTCGCCGGTCGCTTTGATTCCAGGTCGCACGCCGTCGTGAATCAGCCGCTGCACTATTACTACAAAAACAACCCTGAAGTCTATATTTCAGACTCTATCAGAGGCTCGAAAAGGAGGTGAAGACATTTTTTTAAGCCTGTAATACAATTATTACATCATCTGGACTGAATACAGATGGAGGATTACAGGTTAGATGTCTCAAAGCTGAACATTTTATTTCCTTCTGCTTCAGACATCTTTCTTCCCACGACCTTTTTTTCATTGAGTACAATGCATGCTGGGTGCTTAGCAACAACTGGAATGACCTCTTTCACTGTACTGTGGCCCTACATAGAATATGCAGATGGAAGACACATGTCCATGATACAAATACCGCAAAAAAAATGAAATATTGACACTTATTAGCACTCAACACACAAAAAGCTTCCTAAATGGGGTGAAGATGGGCGTCATATTTTATTTTGTATGCTCTCAAATGGAAATATTGGTCATTCAGGTTTCAGATGACGAATAAGCACTGAGGCACACCACATAAAAGCAGGAAAACGGCAAAACTGGCACGAATTTTTTCTACCGAGGCAATCTGATCACCCGTTTACATTTTTTGTTCCAGAATAAAGACGTTATCCCAGTCTGACCTCAAAGCAAACCGCATGGAAGTTTCCCTTTTTCCGCTTGGGTACAGATCAAGAAACTACAACACGTCGTGAAGTGTGAACGAAGCCTCCGTGGATCAATTAACCGGAATAACATGGCACGAAAACGCAAACTTTATTCTTGAGTTTGTTCTTGTCTGAGACGAGGATTCCGCTAGATCACAGATCCCAAAGACATTCAATGACACGACCGTTCCGTAAACACACACTCACTCGCACACTCACACACAATACTCCCCGCGGCAGCCGTCATGGCTGAATACTTCAGAGGCGCCGCAAGATGCATCCTCACTAATTCGTTGCGCGCACATGGTGACTCACACAGGATGCAATTCGTTGTGAATTCAACCTTGAAGAAACACTGGAGCCACCCAAACACTACGCTCAGCCCCTCGAAAAAAGGCGTCCCGCGGCTCAGCCGGAGAATGATTCAGCCCGATGTACTGTAAATGTCTGGCGAGGCACGCGAGAGAGGAGCTCTGAGGTGAAATCTGGCTCGCTGTGAAACAGAGGCAGTGGGCTGCTTTCTTCAACAGGAAGACGACGACACAAGAGTAGCAAATGCTAACGAGCGCAAGCAACAGTTTTCTCTTGAATACCTTGTTCGGTCCAGTGCAAACTCTTAACGGTAAGTAGAGAACAAGTTTCTTGCTTCAAGTAGCGAGTACTTCTGTAACCAGAAGCCGGTCTGGGTCTTTATTCGTGTACTTGTACTACAGCCAGCTGAGGAGCTCACAAGCCAAACACGAAACAAGACATTTCTGGCAATGTTGGTCCTCTTCCTGAAAGACTGCCAGACTTTTTAGGCCAAAACAATAAGAGAAAGGAACATGTTTTTGGTCACAATATGATCAGTGCAAAATATTCAAACCTTTAACTCATGTCAATGACAGGGTGAATGTAAGCCGGAGGCCGGAGCAGTTGGATTGCGAGCACAAGAAGGTCAAGGAACCAGCCGGGGTGTGGTCCACGTTTCCAAGGTCCAAAACAAAATGACAAAAACAACGTGCCACACAGGGGCCTGGAAAAGGAGTCTGGCTCATTCAGCAGCCGGCCCCTACTGAGTGTTCCTGGCGCCTTTTATGTGTTCCTGCTGATTGGGTAAAACCATTGACTCGAACCCAGGAGACATAAATAAACATTACCCAATGGAACCTAACCCAAACCCTCTAAACTATACATGAAACCCAA
>JASSRZ010000083.1:2267045-2279233 GCA_032164315.1 Malacoctenus gilli
CACACACACACACACACACACACACACACACACACACACACACACACACACACACACACACACACACACACAGGTGAAGCCTGTGGGTAACGCTCATTCAATCATCTCTATAAATATACTTTGGCCAAAATCTGTATCACGAACAAAGAAGTGCTGCATCAACAGTTGACACTTCATCAGGCTGTGCAAGCCTGACAATGAGCCATTCACGTCAGTCCTCAACAAAAAGGCAACAACTCCAAAAAAAATCAACACTAAACAACTAAAACAAGTGACCAGAACCCCCAAAACTTTTTTTCTGAATAACGCTGAATGTTTCTATGACACTGTGTACCAAGATGTTGTATTAATAACATCGACGAAAACAGACAGATTGTCCCCTCTTATGCTCCTCTTGAAAGATTCGAAGTATTTCAAAACACCAGAATAAAAATAACATGTATAAAATTGATGGAGGGGTTTGAAATCGCTCCACAGTGTTCCGTTATGTAATCCGCAGCCCTTAATGCCATCCATCCATTACACTAAGTGTGAGCACCGAGCTGGCTGCTCATGCACGCGTCGGCTGCTCGCCGCATTCTGTCATTGTCCTCAGGTGAACCGCTCAGAGCGCGCGGACTCACACGCAACCGCGCAGTTTGCTGCTTTTACCTCAAAAACCCCATTTCACTTTCTTCCGCGACAGAACGGACACCCACCAACTTCCAGTCTAATGACTCACACGTGAAGTGCTCGCTTTTAGCTGCGAGGCCGCTGCGCGGCAGCGGCGGGGGGGAAACGGGGCCGACACCACGAGTGAGCGTTGGAGGTGGGAGACGACGCTGCCGAGTGCCAACAAAGAGCTTTTATGATATGATGAAGCTGTTGACTGCATCGCTCCGCGTTCACTTTGTCCTTCAGGTGTAAACCAACAGTTTTTGTGCCGTGCTGCTGCTGCTGCTGATCTGTGATGTTTTAAAGTCCGCAGCTCTGCAAGTGATCGAATCTTGGCACTTGATTATAACTGTAGTGTTACATAAACAAGATTAGCAGCACTGCTTCAAACTTCACAGCAGAGCTCTTGACCGATCTAATAAGTGTTTCACGTATTTAGCAAGGTGGAAGATGCTCTATTGGCCTGATCTTCGAGCAACTGTCAGAAAAATGAATCTGTAGATGTGACAAAAACCAAAGCTTGTGAACAAGATGGACGGACAGCTCGTTCTAAGTGAGTGAGTCCTGTAATACTTTCAACAGTCACTATTTCAGCTGTTTCCAAAACGTACATACGCAAACTTTCTGTGCTTCCAGAGAAGGAATCGCTTTGTTTTTTTTTTTAAATTTGTAGCATTTTTCTCACAAGTGTATTTGTTTTTCAACGTGTGTCCGAGATTTCAACCATTTCTGCCAATTTCACTTCCAAGATGTCAAGAACTATTTTTTTTTTGGCATCCAAATGCGCAAAGGAGGAGGGAACCTCCGTCTCTTCCGCTCATCTCTCTTTTTTATCTGTGTACAGTTTTCCAGCTGCTTTAAATATTTAGATTCATATTTATCTCAAGACACAGTTGGGGAGCTTTCGGATTGGTCCCCAAATTCCACATCACGCAAACAGGCACAACAGCCCGGAACGTTCAGCCGGCGAAGAGAAAAAATGCAGCAGACGAGCAGCAGATGGTATCGCCACCAGAGAGACCCGATCTAAACATCACAAAGTAGGTGTGGGATTACATGAAGACAGCGAAGACGCCGAGACAGCCGAGTTCCTCACGACGACTCCGAGGTGCAGAAAAACCTGGGAGGTGGGAGGGGAAGTGATGCAGGTTTAGAGGTAAACGACAATCTAAAAAAAAAGAGAACGATTCGTAGAGTGAATTGAAGAAAACAACGTCTTTTGGCTTGAAACTGCGCTTCAAAAACACCTGCAACTCCTGGGAGTCGAACTCGCATCAGATTCACTTTCAGCATGAACAGGCAGTAATTATGAGCATGGGATTCTGTCAAAGGCAAAAGCTGCCAAGTGCTTCAGTTTTTCTCCCTTGTGTTGCTTTTTAATCTCATCTTTTTGTTTCTCCTCCTCTTTCACACTTGCCATCCATCCTCCTTTTTTTTTTTAGCTCTTATCTGTCAGCCGGTTGTATTGCAGTCGATCCTTTTGTGTGTGTCTGAGTGTGAGAGGTAGAGAAAAAGAGAATGAGTAAGTGCGAGTGAGGAGGAGACAGATTGTAATCAGGGTCGGACAACAGGTATGAGTCCGGAAAGGCCACCGAAGCCGCTGCAGAGAAACTGACTAAATGTTCCCTCATCAATCCATCTCCCACCCCCAAGGGGGGGTCGTTTACAAATGCCTACCGGCAGTTTCGCCAGACCTCTGTGCGCGTGCGTGCATGCGTGTGTGTGTGTGTGTGTGTGTGTGTGTGTGTGCTCAAGCGTCACACAAACAGAGGCGCCACTGCCGCCAGACCTCCTGCTTCCCGCTTCACAGCTGTCACAGAGGCATCAGGGCGAGAGGAAGACGACACCCACAGCTTCAATGCGATCCGCTGACTTGCTTCTCCACACACACACACGCACACACGCACGGCTCCATATACCTTTACCTATATATTTCTGGCACATGCATGTCTGTTACAATAAAGTCAGCCAGGTCACACAGGAGTCGTGTTGTGACAGAGCACTAAAAAGTGTTTGATGACTTGGTGCTTTGCTTTGGACAGGACACAATGAAATGCCACCTTCAAATGGATTTTTTTTATCAAAAGACGAGCTGCCTCAGGCGGACTGAGGGAGCGGATAGTGTGCTGTTGGTATGCTGGATGCTGGTCTGTCACCACAGCTCGGTGAACCTGGTGAACAGCACACAATCCCCTTCACAACCATACAGGTGAGTGGGTGGGAAGAGGTACAGAAGGAAAACGAGCATTGACCGGTTTCTGGCCTGCCTAAGTGGACAGGATTTGTCTTCGCGTGTGCTTAAGCATACATCCGTCCGCTCACGTGTGAGAACGGCCACAGTTCACGGAGGAAATGGGCAGAAAGAGCATAATGGGTGGAGAATGGGGTAATTGCTCCACCGGGGGAGCCAATGATCGCAGGTCCACTGGGCTATTATCAAAGCCTCAGCAAGAGCAATTGCTCCCATGAAACCGGCTCTCCCGTTCGAAACCGAGAACGAGAGCTGACAGGAGGCCCCGGCCCCCCTCGCCGTGTGATGGGCTCTCCAGACAAGCGGGCAGCAATGCCGCAACGGCAGAGGTCAAAAAGCACAACGCGAAGCGTCGATGTGTGAGGACAAACCACAGGCGAGAGCAGAAATCCAGCTGCTTTCATCACATTCAAGCTTAATGCATGAGATGCAGATGAGAAAATGTCCCGCAGGGGAAACGAGCAAAATGACCAGAAATGGCGATTTTAGGGGCCCCGTCGGTTGGACGAGTTGAACTTCACAACACGGTGTAGCGCCTTCGGTGACACTGGCGTGTACAAGTGTGCGTGAGTGTGTGTGTGTGTGTCTGTATGTGAGCGTGTGTGCTTGGTTAAGGTGTAATAACTCTGGGACCGCTGATAGCCTCGAGCTTGGAGAGTGAGGGCAATAAAGCATAAGAGTACTCACCCGGTGCAGACAGAGGCACCAGGGAGACTGCTACATCTCCACAACACTTGACCCGTCCTGAACCTGAACTTGACTCTCTCTCTCACGCGCACGGACGCGCACACTCACACACTTGGCGAGCTAAATCTGCACGACCACACAGCTCCAACGTGCTGACGAAGCTCGACAGCACCCATACACACACATACACACACACACAAACTGGGTTGAGGTTAATGGGGTGACAAGCTGAGGGGGAAGCCCTGCACCACAACCTGGGCTCCTCTCCACGTCAGGCAAACGCTCGCACACATCTTGCTGTCCGCAATGAAAGGACTAAAAGGCAGAGAGGAGACATCCTCCCACTTCAGCAGAACTGAAGCGATGCAGTTTGGGAACTGTGCGAAAACAAGAAAAAAACCATCCCTGTAAAGGGGGGGGGGGGCACTGCGATATCGGTGGGCTTAGGTTTGCACTGCCTGCCAGGAACAATGCGAGCTTACACCTTCGCCGAGAGGCAAATTAAAGCTCCACCTTGTCAAGACTGTGCGTTTTTTGTGTTTTACTCCCTTGTAAAATACACAAATACACAGAGGGATTTTTTTTAATGCAGATTTTAGTGTCAGAAATCGCATGTAACCTTCCAATCTGCTGAATCCCGCAACTATAAAAAACGACAATGTTTTCACTGCAATTGAAATTTCTTTAGGGGATATTTTAGGACAGTTTGATACCACAATCTTACTGGATATGTCAAATTGGTGTTGTTTAGCTGATTCATAAATATTGAAATGTTACACTGCAGAAACCAGATTTACCGTTTTCAACACCCCTTCCGACGATTTCTGCCAAACACCTTGCAGCTGACAATAAAACACAGCAGCACTTTGCTCAGCATATAAAAGAGACAACTCGGGCAACAAAAGGTGTGAAACGTATATGGTCTTGTTTGTCTGTAAGTGCGAAATGACCCAAATGGTGTATTGACGTGCTCAGTAGCACCAACAGTGGCCTCTCGCACTCCCTCTCTTCCACCTAAATCTCTCCCCTTTATGGATCACATCAGCAGAGGACAGAGGACGAGGACTGGGGAGGACATTGGTGATAATTGTGTATTGGATTCAAACACAACACAGCAGCTGTGGACAGATGAAAAAGTCCAGTTCAATCTCGTGGTGTGACCCCTCCTCCCCCTCCTCCCCCCCGCCCCCCTTGCCTTTCCGCCTCCTCTTATCTCTTCACTTTTTCAACTTGTCTGCTCCGTCAATCGCCAAAATCCGTTAATACGCGCGTATCTCCACCAGAAAATAATCCAAAGATGAAATAATCTTCCCCTCTCAACACGGAGTCAATTATCCGCCGGTTTAAAGTCTTCCAACGTGCCACCTTGTCTGCCGCCTTAATCTGAGCAGAATCAGCATTTATCGTGGCGACAGCTGCTTGGTTCGACCCTGGGAATATTAGAGGAGAATTAATGCCTATTATGCGATGCCACCCATATTGTCCTTCAGCCCTCAATCTCCCAAAGACCCCGCAGTCATCCTCTTCCCTCGGGGTAATTGTCTCTGTGTTGCAGCGCACACACACACACACAGATCAGCCTTTTACTATTACAGTTTAAAAGGGCTGCGTGAAGAAGTGAGTTTTTCAGTGAATGACTACCCCAAATTAAAGCCAATGTTGCGCAACTTTTAACTCACCTTAATTTACATGAAATCCAATTACGCAAGGGTGGGCCGCAGCGATATGTTACTCCGTCTCCCGGAAGTGACACAAAGAGAAGGAGAACACTGCTTCCATTAACCTTCTTGTAATTCATGAAGCACTTTTTCTGCATTTCCACCTCTGGCAATCTTAAAAGAAACACTCGATAAACTTTCAAGGATATATTTTAAATCGTTCTTTCAACAACAGTGTTGTAACATAATTTTAACAACATGGCTGCAGTGTGTTTCTTTCTGTCGTCCGCCGTGAGACCGACTTTGTCGACTGTTAAGGCCGCAAAACGTTTTGCAAGAGCAAGTTTATAGCGCAGATTTGTTAGAACAACAATCAACAAGTGAATATTAATCACTGTGACTGGCCTGAGAAAAAATGCCAGCAGTCATCTGGCGAGAGATAATTTTCCTCCATGATAAAGTCGGCAAAATAAACAATATTTAAAGGGGAAATAAAAGGAGTTTGTTGAGAATGTTTATCTGTCACAATTCTACACTCATGACCACTCACTCATTAACCAGCTGTGCTAATCTCCACATTTCAGGCACAGCCGTTAACGTTTTCCCTGATGGAACATACGTCACTGCACATTATGCCTGAGTGCTCCATCCATGCAGGGCACCATGCGGTCCATGAATATGCCTGCCTGTAGTGCGAGTTTCATGTGCGTGTTACATCTTGTCTCGCGAGTAAGACGACTGAACCTGCATCAGCTGCTCGACTGGGGAAAGTGAAGCTGCAGAGCCGAAGAGCAAACGTGTGTTCGAGGTCGCAATTTGTGCGAACGGCCCTGGAGAGTAAATAAAACCCTAAAAAGTAAAACACATTTGGCATGCGATGGCCTCGCCCACTTCGTTTCTTTTCATTCACAACTTTGCGTGTTAATTGACATCTGTCCTTTGCAGGGGAGTTAAAGGTTTTCAGTTTGTGAAATTCAAAAAAGGGGTCTGTTTTCAAGGTTTGGATAACAGCTATGACAAAAAGCCGTTTCATCCCTCTGTTTCCTTGTCAGTGCAGCCAGTGGCCCTCGTTACCTCTTGTTTCACTTAAAAACGAAATCACACTTCCTCAAGCAGGTGCATTTCGAGTTGGCGTAGCTCTCTGACAGATTTACCAGAGTTCGGATACACAACAGGTCCAGGAGCATCTCGTGGGGTGGCAGGCTAGTGAGCTACTACGCAGTACCAAAACTAAATAACACGTGTAGTGAGGTCAGAATAGTATATGTTGCCGTCATTGACAAAGAAAGGGGAAAACCGTCCGACCAAAACTGACACAAATACGGAAAAGATAGCAGCAAATTGGCACAGGAGGTTTCTACAAAGCACAACTTTTAGCTTCGTCTTGACATTTGCAGCTCAAACAGAATTTCAAGCTCTGTGATTCTGCATCAGTCACAGTTTTCCGACTCTCAACAAGCTCTTATGTACACCGGCTCTGATCCTCCAGCAGAGAACTACATATTTTCCAGCTCGGCTGCCCGTCTTTTGTGCTTTTGACTCGTGTCCGTCCAAACCCCTCGAAAAGCCCCTTCGATCAACTCAACTTACCGCACAGCCTCCCTACAACTTTCACTTTACCCGACTTTGCATGAATTCTTAAAATCACCAAATGATACTCGGCAGTGTGAGTATTCGGACTGCGCCAACGAAGCAGACATCAATCAGCTACACTCACAACAAGACAACACTTTAATTATTCACACTCGGGCAGCCTCGTTAGGCTGCGCTGCCAATCATCAGCCTCCGGCAGATAAGAGTACAACACCTCCATTTCCCCCCATGCGCGTCACTCGTGCTTGGACTCGGCGTCCTATCAAATAATTACATGGATCACTTAAAGCGCTCGACTCGGCATCATAGAGCCTGAGCCGATTCTTCTTCACACCTCCTCTCAATTTCTCTGCACCTCTTTTATTTTTTTCCAGGATTATTCCTCAGGTTTATGGGACGCTTTCAAGGTGTTGAGAGTGGCAGACAGCAGACGGTACGAAGGATGGAGGACTGTGTGCATCAGTGTGCACCACTGTTCGACACAGCTGTTAGGGTCCAACACACTGCTGAGGAAGTCTGTGGTTTTCTTGCATTGAAGGGGAGAAACAATGTACTTAAAGCTACAGGGGGCATTTATGGATGGAGGTGATGTATTGGGGAGAGAAGCGACTTTGTGACTGGACAGTCATAGGTTCGAGTCCTCCGAGTGTCATGAGTTGGAGACAGCTTCTCTTCACCAACCCCCCGCGGGCCCTTGAGCAAGGCCGCTAAACCTCAAACTGCTCCTTGAACACTGCACTGTGACAGCAGACTGCTCCTGTGTGTGGTCGAGGTTAGTCAGAAACAAGAGGGGTTAAATGCAGACAAGTAAAAGGGATCAATAAAGTAAGTTTACTTGAGGTTAGCATGAGGGCCGACGCAGTGTTGTGTGTCCGAGTGTGCGGAGGTGAAACACAAGCGTCTCCGTGGGTTCAGATGACCAGTGAGGCTCCTTTCTGATTGTTTCCAACATAAAAGAGACATCTGGGCTCAGTGACCGGCTCAGCACAGGACCTCGCCGGGTGCACTGACAAGGAAATAATGTCACCGGACAGAGGCACAAAAGAGGAGTTTGGTTTCCACCAGTGGTCTCTCACGAGGCGAGGAAAAGGAGGGAGAGAGAAGATGAAGATCACCACCCCACAATCTCGTCTGTATCCTCTCTGGACGCCAGTGTTTTTCACGCCGCCCCTGCTCTGATAACACAAACACACACACAGGGGGACTTCACAACCTCCCAGGAAGTCCTGTTCTCAGGAGGAGATTATTCAAATCGCCCTCTCTCCTGCTTACGCAACTCTTAATAAATTCCCCTTCTTCCTCCCTCCTCTGGCAGAGCAATCACCGAATGGCAGCTTGCATCAGGCAGCGCAGGAAAATTCACCAGTGTGTGTGAATCCGAGTGTGCACACGGCCGCTGTTAAAGAGCAGCAGAAACTCACAAAAACCACAAAGGGAAAACCAGTTTCAACCTCTCAGGCACGGAAAATTACAAATAACCCCTATTACGAGCTAACCGATGATCACATGTAAGACTGTGCAATAAAAACGTTGCAATTGTCAGGACTTTAAAACATCCATTGTTGAAGCTTTCAATCTAATTATTCAACATGTCAGCCAATATGTCAATGCCTTCCAATAAGAGAAGGAAAAAAAAAGAAGTCGCCACACAGGAACCGAAGGTAAGCCACGCGTCTACTTAACTGTACTTTCACTTTTTGATTGAAATTATGATATTAGTTAGAAGTTGTAAATTCGAAAAAAAAAATTGAACACTTTTCAATTCAGTTGTATTTGCGGTTCAGAGGCAAAGTGCGAGTTGGAAAAAAAACTGCGTTTAATCATGTTTCTGTCACTCCACAAAGGTCTCTGGCTCTTTCGTCTAATTGACTCTGCGAGGAGGATAATAATAATCACCTCGGTGTGGGTGTGTGTGTGTGTGTGTGTGTGTGTGTGTGTGTGTGTGTGTGTGTGTGTGTGTGTGTGTGTGTGTTTAAGGTAGCTGCATATACACCTCTCACTGTCCCCGGCTAATAATTATAACTGTCAGAGAGCAACAGACGAGGCCACAGCAACAATAGGACCTGGCAAATCCTCATTGATATTCAAAGCAGACTTCCTGCGGTCTCATGACTCCCACGGCGGCTGACACGGAGGGAGAAGGGGGGGGGGGGGGAACACACCCTGGAGGCTCGACTCAGCTGTAAAATCCCTCCTGAGGTGATGGCGGCCGCGGTGCGACGCCTAATCAAAGCAATCGGCCTATACCCTCATTTGCACCTGAATGACCGTCGCCATCAACCCTTACATACCTTTTTTTTTTTTTTTCCTTTGCAGACATGATTGTACAATACAAAGCAATTATTGGATCTTAGACTGAGCTGATTAAATTATCTTGAATTACGACGGCAATTAGACTGAAAACCGACGCTGGAACCATATTTGGACGGGCGTTCGAACTGATGGCGGCCAATCTGAGTTGCCGGAACGCAAGTTAATGCAATAGTGTCTCCGTGAGCAGAAACCACTCTTTTGAATGGACATCCCTCGAGGACAAACAAAAGCCAAACATCATAACTTCCCTGATTCACTGCAGGACTCTTCCCGGAAGCAGCCAGCAGCTCTATTTGTCGCCAGGAAAACCCCATAAACCGCTAACTGGGCGCGTGCGTCCACGGATGCTGCCGTATATCGTCCATGTGGCAAACGCCGCAAACGTACATCATCCTCACATGAGGTGTGACTGTGACGTCCTTAATAAAACCTGATGTCTGTTAAACTCGCCCCCCCCCCGGGGACCAATAGAATAAGTCATTTCCTGCCAGCAGACAAAAGTGCCCAGAAACGGAAAGATTCACGTCATTGACCGGATATTAATGGCTGCTTCCGGTGATTTAGCGCCGTGGAGTTCAGGTGATGGATTGAGGACACCTTCGCTGTGAACTCAAGCATTTGGTGGCTCCATTGTAAAGCAATTAGGCTGTTACAATAGAGTCGCTTTGGCATGAGCTCTTGCCTCCAGGTGGGCTGGGCAGAGGGGCATAAAAACAGTTTCAGATGGACAAAAAAAAAAGAGGAGACGTTTGACAGCTCGGGATCGCCGCGGAGACACCTCTGAACTTGAAAACAAAGACAGAGCTGACAATATAAGGGCCAGTTCGTGCTTGGCAGGTCTGGATCGAACAAAAACGATGGCGCGCGTGCTCGGCGAGCGTGCTTTTCGTCAACGCTTCGATTCACACCTCAAGTGCTGCGCATTCAAACCCAGCTGCAGCGAACGCAACATCGATAAGATGTCCGAGCGATGCGTCGATGAAGCTGTCTCCTCGATCGTCTGCGATGGAGTGACACTTGACCAACAACACGCGTTCCAAGGCAAACTTCACACGCCGCCTTGTTTGCATATGATGGACATCTAATAAACAGACTTCAATTGGACCACACAGGGTCTGGAAGCTTCTGAAACCATGATTTCCTCTGTTAAAGAAGCAAAAACATGCAACACGTGAAAGGTAGAACGCAGGTATACTGCATGTGACACGAGTACACCTTCGCCTTTGTGCTGTCCACAACAGGTGTCTTGAATCACACTGCTGAGACGATTCCAGAGAGGCTGAAGGCAGCACCCGACTCCAACTCGGAAACGAACTGACCCAAACGCAGAACCGCCAAATAGAGCCGAGCGCGAAATGAAAGAAAAGAGCCGTTGCTGTTTCCATCACCCCCCCCCCCACTCCAGTTTTCAAAATCGAAGCTCCGCAGCCAGTAAACATTCAGCATCCATCCGTGCAGGACGGCAAACCAACAAGAGTCAGCCCGAATTGGCCCCCGCCAGCTTAATTAATGCAGTTTATAAATATTTCACATTGTAATCACGGCGAGGGAAAGAAGTGAGACGCTACAACAAACAAAGACTTCGTTAAAGTCGGTCGGAATTGAAATAGCAACGGGACAAAAAAAAGAGAGGTGAGGTTTGTTCCTCACACGGTGCTGCAGTTCGACGTGCTCCGCCGTGATATACGTTCCAGACAAAGCTTCATTATTCATCGTGCCCTTCATTTATTATGTTTCTGCTCCTTCCGCCTCAGCCAGCCCCCTCACGCCGCGGCCAGAGCATCGAACCAGCGCTCCATCTATCCATCCTTCCTCCCCTCCCACCTCATTAAAGAGACTCGCACTCCTTCTCACTAACTCAAGCCGAGTGGAGCGCTTTATGTTTTATTCTTCAGGAGAGAAGCAGTGGGCTCAAAGGACCAGGAAAAGGACAGAAGTACATTCCATAGGGTACCATCATTTGCGCAATATGGAAAGCATGAAAGGGAACCACAATGCGACATGTTTAAACCATCACTGAGTTGACATTTTGTGAGGATCAAGAGTGCAAAATAAATGTCAAATGCACACAACAACTCTTACGCATATTTTTGTTGGATTTTATGTTTATCTGTACTAATTTTTTTTCCATTTAATTTACTCGCAGAGCTTTCGATGCGGTTCTGTATCAACCATTTAAAGAAAAAAGCAACATGCGCAAGTGGTTGTGACTGACGTTAAGTTTTCCAAGTTAAATACTGATTTAAACTTGAGCAAAGGAGCAAAAACAGATAAATGAATATGAGACAAACAAGGAGTGAAGGCTTCCTTTCTTTCTCTGACTCAACGAAAGGTTTATTGGTCATGTTAAGTTCAAAAGTCACTTTTAGTCACAGTGGAGGGAGTGAAAGTTGCTTTTTTATGGTTGTAAGAACTTTAAGGGTGCCAAACCTCTAAAGGGATTTATCGTGTTACAAAAGTCCACAAAAAAAACCCAAAAGTATACGACTCCAGAAGGGAGGTTTTTTTTAAAAAAGTTTTGGCCAACATGCCGGAGAAAAACGCCTGGAGTTTACCTCCGTCCTTGAGGCAGCAAGTTCAAGCTGTCAAATAACAAGAAGAAGAAGCGCTGATCCTCCAAACTTCAACCGCGACTCGTTTTCGACTCGTATATTCGCAGTCAGAACTGGAAGGCGGCCAGTGCGAGCCTGTGGCCAAAACGGCTGGCCGGCGGAGCAGCTAGGTGCTGAGCGCCTCGCTCAAGGGGAGCACAAGGGTAGGTTTGGAAGTTCATTTTGTAAAATCAGAGTGTTCCCAGCCAGTACAACACTTCAATCGGCTCCCTCACCATCGCACGCAGCTGTTGCAGGAATGAAATAATCCTTAACGGCCGCATTAGGTATTAAAAAAAACAGAGCCTCACTTTTGTTGTGGTGCTGCCAAATCTTAACAGAAGACTAAAGCAGCAATCCCTCTGTGCAGAGAGAGAGAGAGAGAGAGAGAGAGAGAGAGAGAGAGAGAGAGAGAGAGAGAGAGAGAGAGAGAGAGAGAGA
>JASSRZ010000083.1:2279333-2292768 GCA_032164315.1 Malacoctenus gilli
TCAAAATGCAGCAGCAAGAGTACTGACAGGAACCAACAGGAGAGATCACATCTCTCCAATATTATGTTCTCTTCACTTCTCTTCCTCAAAGCACTGGATGGAAAAGGCTGACAGAGTGGCGTTCAATAAAGCTCCAAATACCAGCAAACTGATTAATTCGACAAACAATTAAACTCGCCATGTGGTTTTATTTCATAAACAAAATAGATGAGCAGCTAACAAGCGAATAAAGTCTAAACTCCCAATAAACGAAGCACACGTTCTTCCAGTGCCGAGTTGTCATTTCGTCCTTGATTGGACTCTATTTTTGCAATGAAAGATATTTTTTCTCTGTTGGCAATAAGAGGCTTTTACTCTGAAACTGGGACCTCTGCAACCTGTCACAATCTCCACTCCCGTCCATCTTCCTCAACCCCTCCCGAGGTCTCACTGCCTCCCGTCCGCACGTCACTGTCAATCACAGGACTGATTTGCACTCGCACTGAAAAGTGGGCGTTGCCTCTTCCAGACGCCAGAAGAGACAGACGCCAGGAGACTTCGTGTCACATAAGCCAAGAAATAGACAAAGTTATCACAGTCACCGGATATGAATGACTTTTTGTGCTGCACATATACACCAATAGAAGGGCCTCCTGTGACATAAATATCCTCTGAAACCTCAGCAAAGTGGTTGTTTAAACTTCTGGGAGTGTAATAAATAACGAAAAGACAAACGGAGGCCAAAGAAACAGTTTATCAGCTTGTTTGGTTTACAGAGACGTTTTGTCTTCGCGCTGCCGTCCTCCTGCATCGTTCCCTTTTTCAAGCAAAGCGTCCTCCGCCGTGTGCGGCTCCGACAGTGACAAGTTCGTGGTCTTGCTCAAAGGGCCTGCTGGCCGGAGTAGCTCAGGGTGGAGGATAAAACAAGAGGGACGTTTCACCCCTGTTGTTGTGATTTTCATCAGCGTTCGCATTTGAGCCGTTTTCTCCCAAAGTGAAGACAAACTTTGGTGTGCCTCTGGGCCACACACACACATACACACATACCCACACACCCACACACACACACACACACACACACACACACACAGACCCACACGCACTCTTTGAAGACAAATCTGTTGCCGCGTTTTTTTATTTGATGCATAGTCAAGTAAGTATGCAAACACAAGGCCAGAGGCCGGGCCGAGGGGCACTCAAACTCATTTATTCCTGCTCGCTCGGCGCTCTTCTTGATCAGCTGCAACAGCCGGAGTTTGGGGCACAACAGAACGACAGACAGCTCCAGCTGATGGTGTAAAAAGAGAATTTCTGAGGATCAAATCCTGACACGCTCCGCTCGTCTATCCGTCACATCCTCCCACTTTTTCCTGTCGGGTGGTGGTCGGAATTATTTCTTCCGTTATCACATATTTCTGCCCACTTTGCCCTCCCCTCCCCCGTGACGGCGGCACATCCTGGCAGGAGATTCAGTCTCCCCCTCTCTGCAGCTGAGAGTCCAAAACAAGTCATTTATTCTCCTTTATTTAAGCTACAGACACGGAAACCTTACGCAAGCAGATCTGCAACACCTCCCCTCCTCGGTTCGGCGCCACTGGGCCATTTTTCTTAATGATGAGATAGAAAACGACTATTAGAAACAAAAATACGGACATCATCTTCACCAACTTTTGCCACAATCGTCAGTAATGTGGAAATAATGGCGTGAAATGAGTTTTTTTTTCCCCCCACACATTTTTTGCGACCAGAAAAAGAAATCCATCTGAAAAGCTGCAAAATGACAATTATTCAACAGAAAAGCACAAAAAAATAACGTTAATCACTTGAACTTTCAGTTGAGAGAAAAATATGACAAAATAGATAAAAAGTGTTCATCCGAGTCCACACAAATTATTCATTTTTATCACAAAATTAAATAAAGTATTTAAAAAAGCAATTTATTCAATAAAAATGGAAGCTAAGAACCACTTTCCTAAAAGGTTGTACTTTAATTTCCAGTCAATCAATAAACTTATAATTGCATTGCTGCCAAAAAAAGGGACAACTCAGTTTGTGTCAGCCGTCAAACTATTCGTCATTTGCTCCGAATGTTTTATATGTCCTCTCTCACTCCCACAAATAGCATCAATAATCCCACACTCACACACAACAAGAGTGGCTTTAAATAAGCCTCTGCCTCTTATTCTGTCCTCAGCACATTACTCATTCATACTGTTTTCTCCCTGGTGTGTACTCTTACTCTGGCTTAATCCACTACAACAACAAACTTGTGTTGCCTTGTTGGCATTGGGGAAGGCCTCCGAAAGCAGTAGAGCATCGTCGTTTCATTGAGGCTTTTACGGTCGAGATTTCTTCCCATCCGTGCTTCTCGCTTTCTCCTGAGAGGCCGTCTTGGACTGGATCCCAGAGACACCGTCAGGGCGAGCTCGCCAGTCAGCGTTTAGCCCGCAGCACTAACTTTTCATTATCGCCAGGCTGAGGTGCGCCGGACAGTCGGGACAAGCGACGGGGAGAGGGATCGCCGCAAAGATTGTGTTACTGCCTAGCTACAACAACAATAAGACGCGTCTTCTTGTGTTGCCACCAGCCACAGACTCGCTGATCTGCTGACTTCCTAATTTGATTGTTTTCCAGCGTGTGTGAGCGGTGTAAAAGAAGGGAACAAAATCACGTTGCAGCAGGACACAAAAACAGAAGGCTCGCGTCACAGTGAGGAGGACGAAACCTCGCCGAGCGGGGGGATGACTTTGTTGTTCGACATGTGTTCCTGTCGTCCTCCCAGGTTTTTTTTTTTATTAGTTTTGAGACGCGTCTGGAGCCAGTCAAAGAAATACGGCGAGCACCAACCTGTAAAGGGACCACAGGGTTGGGAGATTAAAAAAAAAAAGAAAGAAAGATGGGGAACTTGGCTGCTGTAAATTCACTGGGCCGACGCCGAGGCAGCTGCCAGGGAGACTGACGTGCAAAGACTCGGCCAGATTGGGGAGAACCTCTGTGGACTGCTAATGGGTCAGGGTGTTGATGCGATGGTGGGAGGCCGATAGAAATCTTATTACACTATTAATTGATTGGGAGCTCGGAGCCAGTCCCGGGGATGTGAAAGGGGGTCCGCCTCGTTTGATGCCGTCAACACGCAGGGTGGCTGCGGGGCGCTTTCCCACCCCCGGAGGTTTGAGTTTGTAGAAACTTGTGTCATTATGCGTCAGATGAGAAGTTCACTTTGCTTATTCTTTTTACGTGGGATGTTGAGGCCGACTCAAATTTTATAACAAGATCACTTTGTTTAACTCCGTGAGGAGCGCTACGATGACAAGGGTACGAAATCTCATCACGAAATTGCCCTCTAAAGATGTTTGGGTGTCTCCTGACGTCTCTCCGCATATGTTTTTAGGCATTGTCATTCAGTGACAGTACGCTGAGAGGTTGCACGCTTGTTTTGATATCAACAGAGGTTGTTTTCAGCTGCAGCTGTAAACACAGCTAATGAGGCGCCTTATAGAGACAGACAGCGCATGTGTGGATTCTGTTGCCATGTTTTCGGCTTCAATTTGCTTCAAAGAGACAGATTCTCTAAACTGTTTATTTTTTTTGGATAACAACTTGCCATTAGAACCTCATATTGATAGTGCTGGGAACCTGTACAGGGTGTACTGCACTCAGGCCCTGGCCTCTGCCACATTTTCAAGTGGCATCGTAGATCAAATCTTATATAAATCGTTATGAGGGACCATTGTGGCTGTCTTCATTGTGTACCAGGAATAAGAAAACACTTCATTCAGCTTCATGACAGTTCTCTGAAGACGTCCTTTCAGCCTCAAATTCCCTGATGAGGTGCAGAAACACTTGCAAAAGTCGAGAATATGAGGGGAAAGAGGCTTAAGATATACGTGTGGCCGTTAAAATGAAAACACTAATTCTGGAGCGTTAAAGCGGCTTGCTTCACTCGAGTTCAGCCGGAGGCGAGGAGACTGGATGAGAAGAACCGCTGTCACGAGTGGATTCCTCGCGAGCGCCCAGACGGCAGCTTATTCATCGACCGATGTGCCGGAAGCTCACGTTCACTGAACTCCTCACTCAGCTTCACTGAAAGATTTTATCGTAACCGTCAAGGTTTGGGAAAATTAACTTATTGAATCACGACGGGAAAATATCCATTCACCAAGGGGTTAAAAAGATACATTTGGTCAGTCGTCTGTCGGGTTATTGATTGCGAGTACGATTTTCTGCTCGAAACAAGCAGGGAGCTTTTAGAATCAATCTGCGGCTCGATATTCTGACTAATTCCCTTAAGTGAAATGTTTGCATAAAATGGAAAAAAGTGAAGCAGCAGAACTTTTTCGCTCCTTGTTGCCAGAACTACAGAGAGCATCAAATAATTCTTTGAAATCATCACTGGATGTATATTTCCATGCACAGAGTGACACGAAAAGCTGCTACACTTGATAGGATTTCGCCTCGCGGAAGTGAAATAAATCCCAGTGTGCGGCTGCACAACACAAGTTTGTACTGATGATAAAATATAGACCTAACTGAGAAAAATAAATAAATAAATCGAACAACCCACAAGCGTTAATCACATCATCCCAACAGGGATTCACATCATGAGGAGCTCAACTCCTGCTCGTCAGGTTCCTGTCCTCCCCAGTTGATAAAAGCAGACCGACTGCCACTCGTCATAATTGCCGATGCTCTAAAAACATCATCGATGGGAAGGATTTGTAGGGTCGTGAAAACAAGATTTGCCGACTGTGTCCGTAAAGAAACCCAATGACTCGCCCGATAAATGACCCGCGCTCTCCGTAATCAACATCAGCGAACCCTCCGAGCGACGATTAGCCTCGGCTCCGCCGATGAGCGCGAACTCGAACTGCGATTGCCAAATGTGGTCAGTCCTGCAGTTGGTATTCTCGTTGCACTCGGAGATCATGTCATACATGAGGAGCAGAGGTGGTCTGTTGCAGAGAAATTCAAGTCTGCGGAGTGAATTTCCTGGAGCTACTCGGAGAAACAAGGGAGGGCAACTCTTTTGCAGTTTGCCAAGAACCTCTGCATGATCCCACAGGACAAAGAGAAGAAGTTAACATTCTGCACTGCGAATGAAACCAAAGAGTGGGAGATTAACGATAACAACTCGTAGTAAAAACCTTGAACAGGCCCAAAACCTCGGGGTAGCCATAAACACTGTCACAACTTAAACCTTATAAAGCCAACAATTCACCTCAATCCACCGGAAGAGTGAAAAAAAAAAAAGCTTTCTCAATTTGGCTTGAGGTAAAAGTCCACATGAGCAGTAATTTGGATAAAATGCAGCTCGAAGATCACCTCACGGCTGATCCCCGCATAAAGAGAATTACAAATATCCACACATGACAATGTGACTGTGGGTGCAATTGACTTTTTCCAAGATCAGTGAAGGTTGGAAGGGACTCAGCCTGAGCCATAATCCCTGGTCATCAGAGGGAACATACTGGTGACCTTTCAACAACAGACAATTGCTATTAAAAAAAAAAGGACAGATTAAGGATATCTGGCTTTTTAAAGTGGCTTTTTCCCCCTTAACTATCCAATGTAGCTGCATCTTTACTGATGTCTCTTTCACATTTCGAAGTGCCCCCAGGACAATGAACTTTAACTTTTTTTCCTCCTTCATTTTCCTTTTTTCGAAGTGTCGTTTAGATGAATATCTCACATAGTGAGAGAGTTGGAGTCAAGGTCATTACGAGCACATTCTGACAACATAACATACGACGCCGAGATTACCGGTGGAGTGGTGCAGAAAAGGTACGGCCGCTTCTTTTCATTTCAGATACAAAAAGTGGATTTTGCAGTCGCGTATCTTGTTATCAGCAAAGAGGTCATCCATCCTTCCCTCCGCCTGTTATGACTGATAACTGCTTCGAGTTTTGGGAAGGAATAAAGGACCAAACTAAAAAAAGACAGTAGTGGAGGCTATCCCCTCACCATTCGAGGAAAATAAAACGTACACAACCTGTAGATCTTCCGACAGCACAAGCACATATCTCAGTCGGTAATTCAAGCATGGTAGGTACACCAACAGTGTGTCTTGATGTAGTGCCAACATAAAGCTTCATACTGGAGGCTGACCCAAGATATGCAACTGCTGGACCCAGATTCTGCCCATCTTAAATGGACTCAACATTGTCACGTTATGACTGTGTGCAGAGGACTGACACCACTGAGTGCTTCTCAACAGCTAATGTACATTATATTATGGTGACACAATGTGCTGCTCCAAGAGACGGGTCACAGTTGATCCCGTGGGGCTGAAAGTTGCTCTGACATCTGTTCAATTTGCAATTTTCGGTGAGCTAAAAAAAAACCTCCAAACACATAAACATCTGTTTGCATCACCTCATATTCAGTTGGGATTTTAAAAAAAAAACAACTCTCCAACTGTTGTTCGTTTCATGACTCCCTGATGTAAGGATGTGATGTAATTATTAACAAAGACGTCTGGCCTGTATTTTGAAATATACAGGATGCTCAGTACACACGACTGTTAATAACACTGGGTTTATGCTCTTCATTCAAATAGCTACGACAGTATGAAAATGAAGGTTGGATTTGACGTAGTGTACCAATTTCATTTCACATCACAAATTCAAAACATGACAGAAATATGTCACGACAGAAATGCATGAAATATGACCCATGAGGTACAAGTGTTCTTATCTCTGCACAATGGTAAGCATGATCTGAAGCTGCAGAATAAAATTCAGTGCTGCTATCCACTCCAAGTGACTTGTTAAAGAACAATGAAAGCCTGAGAGATGACTTCGGCAAGGGGTTAACAGGTGTGAATGAGTGCAATCACAAAATCGATCACCGGAGCGTGCACGCTGTGGTGAGGTACAAGCGAGAAAAACAGGCAGGGTGGAGAGAAGAAGGGGCCCCGAGATGAATTTTCAGCACCAGGGACAGCTCAGAGGAGTCATAAAATACCAAGGTCCCTGGCAAGGTTCCCTCCTAAATCAAGCCTCACTGTACACAAATCAAACATGCACTTTTAGCACCTCATTTACTAATAGGCTCCTCTTTACACCCGGGGCCATTAACAATAGCGCTTGAGGATAAACTGGATCCAGTCTTTATTCTCTCTTTATAGCTTCTGAGGGATACTCTCCCTCCACACATACACATCAGCGTTTCCCTATAATCACTACGTCTAAAGCAGCCTGCCATGGCCTAATTTGTCCCATCACAGTTTCTTAATGGACCTAAAGTGTCGTTGGAACTCCTATAATAACACAAACATCATTATGCCGTGCCTCATTGCTTCTGCGAGGCATCCCTCACTCCCAGTCTGAGCGCCAGATGGATGCATTTAATTTCTAACAGCTCAGTGCGGAGCATAATCATGCAAGGTTCAGGTGCATTGGCCATCACGTCACAGAAACACTGCACCGGTGTGTGAGTACCACCTGCTTCCAGCGTGTCCAGTTACATGCACGTTTTCTATAAGTGGTAGTCTTACAGGTCAAGATACCACGCTGCACATAATAACACCATAAATAAGCCAAAGCCAAGCAACACAATCATTTACCCTAAAACCAGTAAAAGTTCCAAAAGGGCAAATGGGGCCAAACCCCTAATTCACATCAAAAAGAGGGCAAAAAGCTCCAATATTCACGCATCAAAAACTTAAGTCTGATGTATCCTCTAATGAAACAACAAATTGTGTGTTTAAAGCGGTAAAAAGCAACATTTATAATCAAGGAAAAAACTAACCTTGACTGCTTCAGCGTGGGTGACTTTCTCGAAGACTTTGTCGTTGACTTTCATGATCTGATCGCCGACCCGAAGCCCCTCTTTCTCGGCCAGGCTGCCCGGCTCCACCAGGGACACGTAGATGCCGACGCCGTGCTCCGAGCCGCCGCGGATGCTGAAGCCCAGGCCCTCGTTGCTCTTGTGCCGCTTCATGGTGACCTGCCGCAGCTCGCCCGGCGGCTCGTGGATGAAGTTCCTGCCGAGCAGCGGCACCAGCGGAGCTGTCCCGTCGCTGCTGGTGCTGAAGCTATCCGGCGAGCCCCGGAGCGCCACCTGGAACTCGGGGGGGTTGTTGGGCGAGTAGTGGCCCGGGGGCGTCGGGCTCGCGCCCGGGAAGTCGCCCGGTGGCGGCGGCGGCGGCGGCGGAGGAGGTGGCGGGGGTGGAGGCGGCTCGGCGGTCCCGTTGCTTGCGATTAAATCCGACTTTAGGTAAAGGCCCTCCGAGGTGTACTGCTCGAACAGGAGCTGGTCGGAGCGGGGGATGACCAGGCGCAGCATGGGCAGAAGTTGCCGCTTGCTGGGCGCGTTGAGGATGACGTTGAGGGTCTGCACCAGGTCGTAAACGTTGCGCTTGGAGTGGTACACGTTCAGGCAGTGGATGAACTGCTCCCTCTCGAAGTCGTTGAGCAGGAGGTTGAGCGCGTTGTGCAGCTTCCGCACGTTGGCCGAGAGCGTCCGTGCGCTGGAGGCCACGGAGTTGGCCGAGGAGCTGAGCGACATGCGCTCCAGGTCGGTGCTGCTCATCCTGGCGGTGGGACCGGGACACGGCGCCACACTGGTCGCGGGTTAGAGAGCGCGCATCACGGCGTGAGGGCGCGGGACGGGACCGGTGCGTGGCATCACGACGGCGTGAGGAGTAGCGCTCCCGCTGCACCCATGTCGTCCGTCTCTGGTCAGAGGAACCACAGGGAATACCGGCGGACACGGGAGGGGAACAGACCGAGTCCGACGAATTCAGTCCACCAAATTTTTACAAGTCCCCATGCATTTACCAAACTACACTGCGCAAACTTCTTTGGGGAAACGCTGCGTCAACAGCCCGACGGACAACTCGTGCGGGTTCGGCGGTGAGCTCACTAATGCGCCACGTAAGGCTCTCAGCCTGCGTGTCATTAGCCGCCGTCTTATTTTTCCAAGAGGTCAGGTGGCTGCCGAGCTGCCGCTTCTCTGGTGTCCGCCTGCGCCGCCAACAGCTCCGCTCCGGGGCACAACAAACAGCCGCAGCAACCCCCCCCCCGAAAAAATGACGCCTTTTGACGGTTCCGGCCACAACGACCAAGTAGCACTGAGGATTTCCGACGGACCTGTGGGGGAAAAAAAGACAAAAGTTATTCTGGCGCGCTCCTCCGTTGCGTCCCCAGGAGTTTACAATATCCTTCTCCGGTTACGTTTTACTTCCAGTCGCTGTCCCGGCTGCTTCCCCCCCCACACACCCGAAAAAAAAAACCCGCGCGTATCCAGCAGTGCGGCACCAAAAAGCGCCTTGTGTTGGTTGTTGCTGTATTGGTAATCCAACGGCTCTCCGTCTCACCTCCTGCCAGACGTTACCACAGCGACCGAGTGAACACCGCGAGCTCGGCTCGCCTCAGACGGTCCTCGCGCAGGATGTGACGTCGCACCGCGGAGCCTCGACGTCGCTTTGTAACGACCTGCGCGCGAGGCGCCAGCACACCTGTGACCGTGTAATTTGTAATTAGGAGGGGAACGACTCGTGTTTTAATCCCCCACGAGGGAGATATATGAGGAAACCTTACGGTTTAAACGTGTGATAGTTGCGTTTATGTATGCTGGATAAAGTTTTGAACGTAACATCTCATCTCCTTTCAAGGAAGAATTTTAGCACATGGCTAAGTAAAGTTTCCCTCTAAAAATGGCGCTTATTTCCAGGTGTACTTGCATAGACACTGGGAGATGGCTGAAACAGCCTTAAGGTATAAATCAATAGCTTAAAAAACAAGCCATGAGATACAGATATTAGAGCTTCAAAATTATGTCATTAAGTTAAAAAAAAAAAACAGGTCAGGTGTAAAGTAGGACAAAAGCGAGTGAGGAAAAAATGAACTTTTCCGTAAATGATACATTTTAATTCAAAGAAAAAGTCTTTCGTCTACTTGTCTGACTACTTGTATTCTATCTTTTTTAAAACACACTCTGTTTGCTATAAAAACTCAATCTTTAGAGCTATTTTCTGAGAAGGAACCAGAACGGATGAAAAACAAAACTGCAATAAACATTTCTCAATTTTTCGAGGGGCAACTTTAATCTGACTGCTTGTAACTGATAAGGTGGCGTATTCCTGCTGATGGTGTTTTGTTGCTCTCTTAGCTGAACCAGTGAGCCTATTTTTATTTTTATGGCCCTCCATAATGGAAAAAGCGTCTGTCCAGAGAGACATCGATCTCCGCCCGCGGGTCTCTCAGAGTTTAGCCGTCCGGTGGAAATCCCTGATCCATGAGTCCTCCAGTCGTGGCCCGGAGGAGCAGGGCCGACTCGAACCCCGGCTCACGGAGCGATTAATCAAAAGCACAAAATGGTGGCGAAATCAGCTGTGAAAGAAACGCCGTGCTCCGAGGGGCCACCGTGTTGACAAATGACGCCGCGCAGTCCCGGCAGAGTTTCAGAGCTCAGCTCCTCTCAAAGTCCGAGGCTGCGGCCAAGACGCCTTTCGGCTCGGTTTAACCCAGCCGCTGGGACCGGGACGAGCCGCGCGCCGTTTGCCCGGAGAGGAAGAGTCATGTTGTCATTTCAATTTGACATCAGACGGGATTGTGCGAGGCGATAAAATCTTTAATGTCAGAGCAATTAGCGAGGTCGAAGAGGAGGGGGGCCGGCGGATGTGGAAAATGAGAACGGTCTTCGGAAATGAATCGATAAGACAAAGACGACGCGGGGAACATCGGGGAAGCGGACGAGGTTCGAGCTGGAGCCGAGTGAAATCACAGACGGAGTCAGTGCCACAGCACAACTGTCGGCAAACAGTCACCCAAGCAACCGAGTCTTATAACCATGGATTCACAAGAGGGACATTCACCACCTTCACCGAGTTTGCAGCTCCATACGGTTATCTTCGAGCAATGTTTACGTTTTTGCCGGAGTGCGAAATGTCCAAAACCTCAATCTGCTTGAAGTGACAAACCAAAAGGAAAACAACATGGCAGCTTCGGCAGGGCAATTACCGCGGCAGTGAGCATTCGGGAGCCGTGGTTTGGCTTTGAGGCAAAACAAAGCATCCGTTTTTAATTCATCCTTTCATTGGCTGCAGCAAATTACAAACAGCAGCTGATTGGCTCACGAGTTTCAGCCTTTACCGTTGCTGCAGTGCTGCCTGTTTTGGCAGTAACTCATCAGCAGGTCACTGATCCAACAGTCACATTTAGTGAAGTTTTTGTGAGCTTGTTGCTTTCGAGCAACATGTCAGCCAACTGACTGGCGGCTTTTCATTCCACTGAACTGATTCCTCAACAAGTAGCTCATCGTTATTCCCGAGCCGACGCGGCGCGACTGAGTCATGCTCAAAAAACGCACCAGCGCAACATCAGCCAGCATTTAACCTTTGATGGGTGTTCAGCCTGAAATAAACGCAAACACCGACTCGACTTTGATGACATTGCTTTCATCGCCGCTGCACGCTCGCAACCTCTTGACACGGTCAGTCGCGTTCACTCATTAAGGCACTCCAACAGAGCCACAGCTGCCTTAACAGAGCGCGAGACGACGATTTGGCACGAGAGCGGACGAGGATGGAACCGTCAACCTTAGGATTGACGGACCACTTTCTCGACCACAGATGCCTCATAAAATCACCCCTCAAAATTCAGAAATGTGGCCTCACAATCAGAAGTTAGTCCGATATGAAACGTCGTTGCTGCTGGAAACGTTTTAAGAGGACATGTTGTTGAAAGCATCAGTTCGTAAAAAGAAACGTCAGTCTCTATTTCTACGATGGAGTTAAAAAACACCGGCTTCTGCAAAGTTCCAACAGCTCCAAGCCATTTTTTTTTTTTTTTTTTTTTGGGTCTCCGTGGCTGAGCAGGAGGTCCCAGAGTGTGTGTTTAAAGTTGACTGATGGCCCTCATAAAAAAAAAGGTTCAGTGGTGGGGAAACACTGCAGAACCAAACTGTGTTACAGTGGCCACAGACACATGATGCACAACAAAGCAGAGCAGCAGGGACAAAGAACAGAACGTTGTGGAGAGATGGAGCAGAGAGAGAGAGAGAGAGAGAGAGAGAGGGGGGCAGAAGGAGAGTCCATGGGCTCAAATGAGCTCTTCCAGGACCCCCGCGGAGCGCAGGATTTTTTTTGGCTCCTCGCAGACTCTCAGCTTGAACGCCTGCCGCTGCGATCCCGGGGGTGAGCGAGCACACGCTCGCCGGGCGGCGGAACGACTATTGTGTCATTGAGTGAATGACCACCTGTGACTGGGCGCGTGTTTATCGGCTGACCGGAAAAACTCCAGAAAAGAAAAATCGAGTTTCTCCAAATAAAAAAACACAGACTTCTGACTCCCCAATTAAATTTCATGGTTAAGTGTAATCTTTCTAAAGGCTTAACATGGCTTAAATACTACAGCTTAACAGGCTTAGCTGCTTTTGATTAAATGCCTAGCAGACTCACCGCTTTTATCTAATCGAAGAAATGAGCAGTAAACAGGTAACCACATGGGGGGCTCACTATTTCTAATTATTCCATGAAGTTTATGTTCTATGTCCCGTTGAATGTGCGTTTTTAACGCATCATTTTCCTGGGAAATGAAGTCCAATCACATGGAAGAGAGGTGAAATCTTAAAAACTGACAAACATATCAAATAGAGACAAACAGAGGTGTCGTTCCTATCTTTTTGTGGCCCTAATCAGGCAGTTTGGTAGTTTGTTAAAGCTGAGAAAACTAGAATTGAGTCATTGAGTCAGGGACAGCTGGGGACAGACGTCCCCACCTTGAGGTAACCGAGTCCTCCGAGATGGACATCCTCACATTGATTTTCACAGACATCAAGGCCCGCAGCCGACTGCCCTTGTACATGTTGCGTGTAGAATCTGTGTATAGATTTGGAGAGGCAGCGCAGCAGTTTGTGGGAGGGGGGAGGGGCGGCAGCAAGGTGGAACCAGGAGTCTGAGCGCATTAGCAATGGCAGGCTGCGACTGCGACTAATGAGTCAAGCAACATCGAGTGTCTCCCACTGATTGACTTTAAAATACGTCTCTTGAGTGTTTAGCTGAGGGGAAGCGGCGCGACAACGTGCTCGGCCTGGTAAAAACAGGAGGGGGGGCACCTCTGGCGGCGTAAACACAAACCACGCTGCGCCGCAAAGCTGCAGCAGTGCTGTCCTTAGAAATGGTGCTGGTTTGAAAGAAGGTCGAGTGGCTTTAATAAAACAATTGACTCTTTTTAGACTTTCGATCTTAATACAGGAACTGTGACGTCAGCGGTTCCTAACCTGGGGGTCCAAGACCCCTCGGGAGGAGTCGCCATTGATCGCAGGAGGGTCCGAGGCTTTGTCAGCTTGAACAGTACGATGAATGCATCAAATCAGGCATTTTCTAGACCTGGAAATTTGCTGGTGCTTTTATTTTGAAATATGTTTTGGGAGACTGTGGGTTTCCACCAGTGTTTGGCTTCACTGTAATGCTTCAGGGAAATCAGCAAACCTTAAGGAGATTCTTTCAAAC
>JASSRZ010000083.1:2295010-2302510 GCA_032164315.1 Malacoctenus gilli
TAAAGGTGTAAGACATCCTCATGACATCCTGAGCTTCTTCCTCTAGGCTAAACTTGTGACCATCTGCCCTAAGACCATTAGAATAATTAACTCCGAATTTCAATAAACCATTTGTGTTAACAATTCCTTTGAACACTTGCTGCTTTGAAGAAGGCCGGGAAGAGACACCACAACAGTAAGTAAGCCTCTCGATACGTCTGGCAGTCCGACTAAAGAGTCTGTAAACGGCCATTCGCCGACGCAACGAAAACAAGAGAACGCGCGCGGAGACTCGCCCGCAGAATAAAGCGGCCGGCGAAGGCCAAAGCTTTCGCACATGCGTCTTTTGGCAGGAGACATTGTTTTGGGGGAGACGTGAAAAAAAAAAAAAAAGTCATTATCTTGTTTGGGCTCCCAGAGATTATTTTTGGCGTCCGTGCGGCGGCCCTGGACCGGCCCCGTTCGGCAGTGTGGTCACAGAAAGACAAGGCCTCTCGGCTGCTCGCTTTAACCCGAGCGGGGGTCTTTTTTTTTTTTCTTTTTTTTTCTCCGTTGGCCTTCGCCGCGCAAATTTAAGGGATTAATTAGGTTTAGGCCGGCGATTACGCGGCGGCAGCCGGCATGTAGTCTTTTTTTTTTTTTTTTCTCCTCAGGGGTAAGAGAGCTTTTGAGAAGACGAGTGGCCCGTTGCCTGGCTCCTCTGACGCACCGAGGTTCGACTCCATTCAGGCATCTAATGAATGCGTTTTCTGAGCTCGATGGAGAGGATTTCTATTCTTCCCACTCGCGATATGATGAGAGATTCTTTTTGAAGGGAAAAACTTGCGGCTGAATCATCGACGTGTCCGCTGACGGTTCCTCTCCATCTCATCTGGTCTCATAAAACGCGGCAAATCCAGGAGTGAAGCGGCCCAAATCACAGACTCTGCTCTCTATCCGGTGGTTCACTGAAACCTCGGTCAGCCTTCGGATCCCCGTCGGCCGGATTGCGCAACGCCGACCGGGCGGTGGAGCTCGCCCGTCTCCGTCCGGTCCCGTTCCGTTCCTGTCTGCCGACCTTCCTCACCGGCGGTCACGCGAAGGGCACCCCGATCGCGGCCGCTTTCCGCCGTATTTCAGTTGACGTCATCGTGCAACGAGGACTCATTAAGGTAATGCCTTGCGGTGATTATCGGAGGTGGGGGATCGCCGAAAAATCCACTTGCCGGGAACGACGGCAGTGTTTGCGTTGCGATTTTACGATATCGGTAATAACGAGAACAAGGCGGCGCTTGACTCCAGAGCTCCGTCCCGAGGTCGCTTCGTTTATTGGCGCTTTTTTTTCAGCGGTGAACTACCAGACTGGTCCTTGACCCACAAGCTGTTTTGTTTGAGGTTTCCTGGTTGGTGAAGGTCCAAACTTTCCCAGACGAATCGCTCCGAAACGCGTTTATAAAAAGGTTGGGGCTTTTTTTTCTTTCCCACATCAATCAAGAGCAGCATGATTACATTTATCAGCTTGAAGAGGCCCGGCCGCTGCAGATGCCGCGAGGTCGGCAGGGAACCGCTGTAATCCGACCGTTTTTCGGTGAGTCAGGCCGCCTGGCAGTCGTCGCCTGCGATCCTGCGATAAATCCTCGCCGCGCGGCGGGAGGAGGGACGGCGCAGGACACGCTGCCGCTCCCGCTGACACGCTGTAAATCAACCGCTGGGGTCACTTGGCCGTCTCCTCTGTTGACCGAAAGCGACAAGGAGACTGACAGAGGTCCGTTTTGCACCCTGGACCTTGAAGTTCCTTACGTAAACCAACGTGACTTTTATGAAATCTGTTTGTATTTCATCATTCCCTCTCTGATTTAATGATCAGCTGGCAAACATGTTACATAGCTGGATGGTGAAGGTACTAAAAATGCAGAAAACCAGTTTGCATTTCGGGGTTTGTATGAAATATATGTTTGTAAGGTCTGTTTAAACATAGCTTTGTACGTTATTGTGTCAAATATTCAACCTTGGAGTTTAAATGCTATTATGCTATTTCGACTTTTTTCAGCTATTCAGAGTGTAATAGTGTTGAAAGCTCATTGAGACAAGTGAGCAGCGCCCCCTCTGTTCACATTAAATCATGTTTGAGATATCTGGCGTGCCTCTCCATTCAGTTTCGATGGTGGCAGAAACGGTCTGTTTCAGGGAGTTTTTTTCACATCAGTTTTCCACTGACGTCACAAGGAGGGAGGGGCTCAGTGATTGGACAGCTTCTCTATGCTGGGCGTATGGGCTCGCTCCTGACAACTGCTACCAGTAGTTAACCAATCAGAGGCGTCCTGCATCTTGTAGGGGTGGGGCTTAATGCGGAAGAGCCTCATTCTGCTCGTTTCTAAAGGGCTGAAGGAGACGATCGAGATATAATGAAATACGGTGTTTGAGGAAAAAGAGCTTGATGAATTTCTGTCATTGTGGACTTGCATTCGAAGACAAAGACATCCAAAATGTGTCAAATAGGGCCCCTTTAACCCTCGATGATACCTGAGGAGGAACTTGCACATGAGGGAGCACCATCATCTAATGCAGCTCACTTGGGCCTGACAAGCTGCTTGAACTCCCTCTGCATGGCTGCCATTTAAAAATCTCTCCCTCTTCTGCTTTTAGTTTTGGTTGTCCAACTGTTTCTATGGGTCTCAGAGTGAACCAATATTTGGGTGTTCGCTCACTCCATGTAAAAAAAACAAAACTTTAACTATCAACTTTCCTTTTTCCACAGTTATTTCTCTTCCAAAAGCAACTTTGCAGGCCAGAAATCAGTGCAACACCTTGGTACACTAAGCTCAAGTGTCTTGAAACGAACCTTCCTTGCAGTGTTTGTCTGAAATCTGCCGTTCGGCACCATCTGTCCTACCTGCAGCAGGCTCCTTCCTGCGATCCCGGAACGACACCGATTTCCTGGAAGCGCCTCGTTTGGAGTGCTACTTGCGGAGCGCGAGCCTCTGCATTCATTACCGTCATTAGAGGAGGCGCCTCCGCCGCGGACAGTGATGGATGGCTTCTTCTGCCCCCTGCTGTTCCGGCGCGGAAGCTGTGAGTAATCACACAACAGCGGGCTGGAGTTGCTGTTTTTTGAAATGTCGCCACTAGCCAGTGGCCATTAATCCGCTGGCAGGACGACCTTACACAAGTTTGTAGATTTATCTTTTCATTTTTGGATTGTTTGGTGCTGTTAGTTTTGGCAGCTTTCCAAAACAATCACTTGGGGGAAAAAAAAGGCTTTAGTACCGGTACTGAAGCCTTTTTTTTGATCTAGAATTGCATTACATTGAAGGTTTTTGAACTACAAGATCAACTGTATGAACAGAACAGATTTCCTGTTGGTATGAGGCCTTTTTTTAGAACTAGCCAAACCTGTGGTCATTCTGTGAGTGGTCATTCCTGGTCCTCGAGGGCCACATTCCTGCGTTTTTTCCCCCCCTAAACCTTCCTTCTCCAAAACTCCTTCATCTAAAACGTGTTCTCTCAAAGCTCTGCAGAACCCCTGACCACAATACCTGGTCGCAGCCGGATTGGCTGAAGCTGAAGCGCAATGAAAACTACGTGGGGTCGTGACCCTAACGGGACCAGGAGCGCCGTCACCAGGAGCAGCTGCAGCCGCAACATCTGGTCAAGGACGAGATCCTCTGGAGTTGAAAAGGCCTCAGAGTTTAAGGCAAGACTGTCTGGAGCGACATCCACACCATGACTCAGATTCGGTCTGTTTGTTTGCACTTTGAGGGGGGGTGCGTGAAGTCGACATCTTTGCGTTTGGCTGTCCGTCCAATTAAATCGATGGTACAGAGTTGAAACTGCGAAGACACACCGTGAGTTGGCTGTTGGCAGATGTTTAATTAAAACGCGGCATTAAACACGAGACCATCGTTCTTCACTTGAAAAGCTTTACTGGAAAACGTCTGTGGGCATGAAAAAAGTTCAACTTCAGTGAACACTGCAAGAAGACACGAGTTGTTACAAAGTGCTGAGTCGTTGGTCTGTACAGCGGATGCGGATTCCAGGAGCAACAGATCGAAAGAAGAGATATCTCTTTTTTTTTGCCGCCGTGACGAGCCGACGCACGACGAGGGACTCCCGTCAGCACTCCGAGCTCATTAGTATCGTGCGAAGAGTAAAGAAAAATGAATCCCCGGACGTCGCATAAACACGCGGCGTGTCGGCGCGTCCTCAAGTTATGCAGATGAGTTATCGACGCGCAGGCCTCCGGTCATCATGGAGTCAAATGACCGCCGTGTCAAGGTGCGCGTCCGTTCCCGGCGGCTCAATCGGTCGATCGGACGCCAAGAAAACGGCATCGATCCGCGACATTGGCCCCCCCCCCGACACAGGGTCACAGTCACAGGCCTCCACTGTAAAATGTGTCACACACAGTTTGTGGGAAACAGCCGAGTGTTGTTGTTTTGTTTTGTTTTTTAAGCTATGGCTTGGATTCAGTGGTCGTCAATAGGAAGAATAAACATCTTCATCCAAAGTGGAGAAGTCAGACAATCAGCTGAGAGGAGAGATGGTTTTTTTTCTCCAAATACTGTACAGGAAAATCTTCTTTTGTCGGGTGAAATAAAAGCTGAAAATAAATGTGGAGGGGAAAAAAAAACAGCTACAATTTCGATGAACAGTAAATTTTGTGGAAGCCTTTTTGGTCTTCTCTGTTTTTGTGCATCTTTTAGGCCAAAAAGAAAAACAATCTTCAAATAAACCAATTGACGTTGATGTTTGTCACGTAAGGGAATATTCTTAGAAGTGGAATTCCATCCACCTTCTGCAGCAGCTGTGGGATAAAGGCCGTTTTGTCGTGGAAGGAAAATGAAAGAATTGCTTGGTTCCAATTGAAACGGCGAGAACAAGTTGTGGAACAGATGTTAACGGATTGCGTTGTCCCCCCCCCCTCCCCTCCCCTCACTGTGCAGGGGACAAAAATGTCATGAGAATCCCTCAATTAACAGAAATCCCGATAAATGTTTAACTGTCATTTCAGCCAGCTGCTGGCCCAAAAAAAAAAAAAAAAAGAAGCACAGAAACCAACAATATTCAGGGCGAAACAGAAAGTCGACGGCGGATAAGTGCATTCCGTGCTCTCACGTTGAGATCAATTCAACAGAAAGGGGGGAAAAAAACAACACAAGCAGTCTACCTCCAGTTGGGTTTGATTCGGCACACGGGCGTCAAAATAAACTCCCACCCACGTCGTCTCGCCGTCGATGAAATCTGCACGCCGAGCGCGCTTCGAAAAGACGACGCCACTGACGCAGCAGTGATCGGGAAACGCGAAGCGAATCGCCAAAGCAAAAGAGAGGCACAGCAAGAGCGTTGGCGAACGTAGCGCACATTCAACGACGTTGGTTCGAGTATGGCTCGCCATCCGGGGGGGGGTTATAATCGAGAAGACGCTCGAGAGCTGACGGCGACTTTCTGTCCCGACGGCGACGGATGACGCGGAACTCGAAAGAGAAGTGAAGTCCCGGCGGGACGTGCAGCGGAGTTTGGAGGTCAAACGCGGTGGAAGCAGGACTTCTAATCCACTCTCAGGTGTTGGGCGCAGGCGGAACGAGCCCGCCGCCGCCGCCTACGTCGCCCTGCATCAGCGCTCGACAGCGAGTCTTAAGCGGCGATGAATCAAACTCCTTCGAGGATGAAGTAAACGATTCAGCAGAACGCGCCGCTGGAGGAAGCCGCCTGTGAAAAGAGGACGAACGAACGAACGAACGACGGATGTGGGACGAGTCTGATGACTCACCGCGAGCGCCTCCTGCGAGGCGGCAATCTAAGAAAGACGCCGTCGCTCCTCCGGTGCTGCTCGAGCTCCCTGAGACCCCAGGGATCGTCAGCCTTCGCTCAAGGAGAGACTTCTAGGTCAAACATCCCGATCCGCTGGATTCTTAGCCAACGGGTTCTTGCCCTGGAGCGTTTGTGTGCAAACTGACAAGGCGAAAGGTGGGGGTGGGGGTGGGGCTGGGGGGGTGGAACTGCAGACAGAGGTTCTTCACATCTCAACGCAAAAGCTGCTCTGCTTTATCTTGGAGCGTCAATGACCAATTACTCGAATAAAAGGAAGAAAAACTTGCGCTGCTCTACGAGGAACAATAACTCCACGAGAAAAAGAGAGAAAATGAGGATGAGCCCCCCCCAAAAAGAGCATTTTTATCATACAGTTCAATGTACTGAATGGTTTCCTTCAAATCTTGACACATCAATACAATGTCATCCATTTTTTTTATCACCTCCAAATTATAATTTGCTCTTTTTCCTGAATAACTTTCCAAAATTGACATTTTTTTTTCCCTTCAATCTTCAAACATATTCGACCCCTTTTTTTCCACTAAAGCGCAGTTTCTCTAACGCTGCACGATAGACCAAACTCCTCCAGTCGTGAGCGCAACATAAAAAGCTCCCGGTCAGTGATTGGTTCCGTTTCATTCGATTCGAACTTCAAAACAGGTGAGACTGAAAAACGCGTCGTTTCTCCAGTTGTTACGAATGAGGCACAGCGGGCGTGAGTCGTGAGTTGACGGGTTGGTCAAAAAGGAGACAGTTTCGGTTGTTTTTCCACTGGGGAGAGTGAAAAGTTTGAGTTGGATTCGGTTCCTGTGTTAACTGCACTTTAATATGAAACTAACAGAGAATCAAATAAACTGACCACTCAAGTGGAGCGTAGGCACTGCATGTCAAAACAAGTGAGACGAGTCAGAAACAAGCAAACTGTGTGTGTGTGTGTGTGTGTGTGTGTGTGTGTGTGTGTGTGTGTGTGTGTGCTGCTAACTTCTCCTGCTGCAAACGACCCATAATGCAACACTATAAAACCAGCATTGAATATTGTAAACGTTAAGAGTTCAAAGTCCATCTCCACTTTCTTCCCCAAAGTAGGTTCTTGTATTTGGGCCCGAGGACGTGATCTGTGCTCCAGTTGGTCTGACTGACTGCATGGCAGCGTGAAATAAAAAGCAAACAACATGTAAACACATGTATTCAAAAAAAAAAATGTCTTTCAGAATTAAATTAAGGAAAGAAAAAAGAAAAATCACTCCACTATTCTTTGTATTCACAAATTAAATTGGCAACAACTGTGCATGCCGTTCGTAAAGACTCCAACAACAACCTGAGCAAACTCAAATAAGGTGCTCGGACGACGAAACTTCAAAAAAATCGGCAGCTTCGAGCGCGGTTCTTCCACCGTCCGTCTCGTCTGCGGCCTCGACCCAGCAGGGGGAGGACCGAACGTTCCTGCAGGTTCGTCTCGGTTCTGAAGGCAAAGCCCGCCTTCGGCTGAGCTGCTGCTCTGTTCGACTGGGCCGCCCAACTGGGAAGCGAGGGCCGACGTCGAGATAAAAACGACTGGATCAGTGTCAGAATAGGTCAAGCGACCCTAAAGAGCCCCTGATCTTGCCCTCAATGGCTGCTTCTCCTTCAAACATGTGGGGAAAACGTCCCTCTTCAAGTCCTTCCATCGTCCTGACGACGCAGGAATCCAATACGTCACCCGTTGCCGGCACCCAACAACTGAAGGGTGAG
>JASSRZ010000083.1:2305010-2309899 GCA_032164315.1 Malacoctenus gilli
GTTGAAAAACAGTTCTGAGCGGTTTCCCATCTGAGATGTATTAGTAATTTCACACCATGATGGAATTGGGCTAATCAAAAGACATGTCACACGGGGGCGGCTGGGGTTATGACAGGAATTATTCATGCTCGTGTCAGAGCGGGCTTGAACATCTTCAGACGCAACCTCTGGTGTGTGCGGAAGCTCGTAAACTGACAACGTGATGGATTCAAAACAAATCCCAGCCAGTGGGTGTCCCATCAGTCACACCAGCCTTTGAGAGCTGCATTTAATTGGGGATTTCAAGCCTTCGTCTCAACCGAGGGGGGCTACTTCCACGAACCCGCAGCCGATCGGAACTCGCTCCTCCCCAGGTGGAAGCCGCGCCCGTCGCGTTTCGGAGCGCCAGAGCGTCGCCCGACGGCCTGACCTGGTACTGTGGGTCCTGGGTGAGGCGGCTCAGCTCCCTGAACTCCAGCTGGATGCTGGTGACCTCGGCCAGCGTGCTGTCGGCCGTCCACCTCGGGGGATGCGCCGTCCCCTTGCCGATGTTGACGTCGGAGAACGGGATCTTGGAGGGCGTTTTGAAGGCCGGCATCAGTCGGGACCCGAGGTCTTTCTTCAGGTGTCCGAAGGGAAAAATGGAGAACAGGTGAAGTATGGTGACTTGCCAAACGCACAGCACATTCACAGCAAAGGTCTGCTCACTTTTAGATAATAGTTTTGAATTTGAGTGGCAAGAAAGAGCCAAACTTAAAGTCTTTGTGAGTGAGCTGGCTCACAGGGGGTCAACATAGCTCGGGAGGACAGGCCCAGACGAGCAGCAGCCGAGATAAAATCTTTCATTTTAAATCCAAACGGTCAGCTCGAGGGAGCAAACTCACAGCTTTATCGAGGAAGAGCTGGTCTCCGGTCAGGTGGTAGGTGCTCAGCAGGCCTCCCAGGACTCGGATGGTGGTTTCGAAGAGGTTCACGTCCACGTTCTTGTTGAAGGAGAGGTCTTTGTCGATCCAGCGCCTCGCTTCGGCAAACTCTGGGGGAAAGGAGGCCAAAGAGAATGCGTCAACAAAGGAGACTAAACACAACACACAAAGCATCAATTTGACAACATTTGGTTTCACTTTGTGCCTTTTTATCATCATGTTGAGTATTTTGCAGGGAGGTGCTCCTGCAGGGACACACACAGAGCCCTCCGTCGTGTTGCGTCTTCAACTAGACTAGTGTGATTAAAGATCAATGCAAGAGGACTCAAATAAAAGCTTCTTCTTTGTACTGACAACAAGTATTAATACATTGAAGACAGCAGAAGACAGGGAGGGCGAGAACAAAGGATCTCAGGAGTGAACGATACCTTCTTTGAGGCCCAAGATCCACATGGTATCCAGCGCATCAATCAGCGTCAAACCCAGACCGAACCATTCGCCGAAAGACTTGGAGACGGGCTTGAGCTCGTCGTGACCCCAGGCGTGGTTCTTGTAACCTTTCCACGCATGCCTGAAGGCGTCCCGCACGGCCTCCAGTCTGTCTGCAGTGACGGCTGAAACGACGGAGCCAGGCACGTAGGGTAAAAAAACAAAGAAAGAAAGAAAGAAAGAAAAAGTGTCGAGTCTGGGAAGCTCTTTCCACAGAGTCCATCTCATTTGTTGATAATCTAAGGCGAAAGAACGATTCTGCGCCATGCCTCTGCGCTCGGAGCGCAGCGGGGATTTCTCCTGCAAGTAGGAAATGTTCAGACAGAAAGTCCAAGGAGACACGAAAGAAAGAAGTACAGTGCTTTAACCAGCGTACAGTAGCTAAGCTGGGCTATTTCACAGAGCCTGTCTGAGCGACTTTAAAACTTTATCAGCAGGCCCAAAAAAACCCCCCCATGTAAAGGTCACACTCTTTGCTAAACTCCTAATTATTACTCCTACCAACACTCGCAAGTATAATTCACAACCCTGAGTTCAACACCCACCTTCCAGTGGGACGGGGTCGGCGGGGTTGGCCGGTGCCGGGGGCACCGCAGCCTCTTTCCCGTTGGCTGAAGGTGGAGGCTCGGTGGCCTGGTCGGCCTCGATCATGGCTCCTCGCCAGCTGCTCGCGGAAAGAGATCCGCTGGTTTTTTGTTTTTTTTTTCGGAACGGTTTTACCAACAATTTGCAATATTAAAAAAAAAATTCCAAAGCCCCCCAAACAGCTCACCTCACCACCTTCTTCTCTTTCTCCGCCTCCTCCTCCTCCTCCTGGAGCTCATCCTGAGCCGCGTCCTGCTCTCGCTTCCCTTGTCCGAGCGTGTCTGAAACATTGCCGTCTTTCTGCAGGCTTGGCGGCCCGCGTTTGTTCATCAACATCGTCTTCTTCTGAGGAGAAAAACGACAAGAAGCTTTCAACAAACAAACAACACAACAAGAACAACTCAAAAGGAGTATTCATACACAAGTTAAATCATGGGATAATGGGATAAAAACAACCCATTGGAACACAAGGCATTTACATAGTCGTAATTACAACTCTCACCTTAATGGGCGGTTTGGCCAAAATGAAGAGGTTCGGTCCTCTGGCTTCCGGCTCGGCATCTGCAACCGGTGGCTGCGCCAGATGCGGTCTGGGCACGGGAGCCAGCACTTTGGCTGGCGCTGGACCCAGCACAGGCTTCACACCTGGAAGGACTCCCTTCAGCTCTCCGTCGTTCACATCCAGCCAGTCCTCCCCGTCCGGCGGCCCTGCAGTAACACCAGACCAACGTTTCACTGCCTTGGCCTGAATGTCCGGGCCGTCTCGGATGTATCGACTCCGTCAGAGACGGCAAAATCGTCTTGACCAGATGTGCAACTCGGAGAAGTTTCCCCGGTTTGAGGTGAACGTGACGCTCACACTAAATCCCGGCAGCTCGCCGCATCGTCCCCCTTTTTTTTTTTCTAATCTCCGTCGCTTCTCTCCCTCGGAACTTTTTTCTCGAAGTGTTCCTCTCCTCGCTTGATATTAGATTGTGTCCGCTTCACAGTTTCGAGGTCAGATTCTTCCCTCGGAACTCGAGTCTGTTTACGGGCTGCGACGGAGCCGCGCTGTGGTGATAGATGCAGAGTGTGGTTTGGCATTTCATTGTTGCGAGAAAAAGCCAGGCGTGCTCAGACAGAGTCGTTCCTGTTTACGCTGCGGCGGTCGGGTGAGGCCCGACGACACAGTGCTGCTGGTGTTAATTGGTGGTGGCAGTCCAGTACAATTGTGGCAGTGTGCATAAATGCAAATTAAGTGCTTTCTTACCGTTTAAAAACGTTTAAACTGCTTAGAATTAACTTTAAACAAACTCTTTTTTTTTCTTCTTACAGTCGCAGCAAAAAAAAATAAGCCATACTTTTGAAAGTTGTGATGATTATTCTCCTCTAGTAATGGAGTTGCAGACAGGATTTGAATGAATGACTCCGTGAGGTCAACCAGGGCTGCGTCCGGGCTGGAAGCAGGCTCTCTTCGGGTCAGTGTGCCGCTTACCTCGCCACTGCTCCTTGATGCTGGGATAAGACAGCAGCCCCAATATGAGCAGCAGGGCCAGCAGGAAGAGGATGAGGCTGCGCTGGAGCCGGGACAGCTGCTTCCATTTCTGTCGGCAGAACAAAGCACGGAACAAAAAAAAAAAAACCCCCGCAGAATTACGACGCGAGCACCGACAAACAGCTCTGAGACTCTTACAAATGCTTCTTCTCAAATATTGGGAGTAAAAGCAGGAAGACGGATGGCCCCACTTACCCTGTATAAACTCAACATCTCCCTCCACATCATGTGTTGCTGTGAGCGCACCGACGGCTCACATATAAATCACCGCAGCATGCTGAGCTTGGCAGTGTGCAAGGAGGAAAAGGGGGGGGGGGTGGTCTCTGAGGAGTGCAAGCGAACGGGCAGGCTGCTGCCACTCTGCTACTGGCTCTAATTAACACCTGTGCAACACCGCGAAACTATTGAGCAATCGTCTCGCGAGCGAGCCGGATCACGCAACAGGATTCCTCTCAGGGGGGCGCAATCATTTTACCCAGCAGTGGCTCACACGACCAAACAGCGCCTGGACCTGCACACCGCGAGGGGAGAGAAGGTCTGGAAAATTTTCCACGGGCGCAAACCCACAAACTCAGCCCTGCTGCTCATCCCACACATCCATGTGCCCGACAAATGTGGCCCCATTCGGAAGGCAAGTAAACAGGCTTTGCAATTGTAGAACAAGAATGAAGGAAGAAGTTTCAGCACAACAGAGACATAATCTACCAAGCACAAATGTCCTTATTGTCATATGATATTTAAACTTTCGCAACATTGTCTCCAGAAGTCACTTTATCCACGTCTCTTTTGTTGGTGCTCCCGTTTTGCACAACAAGGACAAAAAACTGGGGGTGGGGGGGGGATCCTCTTGTCCAGGGATTGAATGACTGACAGCAGATCCTTTTCATTGTTCCACACAGTGTCGCCGACATTATGGTAAAAAAAAATCGAAGCGATGAAGATAAAGTTAAGATTAAAATGTGAAAATAGAAGTCTATATGGTTTTTTCATCTATGATGAAATATTTTTTCAACAAGGGGCTTTAATATTTTCACAAAATGTCTCAAAAGGACAACAGCTTCTTACGAGCTTCCAGAAAAGCATCCACCATATTTTCCACACTATAAGGCGCACCTAAAAACCTCCACTTTTCTCAAAAGCTGACAGCGCGCCTTATAGTCCGGAGCGCCTTCTATATGGACCAATATTGAGCCACAACAGGTCTCGCAACTACGGTAAGCAGCCAACAACTTCAAGCGCGCGGTTCATGCTGGGATATATGACTGCGCGATGCGGTGGCGACCGAGCAGCGCCAGCGTGAGTGCGGCGGAGGCGGCCACGACAGAGAGCGGGTAGCTCCTCTGCAGCGGTGCCGGCGGCAGCAGCAGTGGCGGGGGGGG
>JASSRZ010000083.1:2325427-2337324 GCA_032164315.1 Malacoctenus gilli
CCCCCCCCCCCCCCCCCCCCCCCCCCCCCCCCCCCCCCGGCGCTCACTCGTAGTGCCGCTGCTGCGTCCCGATGAAGATGACGGCGAAGGCGCTGACCCGCAGCTGCAGCATCACTTGGCTGTCGGGGCTGAGCATGGTGAAGACGCTGCGCTCGTCCCTCTGGGGACTCCGCAGCTGCGCCAGCAGGCTGAACTCCTCGGCGAACCTGGACGGCAAAACACAGACACCGTGAGGCGCGAGCGCCGCCGGGCGAGACGAGCTGCAAACTGAGGGGCAGGAAGTTGTTCAAACACACGCAAAAGATGTTGCAAATTACGAAGTCGCACAATTAAAAAAAACACACACACAGCTGACAGGCGGCCGTACCCATCGGTGAAAAGCTCTCGCACGGGCAGAGCCAGCGTGGAGTACTGTCCCACTTGCAGGAGCGGACAGCCGCCGTCCGTCACGGCCACGGAGGCGTTGCTGCTGTTGGACACCTGGAGCGAGACCTCCTGCAGGACGTTCACCTCGTCTGGAGGGAGACACATCGAACATCGTTTCGTCACGCGGCGATTCAGCATGCTTTCGCCGACGGGCGTCCACAATACGGTGGGGGGGGGGGCGTTTCACCATCGACCACCGGTGGTGAAAAACCTTAACGTGCTGCCAACACACCACTCAATGACGGCGTCGCTGAAAAAGGAAAACCCACTTGCGGTGTTACAGCTTTTTAAAGCAGCAGAGAGCAGCTACGAAGTTTTCTTGCTTTCATGGCCCACAGTGGAAACCATCGCCCCCCCCCCTCCCCCCCGCTCGCCCACTGACCGACTTCCTGTCGTTGGATTAGAAGCAGGTTATGGTGATGTCTGTGTTTTCACCCCATGCGGGCAGGTAAAGGGACATTCGTCACGTCACTGCCCGTGAGGTGGGTTTCGCTGATTACCCCCGCGACTGAGCAGCTCCTTTTCCGGGGATCATGAACGCGGCTTCTCATCGCATCTGGACCGAGTGAGTCATTTAGCTCGGAAGCAAAAACCGGTAACTAACCTGGGAACGGAACGAGACATTAAGACCCGAAAGCAGCAACGCTGGAATGCAGGAGGGGAATCGAGGACTAATTAGGCTAACAAACGGGCACTTTTAAAGACTTCGACGGGAAAACACATCAACTCGTGACCATTAACTAAGTGACGAGAATGAAGAGCCTAAAGATCAGAGCAGCTGTGAGAAAATCGCCACAGTCTGAACCGATTTCCTTCTGCCTCTGGGTTGCTGAAGTGGAATACATTCCCCTTCTTCTAAAGCGCCCGTCGGAACAAATCGAAGTCCGTCGCCCCCCCCTCTGGACGCCTCGCCGCTCTGTCCCGGCAGCGGGGACCAGACGAGTCAGCGGTCCACCGACGCCGCGGGGTCGCACCCGACTGCCGCCGGGTTACGGCGCTCGGGCAAGCGTATCTGAGCGTCCACCGCACAATCCTGACGTACTCCACCTCACGGAAAACATAAGAACGAACAAGAGGTGAGGGCAACGACGACGTCAGCATTTTGTGTTTATTGACAAGCTGCAGTGTTTTACACGGGACTTTGTGGGGCTGCGGAGGTTTGCGCTCCACCCGCGCGCAACTAACCTCCTCCATAGCGCGTTATTAACAGCGCAGCTTTGTGGTGGGACAGTGAGATCATGTCGAGCCGGCGAGGCCAAATAAGGTGACAACATCTTCTCCCCTTGCAACTACAAATTGCCGAAGGGGAGACGGAGCGGAGGCTAATTTGACGCAGCTGCACCGGGATCAGTCATTATCTCGACAGACTGGCTGATCGAAAACAGTCCGTCGCGTTGTTTGCGTCGAACATCAGATGAGTCATCGGAAAGCCGCAGCTTCTTGAAGATGACAACGCGGAGTCGCGTCTGCTTTATCGCCGCAGCCCATAAAAAAAAAAAAAGCATCCGATTACACACGAGGATCATCGCAAGGTGCTCGCTTGATGCTGAGGCCAACCTGAGGATTCAGCGGTCGAAAAAGGAGGCCGTAAAGCCCCTTCAATGTTTGACTCCTAACAACGTCGGGATGAAGCACAGGAACCCCAAAATCCCCAAGAAACGGCAGCCGGAGCCTTCAAAATAAAAGCATGAGGCAGTTTCTGGGGTCCGTTTACGTTTTTTTTTTTCTGTTTTTCCCACAAGAAAGGAAACCACAGTGTTGGAGGATACATTAAACTTACAGTATGAGTCAGTAAAAAAGCTTAGGACAAACCGCTGTTGAATTTTCCTCCACACAACCAGTTAAAGCCACAATATTGACGTTGTGATGATACTGTTGGTGGATAAACTGATAAAGGTTGTTTCAATCAGCATCAGAAGCGGATTTGTCATAAAAAGTTGTTGATCTCGCCGCATTTAGACCCTCCTAATCTAAGCGCCTCAAAGACTTCGCAAATTGCGATGATTTATGGGAACGGCATAAACGTCAGTCGCACAATCCGCAAACTCTTCCGTCATAACGCGGGGTGTGAGGGACTGCTGATGCTACAGTATCTTAATGAGCGATAATTTACGGCCCCAGGAACTGGAAAAGGTTCCCACACACTCACTGAGCTGATGCTCCGATGGTCTTTATTAAGCCCCCTCTCGTGTGGGAGCGTTCATGAAAAGAGCATTTCATGTGCCAACCCCGTGCCCTCAAGGAAAACCAAGGAACATGTGCTCCCCCGCCCCCAATCTCCCAAACGCTGTAATCAAAGGATCAAGCCATTACGATGAGGGAGGGGGGAGGGAGGGGGGAGGGGGCTGCCAATCATGCCGGCTCCGGTTCCTTGCAAAAATGAAGCAGATGTTGAGCTCTGCAGAAGTGTGAACAGTGAGGACTTTTAGGCTTTCGTGCGGGTTTTCGCGTCCATGCTGTTTAAGTGCCGTCAGACTCCGTTCTGAACTTTGTCGTCACGTTGGTGCCGACTTGTAAAAATCCAACGCTTTCAACTTGAAAAAACACATATTAGTGTTGATCAGAAACGACACAAGATGCTCCCCTCACAGAGGAAAAACAGGGAAGATGTGACTTAACACCTCCACTAGGGGGCAGACTCATTAACGATGTCAAAAAGCATAATAATAGCATTTGTGGGATGGAGAATTTCGACCAATAAGGATGTTTTCGCCTCCATATTTTGGTTCGTCTTTCTGTCTGTTGACAGGATAACTCAAAAAGTTCTTGAATAACATTCACAGAGAGGCCATGGGGATTCAATTCTAAAATTCAGGTCTAAAATGACCAAAAACTGTAACTTCTTTGGTGTTCCTTAAGAGCGTGTTGCCCTTTAAGAGAGAGAAGTCCGCTGAACCCACGCAAGCAGTCGTAACTTTGAATCCTACAACGATTTCTTCAGTCTTCTCAGTGGAGTTCAACACAAGTAGGGCGAAAGGAAGCCGTTTCCAACACTACGCGTCATGAAGCCAAGCAGGGCAGCTGTGGAGTTTGTCAGCCTGCGAAACAACAGCTCCTCTTATGAGAGCAGGACCCCTCAACGTGGCTTCCAGTGTGGCCCTTCGGAGCAGCTATAAACACTTGCCTCCCGAAAAGTGGCTGACAGGCACCGTGCGTAAAAAGAGCCTGTTATCAGTCGAGCCTCACTGCGAGGTGAAGCGCGGCGGTGCGCGGGGAGCCGAACATCGGTGGCGAGCGCGTTTAGAGGCGCCCCGATGTCTTGATGAGAAGGGATCCGCCTGGGAGACTTCGTTTCAGGTGAAAAGCGCCCTCAACCGAGTGGGACCAACAGACCATAAACGCCATCGAGTCAGCAAAAACTCAAATACATTGAATCTGAAAACGAGGAGCCGCGTACGAGCTTTTTAAGGTTCCCTCGTTGCCGCGAAGCCGCTCCGTCTCGGCGGCGCCTTTGGCGTCGTCCTGATCTTCTTCCCTGGCAGCTGCTTTCGAACGAGAAGTGCAAATCTCTGTGATGGATGAAGCCCCTTTTACGACGACCCGCCATCGTCACGGAGAATCCCGCCGAGGCCTCGAGGGAGTCAAAAACGCGATGCCGACCGCGTGTTTGCGTCGCTTCGAGCGCCTACGACCACCGACGACAGCCAGAGTCGCTCTGATTTACTCGGGGAAACCCACGAACAGCTCAGGAAGCGCAAACAATGGACGCGTCGAAGTAAATAATAAACGTGAGGCAACAATGACTTGGCGCTGGTTCACTTCACCACGCAGAACAATGTGTGGGCGGCTTCGTCGCTTCAACGCGAAGCGGAGTTTACAGTCTGAGAAAAACACGCCGCGCCAGGGCCATCACATGCGAATGATCTACGGTCATGTTTACGTTTATGGCTCTCCCATATGTTTCTCATGCGTCCCGACTGATCCTATGAAGCCATTAAAATCCAGTCGCCGAACAATTTCTCCTGCGTGTCAACAACTCGGACCGAGCGTCGACGGTCCCCGTTGAGTCGGATGAATCTCGTTCGAAACCGAACCTACGACTTTAATTCATGACATGATGCGGGTTTTGCGATATTTTCTAATGCATTTTTCTTGCATTTTGTGGATCGATTTCTCATGTTTGAGTGTAACTCGATCCAAAGCCGCCCAACGTTCCAAGAAAGCCTGAAAAAGAGGAAGGAAAAAAATCAATCGAGACGCTGTGGTGTCTCTTCCCGGCCTTTTTCGAAGCAGGAATTGTTCAAAGGAGCTGTTGACACAAATGGTTAACTGAAATTCGGAGTTAATTATTCTACTGGTCTTAGGGCAGATGGTCACAAGTTTAGCCTAGAGGAAGAAGCTCAGGATGTCATGAGGATGTCTTACACCTTTAGATTGACAGGAGATGTCTTTTGTTTCAAAGAACAATTGGATCTGTCCCCATTCATGTACTGATCTTTTCAAAGACTGTCCTGGAGAAGGGAGGGGGCTGAGCCAGCGACCTATATAACCTAAACATCATGAAACTTAGAGTTAGAAAAAGGCATTGGCGTCTCTTTCTCCGAGTTGGGTCCGGACAACTCGCTTCGACGCTGTACTTGTAATAAGACTCAAGAAACGACAAGACTGTGACAGCAGAGACCTTCTTCATCACTCCACGCATCGACCGAGAGAAGATACACGACAACGCAAAGCTCCAAACATTGAGGGCATGTTACAGTATTTACTCCGTGCGGTGACTGAGGGGGGAATCTATCCTTCTGCTTTAGGTTTTCTCGGCATCGTGCGGAAAGCCTACGTGCTCCGACTCGTTCCTCCGGCTGCCAAGTAACAAACATTCTTGTTCTCTCCCACCTGTACGAGTTGGACACATTGAAGCCATTAGCGAACAACCCCTCACACGTACATTTGCGAAGTAATGCGCTGTAATGCGGACAAAGTGTAAATCTGCACCAGTCAGAAAGCAAAAACAACAACCTGCGTGGAAGCTGGCTGCATTTTTTTTTTTTGCCATTTTTTGTTTGCTGTCGGAAGAAATCTGCTGCGGGTCCGTCCTCCGCGCAGACACCGAACGCCGTCCAGCCGCCGGCAGAGTCCGTCCACCCGGTCCGAGTCTCAGCGACCGCGGCACATAAATCATCCGCAGAGCGTGCCCGTCCAATTAGTCTGGCGACGGGAATCCCGCCTCGCGACGCCGACACGCAGGCCTTGATAAAGATCACTTTGACAGCGATGAGAGGCGATCGGCTCAAACCTTAAACAGATGGAGCGATTCGAGAGCGAAAAAAAAACCCAAAAAGCCTTCAAGATATTCAAATCTTCTCGTTCCAGAGGGATGACGCCGCGGCGCGAACGTGAACACCGGCGCGGGACACACACACACACACACACCATTTTTTTTGTCTGGACGCAAATTGAGTTGCGGGGATGAACCGCAACTCTCCTCGGCAGTCTGAATTCATGTTTTCGGACGCTCGCTTCTCTAATTTTTTGGCTCGGACGTTGGCGCAGAGCTTCAAAAAAAACCAAACAACCACTTTTGATGCACTGTCGCCGTCTCGTGCCAAAGCTCTGGTCTACCAACAACACAGGGGCGGCACCAGGCCAGAATAGAACCAGTCCGCGCTTCCTCTGTTTTTGTAACCCTTTTGGAGCAATTACCAGGCCTGGGCCCGTGCCCAGTATTGTGTCAGCCCGCTGCAGCCGGAGGAACCTGGCCGGCCGGCCGGCTCGCTCGCTCACATGTGTTCCCAACGTGTTGCTGTTGGCGGACGGACAATCGACCCTTCCTGATCTTTGCGGATTTACAGCGTAAAAAAACCCATCGGACTCTTTCGCTATAACGCTGAGCTTAGCGGTACACACTACATGCAGTCGGCACGTTATTCACCTCGCCAGCGAGCGCTGCACCCGGCAAAGCGGGGTCTCCGAGGGGCTCACGGCGACAGCGCGCGCACGAACCTCCGGCGTTCGCTCGCCCTCCGCCGCTCGGAGCTTCGCGCTTTTCCTCTCCAGCGCGTTAAACGCCGACGAGCAGATTGGCAAGGCCCATTTCCTTCTGAAAACCACCAGTCACGTTTTTCGGCTGTTTACATTTTTTTCCTGCACGCGGCGAAACGCCAAGAGACGGCCGGGGGCCGACTGCGAGCGCTGAGCGATTGTCCGTCACCTGATAAGGGAAAGTTGGAAAGTTTCGTTCGTGAGAAGGAAAGAAGAAAGAGTTTAGAGGAAACGTCACGGCAAAACGCATCAGGGACACACCTAATTGTCAATTAATTACAGGCTCGTAAATCGCCTTCTGGATGCGCACGTGTAGCCGCGGTCTCTCTTGCATTTCCTCCCCACATCTGCGGTGTCAAAATCACCTCGAGCAGCTTTTGTTTTGTCGGAATTCGAGGCCAAAAAAACCCCGTTTCGTTATGTTTTTATGCCACTTTTTTTAGAGGGTGGACGCCGCAGAGCTCACGGCCACGGGAACATGATCACACACTTCAAACCGTCTCCATCCTGCCGCTGCCCTCCCGGCCTGGCTGAGCTCCAGCAGCCGTAATCAGGGCGGGAAAGCGGAGCCGGCCGGCCGGCCGGCCGCCGCTCCGTCCTGCGGCGGGATCGCGTTTCCCTAATAGGCCCGGGATGGACCAACAGATAGCTCAATTACTCCGCTGGTACAATCACGGCTCTCTGCTCTGGCAGAAGCGGCCGCCCCGAACGGGCGGAAGATTAAAGACTTCCACCTTTCCCAACCCCCCCCCCCCTCCCCCCGGTGGACAAGGGCGGCGGGGGATCGGCGGGGCCCAGATATCTCGGAAATGAGCGATGGAAAGCTGGCGCGTGCACAGGAAACACGGGAAACTCCGTGTTCCTGAGCATCTCAATCAGTCAGTCATCAGCGCCGCTCCGACTGATGAGCACGCCGACTGCCACGCTGAGCCGCCGAACCGAGCCGCGGATTGCGAAACGCTCGCAGATGTCCCGACCTGATGGAAATACCGTCTGCCCCGTACAGTCTGTCGGGCCTAATGAGGAGCGCGCGTCGCCGGGGTAACGGGTCCGGCGTCGGGGCGCGATTTCGAGAGTCGCTCTTTTACAGCGGGCCGTAAAATCTGCGCGTGTGCGAAGACAAGCTCGTTAGGTGGGCTTGCGGCCGCTCGGAGGGGGCACAAGGGGGGGAGCTCAGTGGCCCGAATGGATGTAACAGTCGGACCGTCGTATGTAACAAGTCCCGGGACAACCCGCCACCCTCCCCTTCCGCACGTCAGTCCCTCTACGTCCATCAATCCAGGCGCTATCCAAGTTAGGGATGCGGGGGGGGGGGGGGGGGCCGTCGGTCGACTGCGGCGCCGACTCAGAAAGTCACAATCACACCTAAAGTCAGTTTGGGACCCCAAAAAAAAGTGTTGTTTTAATTAGTAGAGGAGCCAAAAGTCACAGGACGCAAACGAGCGTTGGACAGGAATATGTTGTCGTCACGAGACGGCGAAGTTTCTAAAGTCCTCCTGCGAACTTTCACCAAAGAGCATCGTTGGCAGCGACTGTGGTGGAGAACAAGAAAGTCTCCCTGGACAGACTTTTCCAGAGCGAAGCACCAGACGATGACGCTCTTGGCACGAGTGCGAACGGCTCGAAATAACCTTGACTGAAGTCATGTTTTGTCATTTCTTTGTCTTTAAGGCATTTTCTTTCAATTGTATCCGAGTTTACTTCTAAAACATTTATGGTGACTTGCAATTTTTGGTCAATCGGTTGCAATTTTCCTTCAAAAATGCTGCAAGTCACTTTACATGTTTTCCTTGAAGCATGTCGGCCTTAAATGTAAAGGGTCGTTGACCGCAGTTACGGGGAGCGGAAGGATCTGGTGGTAAAACGGCTACAATAGATCCTCATCTGGGAAAATAAGGGGGGGGGGGGAGTGGAGGGGAGATTACGGCGCCTCGGGGGTATGTTTAGAGGTAATGACGCCGCAAAGGTGCAGCCGCAGCAACCAGACGGCTCTGCGCGCTGATTCAAACCAGAGCCCGAGCAGTAGCATGGAAAGGACATTCGGCATTCGCGGCGCAATACGTTCTTGCGATGCGTCTCTGGAGCCTGTGCGCTTTGTTTGGGTCTGCTTTGACTCTCGCCAGCACCAACCGAGCCTGTAATCATATTCTGACAGTGGATGTTATGTATTTTTTTTTTTTTGCTGGTCGTTTTAGGACCCCGAATCATGTAAAACATGCGAACGACGGGACCGGTTCCTTTCGCGTGCATCATCGAGAGCAAGTAATCAGTCAGTCCTGCAGGGCTGAGAGAGACATTAAAAAACTTCCTGCGCTGTTTTTTTTTTCCACAACTGCAGTCGTAATCCCCCCTCAAAGAGCCCCGTAAGAACTCCGGGGCCAGTCATCGACAAAGGGAATTAAACGTTTTCGGAGGCATCGGTCGGAGTCCCTGTAAGTTGACGCGATTTTCCTGCAGCAGCACGGCAGGGCCGGCAATCCAATGTGAAAATGGGTGAACCTCTCGTCAAACTTATTCCTCTTTAATGCAGTCGGCAGTACTTGTTTAGCTGAGCAGAAGGAAGCAGCAACTACAGAACAAGTTTGTGACAGGACTGGCTGAGCTGCCATAACGAGTTTACATGATATTTAAGGAAAGAACCCCCCCACCCCCCCACCTCCCCTTAATAACAAGGAATTCCCAGGGTTAATCTGTTTTGTTTTTCAGCAGGCATCAGAAGCACCTGCACACCCCCCGATTTCTGCCCATTTTCTTGACTTTTACGAGGACGAAGTGGCCAAAGATGGACCGTTACGGTAGCAAAAACTTAATCTGGTAGGTGAGCACAACCTGACGACAAAAGGGCGAAAACAGACACTCGGCAGCTTTCCCGGCACAAAAGCGTCCCGGAGACAATGCGGCCTAATTTTCTCGGAGGCAGCTCGGCGCTCGGGAAACGTACGCCCGCACCAGTCGACACTTGCCCCGGACCGCTGCGAGACTCGTGTGTTTGGAAATCCATCAGAGGACACCAAAGGAAGCAGACAGAGCGATGATCACTCCCCTCCGGGGGGCAAATTCCCCACTTGTTTTTCACAGGAGAGACTCGCGCCAATTGATACGGACCTGCAGGGCTCGAAGGCGCTTTATCTCTGAAAAAACACGGCGGAGTGCCGACGTGAATGATGACCAATGTTTATGCCAAAACGCCGAAGAACACGCAACTTCCTCCGGATCTCGTTATACCGTGGAATAAACAAGCAAATTTAAGAATCGGTTCAAACTGAATTCCAGGAATATTATGCTTTTTTCCTTCTTTTTTTTCCCCCACTGACAGGTTCTGAACTTGAGACGTTGGACGGCAAAATAAGCTGGCTGCGACGGCGCGTGTTCAGAGAGCGACTTTGGGGGCAGAGGGCGGCGGGGAGATGGCCTGACTTTGGGGAATCCAGCCCATTACTCAGACATTTGTTCCACAGTTTGACACCCGCTCCCCCCCCCCCCCCCCCCCCCCCCCCACCCCTCCAGCACAGGGAACCGGAGGGGGGGGGGGGGTCAACGGGGCGGAGGTCAACGTCGGTGTGACGAAAAGGACAACAAGAGGGTTTTAGAGTCAATGTCAGAAGCCCAAATGGGTTGGGAGGTTGATATACAACAGCGAGGCAGGTGTTCCTGCTCCCTGGAACTCGCTTTTTTTTTTTAAGCCTGTATCGGTGGTCAGGTCAGAGGGTCTCCTTAGAAATACAAATAATGTTCAACTTTGGGCTGGCCAAATAAATCCAAGCTTTTAAATGGAGGTTCAGGAGGAGAGTGAGAGCAAGAAACGTCCATCCGTCTGTTGACAATGCTTAAAAATCAGTCACATTTTGGAGGCTCCGGACGAGTTGATGAAGCTCCATCCGACGTGACGGATGGCTCGCGACCTCCGCGAACCTCCGGCATCGAAATGCGAGGTGTCACCGTGTCAAGATCTCAAGGCTCTCAGGGGTCAACAGATTAAAGGCTGCGAAAGGCCCGATCGGCCGGGAAGGGGCTTTTTTAAAAGCTCATTCGAAACCGACGGCAACCGTCAGAAGTGGCCTTTGCCTCCGGCCCGTTGCCCGCGATCGAAAGGTTCCGACGGGCGGCAAACTCGGAGCAGAAAACGGCGTCAAGAGACGAACGGAAGTCCTCGGACGGGAAAATAAACACGGAAAGCGAAAAGCGCTCCAGGAATTTCAAGCCGAAAACGACTGACGCGAACAGGAAGTCTTGAAAAACACACTCGATCGAGTGTTTCACCGAAGCGGTCCAAGAGATTCTGCGTTAAGGTCAAGTAGATGTTTCTTTGTGGTCAGAAATTACAGTCATCTCCAAAGAAGGAGCAAATAAGCACTTGTCTAAATCCCTCAACAACAAAGCAGTTCACCGTTTCACTTGATTGTAGAAGCGTCGGCGATTCCCAGGAAAGCGACGTGAACAATCACCCGCGGCTCGGCGTAAAACGCGACAACAACAACAACGAGTTCCGACGAGCGAAAAAACATCTCGCCGCGAGACCTTCACGTCCGCGGCGCGCTGGTTTCTCGTGGCCAAATTTGGAAACCTGGGCAAAAACAAAATAAGCCGCCTGTTTTCACAGATGTGAGCCTGACAAGTTTGCTTTGCATGAGAGATGTTTCGTTTCTCGCCCGAGCGGATGCACGATGCACATCCAGCTCCTGGGACGAGGGGGGGGATGGGGGGGGGGGTTGGTGGGGGCTGGTGCGGTGGTTCCAGACCGGGGCCGCGCCTCTGCGAGGGGGCCGCAGAGCAGATGAAAAGAGGTGAAAGGGTCTTCGCAGACGCACTCTCTCGGGGTCCATCTGGAGAAGTGGACTTCGCAGACAGCCGGTCTCTCAAGCTGGACTCTGACCAGGCACATAAACAACACCTGCGGCAATCGACGGGCCGGCGGCCCACGAGCAACGCGAGACGCCGGCTTCTCCGCGTCAGGCCTCGTCTTTAAGGGAGATTTATTCGAGAGCTCGGCTTCAGATCCACAGAAATACGGGAATATAAAGGGTATTGTCGGTGATTACGCGCTCTTTAACGCAATTACGGGGCGACTCTGTTCGCCCTACCGTGTTCTGACCCCGTTTTTCTTTTTTTTTTTTTTTGGCAGTTCCTAGAACCACACATGCCAGATGAGGAATGTGTCAGCCAAACCTGCACACACATGAGGCCGGGGAAGGCTTCGCTGGACTTGTGTCGCGCATACCAGTAAGAAAAATAAAGCTGCAGAGGGCGGGCGAGGGCAGAATGGCCTGTAAATTAGCATTTTACATGAGATGAGGAAAGCGCAAGGGGTGGGGTGGGGGGGGTGGGGGGGGTTGGAGGGCTTTTGGGTGGGCCGAGGGGGGAGAGTTTGGCGAGTCAGGTAACGAGCCCGCTGGAGCGCTGAAAGAGGAACGCGTCTCGGGGAATCGCATAGAGTGAAACGGACTGTGGACAAACCGTAAAGTCTCAACGCACCCGCAGAGACGTCGCGAGAA
>JASSRZ010000083.1:2340811-2351408 GCA_032164315.1 Malacoctenus gilli
GTGAACGATCCTGGAAGGAGAGGGCCGACAGACGCGACGGGAGTTGTCGGGCAGGAAGCAGGAAAGCGCAGTTTCGCAGGAGAAATCGTTGCTTTTTTTCACTTTTGAACAGTTTCAAATGACTGTTGCCACTTTTTCACAGCATTTCTCGAATTTCAGAGTAAAAGTTGAATCTTAATGTCGCTGTGGCCTCTTCTTAAGTCACAGCGCTGCTCTTCCATTTCAAGCCACACGCGGCGTCACCGCCAACGCTCTAAAACTCCCTCTTTTCCCCCCTCGTACGTGTTACTTTGTGGGCTCGGGGCGTGCGACATAATGCGAAAGCCTGCGGCGAAATTAACTTGCTCAGCGCTGGAATTGTTCCAGTTTCCAGATTAGACGCGATGACAGGAACACAGAAGCCTATTCATCGTAATCCGATGTGTCAGATCTGCCTCGGGAGCGACGAGCGTTGGGGGCCCGGGACCCCCCTTCTCCTCCGCTCTCTCGCCGTTCCCTCGGAGGTTCTCCTACAGAAACGCGCGGAGCGCCCGCCTGACGTTCCGCCGTCTCGCGTCTGTAAATCCCGGCCCCCGCTGCCGCCTTTTATCTGGGCAATAAAGCCCAGCTACTGCCCCCCCCCCCCCCCCAGCGTTGACACATAAAGACCCCACCGTGCCGCGGGCCCTCCGGCTCTAATCTCTCTAGCAGACGACCGCTGATGTCAAACAAAGACCGTGACCTCCGACACTGGGGGAAAAAAAAAACCCAACCTGTAATGTACGGCATGAAATTCTATATCAATGAGCATCGGCTGGAAGTTGCACGCCGGAGGATTTGCATCTTTTGGATCGTAAAATCGGACGATGATTTATGCAAACTGTTTCGACGCAAGCGGATTCGTACAGCCTCCCGCTCCGCAGGCCGCGGGACTCTCCAGGTTTTAGCTCCAGAGACGAGCGAGTGTGTTTTATGGTACAACAGGACGTCGATCAAGAGGAAGTTTCATGAAACTGTTGCTTGGGAAGCTTCGATCTTATGACAAACACTTTTATTCGTGTTTCCATTCGAGAATTGGAGGTCAAATGTTAGAATTGGCGCTTTGAAACTGTCGAAAAACAATCAGTCCGTGAGGGATGAAGGTTTTGTTGCGACGATAAGACGAAGGTTTTTTTTTTACATGTACGGATCAAGATGTGTGTTTTGTTCACGTGCACTGGGATGCGTCAACCTGTTTCCACTTCAATAGATCAAGTGTAACAGTCGCTTTTGGACGACCGGGACCTACAAGACACTTCTGGCTGCAGTTTTTAGGAAATGTAGCTGGAAAAGAACAGACGCCAGAAGAGGAGAAATCCCCGGCAAAGCAGATTTCTTCCCTCCTCTGAAAAGCTGGGCGACTTTTTCCCGGCTAATCAGATGGAAAGCCTGACATGTTAAATCCCTGGATGAGGCAGCGGCAGAAGAAGGAGGGGGGGAGAAAAAAAAAAAAAAAAAAAAGCCCCTTCACCTCCATAACCCGATCATGGAACTTTAATCCCGCGAAGAATTTTTCGCAGCTATGTTAAGACATCCGAGGAGAAGTCCCGGGCGGCGATCTGCAGCTCCGATAGGAGGACGCCAAGTTTCGTCGAGGACAGTGTCCCTCGAGCGAACACACGTTGCTGTTTAAGGCGGGTTTTTAACCCTCCTGCTGCCGTCATAAGCCTGGATAAAGTCAGAGAACACAATAAAACACTTTCTGAAGGATCTCACAGTGTCCTATATTTCACGTTTTGAGGATTGTCTCACGGTTTGTGAGCTCTACACAAAAAAACGTTCATACTTGCTGAATATTAGCCTTTTTATTGGAGCCTCCTACGGGACTGTTAAAGGCAGTTACACTTCGCATGAACATCAGCCAGTTGGATCAGTCGCAACTGTCGGGTAATTACCACGCGCGTTCTCCTCCATTTAGCTGAAAGACCTAAACATGAGGGGAAATGGAGCGATCCCAGCGAGGCCTCGAAACAAACGCCTTGGGCAGGAATCCGCGGAACATCTGACCTGACGGTGTGCGTGTGTGTGTGTATGTGTGTGTGTGGGGGGGTTGAGAAATCAATCAGCTGGTGGCTGACACAGAGAAGCGCCGGGGGGGGGGGAGGGGGGGATCTCCCAGAACTGGAACATTTCGCACAGATTTAGTCAGAATCTCTCAAAAAGTTGGAGCAGGGAAAGGGGAACCGTCGAGCGGCCGGTCTCGTCCCTCGTCGTCAACGACGACGGCGTGAGGGCTCTGCACGCTGTGACTGGCGAACACCCGACATCAGTGGTTTGACGGCACACGCGGCGGAATAAATGACGAGAACAGATCATGAACACAGTCCAACATTGAGTGTCGTTCCTCACCGACAGTGCTGGACGGCTGCACGGACGACGCTCTGTCCAGGGACTTCTGCTTCTTGTCCTTGTCTTTGTCCCGGCGCCGGTGGCAGCGGTGGTGGTGGTGGTGGTGTTGGTGGGCCCGGTCCTGGCCCTGGAGCTGCCCCGAGCCGGCGGACGACGGCGCCTGACCGGGCCGCTCCAGGTCGTACTCCTCCAGGCCGGCCTCCTGCTGGTGGCGGCGATGCGGCGTCAGCGAGGACGCCGAGCGCCTGATCGGGCTGAGGTCCACGATGGGCTGGAGGGGCGGAGAGAAGCGCGGGGAGGGCCGCGGTCAGAGGGGGGGGGCCGTGGAGGCGGGGGGGGCGGCGGCAGTGCTTGTACTGGATCACCAAAAATACCCACGACACACAAATGGCACAACCAGTGGACGGCAACTTTTGGTTGCGAGACCAAACCCGTTCTTCTCCAGGTACAGGTGTGAAAGAAAAGCTCGAGAAGAAGGAACACAAACCGAGGACACGACTCGAAAAAGGCACAACTATGTAAATGAAACTGCTAAACTAGCAGCTTTTTGCTAGTTAACAGAAAAGAGGTGAGGTGTGACACTGGCCTCGTCTGCGCTCCGTCCTTTTACTCGCGGTTTACCCCAACCGGACTCGAATCTGGTCTTCAAAATCGATTCAAACAACTTCATTTTCAGATTCAGCGCATCAAAGCCATTCCAAATCATCAAAGAAATGGCGAAAGAAAAGAAAAGTTACGTCTATACGACTGCCATCACGTAGCCATGGCAACGTACTCCTAAAAATCGAGGGGCCTCGAGGTTTACGCCCCTTTTTTCGACAGCACAAACGGAAGTCTCGCCCGTGAAAGGCCTGAAGTACTGCACTGAGGACAATGGCACCAACCCCACCTCGTTCTTACCCCACTGACCAGCGCAGCTGCCATGTAACAGACCTGTGTGATGAGGAACTGGAACAGCTAAGTTACCACCCCACCTGCTGGTTACTGTGCAGACTTCACACAAGGACTCCGAGGAGCGACCTGTGTACGGATCTATTATCTTCAACTCTATCTTTAAGGAATAATACACCATAAAACACACGGACAGGACATGCGTGAGGCCTGTCTGTCCTGCGAATGTGTTTTTTTGAGTGTGGTTTTTGGATAAAGGGAGCAGAGAGGAGCACGTGACCCAGCAGGAGTCGGGTGGTCGCGCCGTTCCGCTGGTTCCTCCCCCCACAGTCTGTCCCGGAGCTTCAGTCAGAGACGACAATATTACGACACTGCCAAGATATATTCCCAAGTAGTTTTACCTACTTTGCACTTGCAGTCTTAAAATCTTACCTTTTAGACGAGTATCTTAAAAAAACCCGATCAAATTATACTTTTCTTTTTTTTTTTCTCACATCCTTCAGAGAAAAAGCGATGTCAGAGAAATAATTCTTCCATCTCAGCGGACCGAAACGGAATAGAAACCATCCGGTAAAGGGTTGTTTGGTTTGGTTCGATTGCGACGGAATAAGATTTTAAGACTGATTGTTACAACAAATGACAGAAGAGGTTAGGCGGATTTTTTTTTTGTGTGTGTAGTAGAAAGAAAATATTCAGTCCGAAGCGGGAAAAGCAGCAGTACGTCTCTACCTTGTGTCACAGTCACACACCGGCTCACAAACGGAAACAAACGCACACAACACTCACATACGCACACTCCACCACGCTGTAGGACTGCTGTAACTGCTGTGGCTCATGGCTGAGAAGCAGCACAGGGAGGGTGAAAAAAACCCCCCCCCCCCCCCCCCCCCAAGTCGGCATTCTTCTCTCCCGGGATGGAATGTGGGAACGCTTGAATGGATGATGCAAATCCGTGAATGTTGCGACTGTTCGGCCCTATCAGCAATTTCATGGAGGGACTAGTGTCGGAGGATTACTGTGTCCGTGATGGTGGGAGGGTGTGAACGCAGCACATGGAGGCCAACACAGACATGAAAGAGGAGGAAGAGAGGGAGGAAAAGAGAGAGGAGGAGGAGGAGATAAAAGAGAGAGAAAAAGAGGTGGCACAACAGGTGGTACATACTGCCAGGTGGGTCCCAGGGGCGTGGCGAGGGTGGCTCCGCTATCAGACAGCACACACAAGAGGAGGTGGGCACAACATTAGCAGTGAGCATTGAAATCGGGAGAAAGGGAGGACAGAGGAGGAGTGCGGGGGCTCAGCGGGATCCGACTGGTGATGCTCTGCATCTTCTCACGGCCATCGAATCACAAAACAGGCCCCAAACTACAATGAGTTGAAAAAAAATTGGAACATTACAACCTTGTAAGATCTATTTCTGAGAACATTTAGTTCCTATTGAGGTCAGAATTGGTTCACATAACTTGTTTTTTCTTGCGTTCTTTAAGTATCCAACATAAAAGCCAATGAACACACTGAAACTCAACGTCGGAGCAGTTTGAGTGACATGTAAATGAAGAGTTTGACCCGTGGTCACGAAGCGAGTGCGAGGACGCAAAGTCAATGGGACTTTGGTGTAGCATGGAACATTAAAGCCTTCATATAGTGAGCTCTGCTAACGGCCGACTTCCCTCTGGCGATTCGCTCCTCGTCTTTCCCTTCTTTAAGAAGTGCTTTAAGCGTGACGAATCGTCCATTGGGAGGAGGGCTAATGAAAGCTCGCAGGCTGCCGACAACCGGGAGAAATTTCTTCGGAATTACGCGAGACTTTTCCTCACAATCGAATCATTTCCAAGCGGCTTTTACCCCCAAATAAAGAGTCTGGATGTCGACGAAGCTGTCGGTGAGAGAAAACTCGCATATCTGTGCTTTCGGGGACGAGTACAGATGGCAAAACGTGGTGTTAGATTTGGTTTGGCATCAAATTCCTTGACAAAAAGATAATACAGAGCAACACCAGTCTTTAAAAAAAGAGGGTGAGAGAGAGAGAGTGAGAAAGAGAGAGAGAGAGAGAGAGAGAGGAGGGGGGGTAAGGGTGTGTGAGAGAGATGCAACATAAACATAGGGAGCGCAACATGTTCAGTGTCGCGGGACAGAAAACCGAGACAAAGAGAGAAAGAGACAAAAAAAAAACACCGAGACGGGACAGCAAAGCTGCACGGATGAGAGCAAGACAGGTGGGACGTCTCAGGAAAAAACACACAAACGGTGGACAAAAGATTCATCACGCTGCGACTGGAAGCCACACAGGTGCAAATCAAAGAGGTCGATCGGAGCTGAAATCCATCAGAAGATAAAGCATCACAAGGAAAAGTCAAAAAAAGTACCATTAAAATGCAATCATGTCAAATTAAAAACACAAATTCCTACTTCAATAGATTGTAAGTCAATGCAAACCACAAACACACACATTTTACACGTTAAACAACCTCATATCCAACTTTAACAAAAAAGTACTTTATTACTACGTTATCCTGAACTTTAACTGAATTAAATCGTTTTCTAATCCACTGAAGAGTCAGTTTTCTCTGACTATCTCCGTCTCGCATTTCACATCTCTGTCCAGCGTTGGTTCCTCAGTGAAACATGTGAAATCTTCAGACTGGAGTTGGGCGTGGGGTTGGGGGGGGGGGTGTCAGCCGGCTGAACTGATGCGGTCTGACAGCGAGCGACTCCGCTCCCGTTTGCTCACGGCTCCCCCCCCCCCCCCCCCCCCCCGTCTCCCATCCAGCAGCCCCGCCAGGCTTTTTTCAGCCCTTTTCCGATGCTTTTTTTTTTGTTTTCCCGCTCACTATTTTATCTACTACGTCTGAAGTGGCAAACCCTAAAAAAAAAAAAACGAACTCTGGAAAGCAATCCAAAGAAACAACCGCTGGAAGAGACGCCGCCTGCGAGGAAGCAAAGCGAGAGGCGGCGCGTCGGGGGGGGAGCTTACGTAGTACTCGGCGTTGAGGCGGGGCAGAGAGGCGGCTCTGCAGTGGCCTTCCAGGCTGGGATATCCCTCCGTGTCGGAAATGTTCTCGACCGGCTTCAGTTCAACCTGCTCCTGAAAGGGAGGAGACAAAAACAGCCGTCGGCGGGGGTGGAGTGGAAAGACGCCCTGAAGTTCAGGTGCGACACAAGTTCAGCGGCGTCGACGCTACCTGCGGCCGCGCTGAATACTGCACGTCCTCCGACTGGCCCCTCTGCAGCTTCCTCCGAGGCTTCGGCCTCTGCGCTGTCTGGGAAACGTCTCCCGACTGCGAGTGCTTGATGGCGCTCCTCTGGCTCGCTCTGAAAGCGCAAACGCACGAGCGTTATACGGTATCACTGTCTTCTTTCTTCCCGCTGAGAGAGAACGCGGGAGCGCGACTCGACGTCGCTATGCCGACGACGCCCTCCTATTCTCGGCGCTCCGATCCCTGACCTTGGAGTGGAGGCGCGCGTCAACCGCGCGACGGGCTGACATCTGACAGAGGCTGTCAGAAGCGCCTTCTAAAGATAAACCTGGCCAGCAAAAAGGCCCCCTTCGGGGAGGCACGATGAAAATACCGCGATGACGCCGCTCCGAATGACCCGCGCGACACCCTGACAATCAAGCCGCTCATTTCATCTGCTCCGAAGAACACCGGTACGAAGCTTTGAAGCCACATTGGGATGGAAAAAAAGTGTCTCTCCACAACCTTCCTTTTGGACGTTTTCCCACTTACATCGTGTCCCGGCCTATCGAGGTGCTGCTGAGGACAGTGATCGGCGGCACCTCGGGTTTGGTTTTCTCCGGCTCGGGCTGCGGTTGGAGGGGCGGTTTGACCATGGAGGGGAAGGGGGGCTCGACTTCGGCGATCTGGGTGAGGGGCAGCACGGGGCGGAACAGTGCGCCCAGCTTGCTCTGCAGGACAGACGGACATGAACGGACTGTCCAAACTGGGGGAAAAAACCACCAAACAATCCAACTTCCTCCGTCACTTTGTTACAAAAGGTGAGGCGAAACTTTTCACAGGTGATTCTAGAATAACTTGAAGCCATTAAAAGTAGGTTTCACATCGAATAGTAGGACAATTGCTCCAACTGAGGGACATAATGATGTTTGGCTGAGCTACGGCTGCTCCATTTAGCCGGATAAGTTGTACCGGAGGTCCGCCCGCAGAGTTCTGCAGCTGGAGCTTCTTGGCGCGATTCTGCTTGTAGTAGTCGAAGATCATTAGAGCAGCGTAGACTTTCCCCACCGTCAACTCGTTATCTGGAAGAAAAAGAGCCATTAGGCGCAGTTCCGATGAGCTAACAGCAGAGGGCACCACATGAGCAACGGAGACCGCGAGAGAGCTTCAGGCCAATGTTCATCATTCATCTAGGACTGAATCTCACAGTTTGGGAACTTATTGATTTTCAATAAGAACTTTCTCAGAAGGGAAAGAGAAAAGTGCATCGAGCGCTTTCCTGGAGTTCATTCATCAAGTTGCAGCAAAACAGACAAACACTGATCAGTCCTAATCACATAAAACCTGCTGAGAATTCACTTCCTAGACCTGAAAGACATAGAAAAGCTGCAGTTTTGGAGATATCGTGACCAATGCAACGCAGCTTGCTCTTTACAGGCTGCTCCGATTTTTCCTGCTTGCAGCACATCCACTTCAGGAACTGACTGTTCACCTCACTGCCTCACTGTAGCCCACCTACCGACATTGTGAAATCCTGATAAATGTCAATGACTTCACCTCTCGGCGATCCTAGTGTTACAGCTTGTCCGGGTGAAGGAGGAGTCAAACGGAGAGACTCGCTTACACTTGTGAGGCGTCACCAGCAGGTCCACGGTCTTCGGCGACAGGTTGGGCCAAACTCGGTTGATCTCCCTCTTCAGGTCCACGTCGCACAAGTGCTGCGCCAGAACCCCTGCAGACAGACCGCCCCCCCAAACGCCCCACCACCACCACCAAAGAAAAACATGTCACGTCAAATCTGCAGCCGAGGCATCACACCGCCGCTCATCAGAGCCGTCAGCGCGGCCGCCGGGGGGGGGGGATCTGTGGGTTTCGTGGTTTGGGTCTCTCACCAGATGCCAGTTTGATCTCCAGGGCGGTGCGAATCAGGGCCATCAGAGTGGAGGTGAAGTGCACCGTGTTGTCGTCCGCGATCGGCATGTTCATCCTCACCAACCGCTGGGAGGAAGCGGAGCCAGAGAGGAGACAGACTGAAGCGGAGGGCAACGGACCGCGAGCTCGGGGACGGCGGAGCCGGACCAAACATGGAGAAGGTGAGGCCGCGTGACGAATGCAAACTGAACGTTACTGGACACGACTCTCTGGGTGTCAGTAAGATGGGATGAAATGGTATTTCACAGCTTCTTTTCAAGCCGCGGGGAGCTTGCGAAGACGAGTTGTGAAGACGAGTCGCAGTCTTTGGTGAAGACAGCAAATAGAGATTCTTCGCTGTGAACCGATTCATCATTCATTTAGTCTTTGATCAGCGCAGTAAAACGGTAAACAGAGGATAAACAGAGAAAAAGCCGACAGACTTCCCATCAGAGAAACTGTTGCCAGAAAAAAGGTGCACCACGTGGACGAAAATCAATCAGTTCCAGATTATTTGTTCAATCGAAATCTAAAACTATTCCGGGAATCAATATTCTAATGAACGAATGTCGCTTTTGTATAGTTCTATCTTGTGAAAACAACAAAGGACCATCAAGTTTGGATTGCAAAGATGAATTTAATTGATATTTTTTTCTGCTAACCTGGGGGTTGCTGACATGTGCACGAGTTCAAAGAAATACATCATTTGGCCACTTGGGGGCGACCAGGTTATTTTAACTTCTTTAACCACTTTAGTGGTCTAAAAATATATTTTGGATCAAAGCAAAGAAAACAAATTCAAGGATGATTTCATATTAAAAAAAAGGAATGTCCCCCCCCCCCCCCCCCATCATACATTTGCATTGGATTCTTCAGCAAGTTAAAAGCAGCACGCAGATCAGCAGGAAGCCGAGTGCAGTTTCTGCTGGTTGCTGCTGCTGCTGTTGCTACGAGACTACAGCAAAGCTCAGTCCTCCCTAAAACCGAAAAACACGGCGAGCCCGTGATGCTCGCTCGCCAGCGCTGCGAGCCGGCTGGACACGCCGAGGCCGCTGGGAACTCGCGTCTCGACGTCTTTTCTTCTCCAAAGCGCGACTGGAAGACCCCCCCCCCGAGGTGAAGCGTGAGGGTCGCCGGTGGGCTGACAGCTCTGAAATGTGTCTGACAGACTGAGCTGCTCCTCAAAAACGGAAACGGACCCAAAAGCAGGAGGTGGACCTTCGTCGCAGACTTATTACCCGCGTGGTCGCTGTGAACACAGAAACCCTTCGAAGGAAGACATCTCCGGTTCACTTTGATTTAACTTTAATATCCTGATTTTCCTTACAAGAAAATCTAGTCATTTCCAATGAATAATTAAACAAAATGTGTAATTTATTACTATATCATATTACATACATTAAATAGTTATAGATCTTAAAATAGCACTTTTTTTGTTTATTTAAGGGGGGCAGTAACAAAGTATTTGCAATCCTAAACTCATTCCAATACAAATCTGCAGAATAAAGCAGCATCAGTTTGCGTGTGAACTTCACACAGTAATAAAACGCTGCTCAGCCATACATTTTTACTGTAAACGAAGTCTGAATTTGCCACGACGGAGTGAATTTTATTGACTGAGCAAACGAATGTACTCGTCTCCCATCGAGCTATTAACACCTGATGTCTTGTTATTGTTTCTCCGGTGTGACAATCTGCAGCTTTTCTCAGCTTGATGATTCATGTCATTCAAAGGCGCTTCGGTCCTCGCGAAATAAACAAGCCATTTACATTTCCAATTTGTCGCCGCTGCTATTAGACACAACTGCTCTTCACACGGCGACTCAATTAGTGACGAATTACGGTCTCGCCGTTTGAAATTCATGAGCGCAAAAGTCTCGGTTCGCGTGGATGAATCGCTATTTTGACGGTGGATGGCGAACACGAAGGCAGCGGGGAGATCATGTGAACATGCGTGTCAGAAGCAGCAACATGCATCCACAGTGAGGCTGCAGGCGTGGTTGAATCCATGAGTGAGTGAGGCTCTTCTGAAGGCGACAGTGAGAAGCCAAGAAGCAGAAACATCAACTGCGGGGAACAAAACCGACACAAAAAAAAGGTTTCTTTAACCGAAACGGAGGAAAAACAGACACGGGGGGGAAAAAAAAGAGAGTGAATATTCTCTTTGGGAGTAAAACGAGAGAGAGAGAGGAGAGGAGGAGCAGGCGGGCGGAGGGGGAGGGGGGAGCGGGGGTCCGTGCTGTGACCGGGAAAC
>JASSRZ010000083.1:2433143-2455786 GCA_032164315.1 Malacoctenus gilli
CCGCAGGTTTACCTTGTGCGTGGCGCTGGCTCCGGCTCGGAGCAGGTACAGAACCACATCCATGTAGTTGTTCTCGCAGGCCTCCATCAGGGGGGTCCGCTGGTCCTCGTCGCACATGTCCAAGTTGGCACCGGCCTGAGGCGTCACATGGTGGACGGTTAGGGTGCGTTCGCGCTTACTAAGCGCTGGTGGGACTGCTCTGCCCGTGGGTTCTGTCTACGGAGGTACGGCCGCTGCCATCTGGGCAACACGGGAAGTGACAGACGACTGATCTGCGGCCTCCTCGCGGTCCGTCTTTACGTCGTGTTGGCGCAGAACACCTTCTGTCGGTCCCGATGGTTTAACAGCTTATGAGCTGCTCTTTAACTCAACCGCATTCAAAATCTCTACAAGACGTTTGTTGCGTCCTATACAACAGGCATCAAGCATCGCGCATGCTTGACCTCCATAAGGGCTTCGTACCTGTACAAGCATGTGGCAGATGTCTTTGTGTCCGGCTTCGGCGGCAGCGTGGAGCGGGGTGCGTTTGTTTTGCGATTCCATCTTAAAGTTGGGGTCAATCCCGTCCACTAGGAGATGAAGGAAGGAGCGGGAGAAAGAGACATGCTTCTTTTCACAGAGGCACACAATGAGAAGGAGTTGCTTGGTTGACACGAGAGCCTGCGATTTACGTACCCAACATGAGCACCACTTTCTTCAGCTCTCCCTGCTTGGCTGAAAGGTAAAGCTGCTTCGGGTGGAAGCGCAGCTTCTTGGGTCTGATTTCAAAAGCGGAATAGAGACGAGTTTCATTTCACAAAACGGAGCGAACGAACGCGACAATGACTTCTGAGATGCTCGTACTTTTCCGTGTCCAGAGCGACCAGGATGCTGTCTAAGGTTTCCTTAGGCGGTCCCGCCGGCAGCGCGGGAGCGGCTGCGGCCCCCGCGGCGAGCGTCCTGGAAGACCCCGGGACCGCGGAGGCGTCGAGCGCGAGCGGAGAGCGGATGGACAGGGAACTGTCGGCCCGGCCGCTCAACTCGGCCACGGTGGCACAAGACGAGCTGGTAATCAAAAGGTTGGTGTTCAGTTCCCCCGTTTTGAGTAAATCGTTTCACACCTGCTGGGTGTTTTTTTTTTTTACCTGCCAGTGGTGGTGTCCGCTCGGCCCTCGGGGGCCCCGGGCGTTGCCGGCCCGTGTGCCAGCGCGGGAGGCACGGTGGAGGTGGTGTCGGCCTTGGCGATGGTCACCTCCTTGGCTTTGCTGGCGTCCTCCCCGCAGTGGGGACAGAAGCTTTGACCCTTCAGCACCGAGGCACAAGCATGGTGGAAGCGGTGGGAGATGCTGACGTCTGGTTGGCACTCCATGAAGGTGCCCTGCGAGAGAACAACAAAAACGAATGGATTCGGGTTCGAGATGTTTTTGAAGCTTCTGAGTTATGTTTCAATTCAAATCCGACGCCTACAATCTTCGTTCTACTTCCGCTTATGTGATCGAAGCTGCCGTTGAAGGCCCGAGGCCCGAAACGAGCGGCGCGGACACTCACGGCTCGGCAGAAGAACCCGCACCCGGGGCAGCACTGGTGCTTCACCATGCCGCCGCGGTGGTCCTCGCACAGGACCAGCAGCTGGACGGAGTTGGAGGGGCGCATCATCTCGTGCTTGAGCACGGCGCTCTGGCAGCGCGTCAGCTGCCCGTCGACGCTCTCCGTCGCCATGCACTTTCGGTCCGCCAGGATGAGGATCTCGCGGCTTTTGGGCGTCTCCATCCGGCAGCTGCACAGCGGAAGCTCCTGGGCCTCTTCGGCCGCCGACACTGGAGGGGGGGGGGGAGGCAGTCCGGTTGAACCGGACCTGGAAACTGTCCGTACATGTAAAATCATCCAAACTATCGTATACGCGAACCTTTTTCCCCTCCTTGTGGAGCTCAAATATTTCAAACTCTCACCTGAATAAAGCTGAATGGAATCAAGCTACACGATTGGTAGAAAGACTTGGAAACCCACCAGTTGTTCATCCTGCGCTCACCTTTATTGTGTGAAGGCTTGCTGAGGTCGACAGTCTCAGCTGGGAGAACCTGTGTGTAATGTTTTTCATCGCGGCCTTCGGTCGATGCTGAAGTCTCAGGCGAGACCGCCGCCGCCTCCGCCTCCGCCGCCGCGTCAAGTTCTGCGTCGAGGGACGGAAAACGCTGAAATGCATCAAGTGTTCCCTCGAGTGACGGGTCTTGGAGCTGAAGCGCCCTCCGGCCGGTACCTTTCGTCTTCATCCTCCGCTTTCGCTTCCTGGAGGGGCGGAGCCAGGCGCTGTCGACTTTCGTCTTCTTCTTGAGCTTCTTCTTCTGACCGGACTCGGTGCTCTGATGAGGGCGGGAGGAGGAGTTCAGGTTCGAAAGAGATTCGAGGACACTTCGAAAGGCGTGTTCCCGACGTCCACGAGAGGGGAGCGGCGGGGGGGTCTCACCAGGTCCGACTCCGTGCCCTCCTCTTCATCTTCATCTCCAGATTCTTCAGACTCCTGTTCATCTTTCACCTGCGCCGAGAGGAAACTGAGTCAGCGACGGAGGAACATCTCGCCCCCCCCCCACCTTCCCACAGTAAAACCGCGTTCTTCAAATAAACGGACAAGCGATTAATGTGCCTGCAGGAAAACAGTGAAACGGTGGAAACGTTCCGTCATTTCCTCGGCGATATTCTCCGGGAAAAGCTACGTATCGAGAGAAGGAAACCGGCGGCGTTCTCCAACCTGATCTGTGGCTTCGGAAGGCTCCTGTACAACACTGACTTCTCCTTCCTCCGCTGGCCGCTGCCGCTCCTCCTCCTCAGACTCCAGGTCTTCCGACTCCTCCTCCTCCTCCGACGCGTTGCTCACCTTCTCCCCGTTCACGCCGGCCGCGTCTTTATTCTGTGGGGGGGTGGAAAAGCTTGTGAGATGGCGCAAAAAACCGGAGTTTCTCCCTGAGAAAACGTGACTGCCGACACGTTGCGCGACTCCAGCTCAACGCGATTTAACGCCGAAGAAATTGACCAAAAACGATTGAGACATTTTGCTTCTCAATTGATGTATTTGGACTGCTTCCGTGAGCGTGAGGACTGCACACCTGAGGGCTCTTGGCAGAATGCTGCAGCTCCTTGAACATTTCCAGCACAGTCCGCTGCTTGAGCACTTTGGTTTTCTTCCTGGGAACCAGGCTGTACGTCCCCATCCTCCTCTTCTTCTTACGCGACGACAGCCCTGCCGAGTACGACCCTGCTGCACGGGAGAGAGAGAGAGAGAGAGAGAGGGGAGAGCGTTGATTCCCAACTTATCTCCAAGGAACCGGACAGCGAAGTCGGGTTCGAGTCGCGCGGCTGACCCGGCGGGAGCTTGGCAGGGGGCGCCGGAGACGTCGAGGGAGCGGCGGGTTCTCCGGGAGGCGCCGGTGACGCCGACGGAGCGGCTTGTGCTGGAGCGGGCGTCTCCGGGGGACTCTGAGGTAGATGGTTCGGAGCAGGCGACTGCTGCGAGGGTTTCGGTGCGCCGGGGCTCTCCACGTTCTCCAGTTTGGCATTCTTGGCTTCTCTCAATTCCCTGTTCAGAAGCTGCAGGTGAGAAGAACAAAAAAAAAAAAAGCATTTTGCATCATTAATTTAACCCGTGAAGTCCGTTTCTCTCCAAAGAAAGCTTGTATCCTCCCTCTTTTCTAGGAAAAATTTCCTTCCTAACAGAAAATCGCTCCTTTCTAAACGTGTTCCTGAAAGAGCGGAGGAGTAAAAATGAAATAAAATGAGTAAAAAACAAGAAAAAGTCATACGTTACCTTTTGTGCCGGACTGACAGCAGGTCTGGACATTGTCTTGCGTGCTCTGTGTACGGTGATGAGAGTTGGGGCAGAGCCAGGAGGGGAAACGGAGCCATTTTTAGTGTCTGGTGTCCCCTGTCCCGACGCGTTCCCCGTTCCGGGGGCAGTCCTTAACGCGCCGGCGCTCTGCGCCGAGGCGGGGAGGGGCTTGGCGGCGTTTGCCGCCGCCGGAGAACCCGAAGGCAACCAGTTAGTCCTGTGAGGGGAAACTCCCGCAGCTGCCGCTGCAGCGCCACCTTCCTGCTGCTGCTGCTGCTGCTGCTGCGGCTGCTGCGGCGGCTGCTGCTTGGTGAGAATAAAGCCATTGCTTCCGGTGACGGAACCGTGCGGCGGCTCCGAGTCCGACGTGCCGTTTTCGTTCACGAGTTGAGCCGCCTTGGTGGCGGCCGTCGTCAGGCTCCTGTGCCTCGAGTCGCTGCGTTCGGTGCCGTTGACCGTCGTCTCTGTTGCGGAAGGGGAGGAGGCCAGTCGGGCTTTGATCTCTTTGTCTCCACCTGTTGACGCGACGGAAAAAAAAACAAACAAATAAATTAAGATTTGAATTGGAAGCGGTTTGTGCGGAGTTAAAAGAAAACACACGCTGCGAGTTAAGGGTGAGTACCTGGCTTCTCTTCTCCATTGCTCGCTGCATCGAGTCCATCTTTCTTAACGGATGCACCTTCCACGCTGCTCTTGGCGAAAGCAGCAGGCTGATCAGAAGAGGGCGAATAGAGAGAAAAACATTGAGTTTAAAGCTGCAACTCTGCACGTGCCGTCGCGTTCGCCGTGTCGCGAACGCCACCGAAAAACGGACGGCTTACCAAACGGCTTTCAGCGTCTGTAAAAATGCCGCTGGAATCGGTTTGCATTTGACACCTCAATGTTCCGACGTCAGGGGTCGAAACAATAAAAAAGGTTTATCAACGCGTGAAACGAAACAATAAGACAACAAAAGAAACACGTCATCCGACTCCTCGAGCCAACGATGAGGGTCCCGGAGTTCGACGGCAGAAACGCTTCTTTTTTTTTTTTATTAAACGACACAAACAAAACACCAGCAAATATGTTGACGAGTTTTGCAGCACGGCAACACGCGCGCAGGCCAGACACACTCTCACAGCTTCATCTGCTCTGTTCTTGAACAAACTCATGGGCCTCCGCTTGCAGAGTGGAGGCGTTTTCGTAAAACACAGCCAGGTAAACAAGCTGGACAAAGACCTGTCCTCCATGTTGGGCCTTACAATAAACCGTCTCCTTCTGTGGCCTCGGGACAACTGGAATATTAACGATCTTTTTTTGTCACCTCACCAATACTTGTAAATGAAAACTCACCAGCTGGCCTCTTGTTTTTCGTATTTTGGCGGACAGTGAAGTTGTTTAGGAGGGGTTCCCGATTGCTTATGCATGCGTTCTCACGCTGTACTGCTTCCTTTCCATGGAAGATGCATTGATTGTGGATTTTAATGAGTCTATTTCAGGTAAGTCGTTCACTTAACAAGTCCAATGATGCCATAAGAGAAGATGCGTCAGTACGAGGTGGTACCAAGTGAAGTACAATTGTTCCAAAGAGATTCGTTCAAACAATGGAACCCCCCCCCCCCCCCGTTTGCTTCACAAAAAACATTTGGACGGTAAGCTTTCATATCTTGGTTGAACCACACGCTATCAGAGGCGGTGCTGCACTGAAAGTGACCACAGAGTTCTGTTCTGTTTAATCTCGTCCATCAAAAGCAGACGAGGTCACGTCTCTGATCTGCGCAAACGCAGAACTCCCGGCAGGACCGGCGCGTGGCTCCAACTCTCAGCGTGGCCTCGCTGTCGGCTCTTTCATCTCTTCCTTTGCAAAAAAAAAAAAAAAATCAGCCGAAAACGAGCGGCAGAATCCTGACGCAGCCTCGGGAAGAAAGCCTCAACCGCCCGGCAGACCGTGTGTACGTCTCACAGAGGCAGAGACGGGAAATGTAAAGCTGAATGCAGTCAACCCCTTCCGGGGCCTTTTTGGGAGAGAGTTGGGCCCCGAAGGGAACGAGAGGGCCCGCATGGAAGGACGGAAACAACAAACGGAAGGGCTCCGGCTTCTCGGCCACCTCCTTTTGTCGCAGATCCTTCAAATCGGGCACAGCTTTTCAGCAGAAAGATCAAAAAAAAAAAGGAACGGGGCTCGAGGTCAGTTCGACCTTGAGGAACGGCGCCGCCTGCGTTGAGGAGAAAGGCTCACACTTGTTCCCAGAGGAAGAAAAAGCAAATATAAAGACGTGGACGCTGGCTGAGGAGGGGGGAAGGGGGGGCAGGGGCTCTTATGTGGTGATCAGGAGCTGCCTGATTGCCCAGAAAAGTCAGAGGAGGCATTATCTCTCCAATCCGAGCCAATGAAAAAGACCTGCAAGTGACAGAGACGACTACAAGCCGGATCCTGCCAGTGACTGCGCTCTCTCAGACGGTCAAACCCTTGGATTCACCAGACCGCCCCGTCCTTCATCCCGGCAGGAAAACGACACCGTGACCACAGCAAGTCCGGAGTCCCTGAGCCAAACAGCGAGGCCAAGGGCTGGTCCTGCGGGGCACAAAACCAGGCTCCCCGCCCCCAAAGAACATCTAGACAGAGACTGCTGCTGGGCTGCTGGATCTGCAGGGAGAGCCTCCAGAAAACACGTAGGGAGGGCGAGCAGAAGGAGAATCCTTCAAGGTTTTGGATGGATTAATGACAAGCCGTTGCAAAAAAAAAAAAAAGAGAGAAAAAAAAAAGGGTGAACTCTCCAGCCTCATCCCTCCCCCTAGTGGTGGACAGTGGAACAACCACAGTGGAGACTAGAAAGGAGAAAGGGGTGGGGGAGGGAGGCAGAGAAGGCTGTCTGCAGATCTCCGCCATTTCGCAACCGGATTGTTTACTGACACGACGCGGCCATTGCAGCAGTTTGCCACTAGATGGGGACTGGAGGGGGGGCTCTGGGAGCTCGCGGATCGTGGATCCACAAGGTGAAGCTCGGGCTGTCGGAAAGATCAGGAGCTCCAGGAAGCTCATTAAAATTCAAGCATGTTAGAGGAGCCCAAAAAGCTTCAGAAAAAGGCGGCAGGAGTCAGGCCCCAATGACTCAGGAGTTCAGCTCCCAGATTGGGTCTTTCAGTCAAACGGCACGCAAGCGTTCCATAATAACCAGAAATGAGCTGCTGACAGACTGTATCTGGTTTCTAATGACTCAATCATTCACCGTCCCTTCCACGTCATGTGAACCCGCTATGTAGCCTATCTTTAGATCTGCTGCGGGAGACCTGAAAACGAGTCGCAGCCACCTAAACACAACGCACAAGCCGCGTTGCACAGTCGGCAGGCACAAAGGCAGGCACGCGCACAAAGGGCCACCACCCCTTCCCAACATAGAAGCCCTGAAACATTTTCAATTGCTGTCCTTTCGACAGCCGGAGGAAGGAATGGATCACGTGAAGCGCCCGTTTGGGACGGTCCGTCTCGTAGCTGCGAGCTACGTCTGATGAAGACTGATTCTCACCCCCTCCCTGTCGGAGGGGTTTGTTCAAAGACCCCCTCAAAGGCCTGAACAGGTCACACTATCGAGCAGCACGCGAGGCCTCCAGCAGCTTCAGGAAGAGTCCGACAAACAGCTGAATTTTTTTGTTGGAAAATTGCTCCCCCCCATCTTTTCTCCTGCAACGCCTGATGGAGCTATCAGCAAAGCACAAAGGCGGTGTGGACGGATTAGATCGAAGTCCCGGTTGATGAACAGCTTGACGACAGTCATCAGCGGAATCGCTGCATTACTAAAACGGGAAACTAATGTCCACCAACTATTTGAACCGACATCTCCGCGATAACAGAGTGCACCATACCCACATCTTCTGCATCTATAGCCATTGTTTTAAGGCGTTTACGTAAGAGTTACAATAACGAACTGTGGCCTTTTGCGTTCTGGAGGGAGGTTAAAACATGTTTCGTAAGACAAACGTCAGAAGGGACGGCCAACCGACAGACAAACCGAAATATGGCTCGATTATCTTGCCGTTACGCAGTCTAATGCCCTCCCGAACACGTCGATTACAAAGTCCGAGCGCAACGGCAAGAAATCCCCGCAGCCGATGTTTCGATTGATGACACGCAAGGTGGACAAAAAGTGGATCTTGAATCGAGTTCCACAAGTCGGTTCTGATGCCACACGTCAAGATCTACTAATTAGAAAAGAGTTGGAGGACTATTTCCTTTTATTTCAGACCAAAAACTATCGCTGAAAAAAAAGTATATCTGGAGTTCGATCAATGGCACAGACAGAGAAAGCAGCAGAATGGTGCCAAAAACAACCATTGTCCCATGCTGTTGATGCCTTCAGGGGACACTTCTGACAAGTCCTCATTGGACAAAACACAGCTTCACCTGTTCTCGAAAGACAATTACAAAAATGGATCACATCTTTGTGTTCTCAAAATTGATCAACCAACCAATCGCAAACTCCGTCACCTTTCCCTCGCTCCTCATTTGCCCATAAGTCCAACTGCCTACTTTGCAAAGTAAAGGCCAGAATATTCTGAGTAATATTCAACAATGTACTTTCATTACTTCATCTGTCTCGCAAAAGAAGGTGCAGACAGACCAAGTCATGCCCGGCATGACACTGAGCCACAGATCCAACAACTGGAGAGCCACAGGCACGAGCCCTTATTTTCCTTCCATCAACTGCAGCCCACAAGCTCATGCATCATCCCGATCCCGATCCTCATTACAACACTGACCACTGGGGAGAGGACATTTAAAAAAAAAAAAAAAAAAAAAAAAAAAGGGCTGCAGCCGGGAAAAGAAACTCGAAAATCCAGCGTCGGTCCCGGATCGTCTGGAGACGACGTCGCATTCGTCATGCCGAGGTTGCCGCGAACACGGCCGTTTGCGATAATCCACGAAGGAGCTCCAACAACAACAGGATCCAACAACGTCCAGCTCACCAATCTCTTTGATGAATCGGCGCTGCCAAACGCACAAAGATCACGCTCTCCTCCAGGTCGCATCTTTCTGTTTCAAGAATCTAGAGCGATTAAGTTGAAGATAAAAAACGGCAGCAACTCTATCCGGCGGTGCGACCGAAAAGCCATCTCGAAGAGGAGACGCCGCGAGAGCCTAAACGAATTGAGAGTAACTTTTATACGCAATTAAAAAATTAAAATTAAAAAAAGGTTAAAAAGGAGGTGGGCAACAAGACTGTGCCTCTCCTAAGACCATTAAAAACCAACCAAAGGGTGAAGAGAACAACACGAACATGTCTTTTCCCTTGTGAGCCTCTAGGAAGCATCATACCTGCTTTCTTCTCATGGCCTCCATTGAGGAGAAGAAGGCGTCAGGGAGGGAGGGAGGGAGTGAGTGAGTGGGAGAGAGAGCGAGTGCGTGTGTGCCCAGAAAGAGAGAGAGAGAGAGAGAGAGAGGGTGAGAGGGTCGGAGAGAGGGAAGGCAGGAGGGAAAGAGAGGGAGAGCGAGAGAATGTGTCGAACAGATTGTTCCTCTTTTCCTTTTCTTTCCCCGCATGCACATTCACCTCGCCGGTCATGTGACCTGGTGGCTCCCTCTGTCGGTCCTCCTCTTCAGAGGGGTCTCTACAGAGCATGCTCAGACCGTCCAAACTCCAACATCTCTCCGCTTCTCTGAATTGGAAGACCTTCCCCTCATCTATCATCTGTAGATACCCACTGGAACCGAAAGCACCCCTCCAATACCAGCGATGCACAATAAAGCCGGTGCTCCTCATTCTCCCTCCATCTCCTGCTGTTTCTCTCTCATTTCTTTGTAAGCAGCGAAATTTAAAGAAAACCAACATAAACCCAGCACCATTAGGTCTGGCCCTACATCCAGAGTGCATTCTGGGAACACTGCTGGAAGAAGAAGGTCGAGGTAAGAATAATAATAATAATAAAAAAAAAAAGCAGCTCAGAGCATTGCAGGCAGCACACTGAAGCGCTGGAGTCGAAAGGAAGCGTCTTTTGTTTCCACCGAGCTCACGGGGGGGGCTGACGAATGGAAGGGGGAAACGCAGCGCCGCCAGGCCGCCAGGCAGATACGGAGCCTCAGAAATGAGGCGGCATATTAAAAAAACCCCCAAAAAAACAAAAAACAAACACACCCTCAGCCTGGCAGGTAGGAACAGAGCGGGACGGCTGCACGGGGGGTGTCGCGGCGTGCCCTGGATCTGCCCATGTCAGCATCATGAGTCAGCACGGAGAGTTTCTCCTGACGTCCGTGCGCTTCATGGCAACATGAGGCGAATTTTTTTCCTCAATGTCTTTACTATATTTTCCAGCCCAAAATAGAAGCAGATTTCTCTGCCCTACAGTCCCAAATAATATATATATACTTGGAATAAAACCACCTCAAAATGCACCCCCTTCAATCAAGGTTCTCACAATAAAAGAGTCTGCTTCACCTGAACCTCCCTCCACAAACTGCAATTGATTCCCCCCCCCCCTCCTTTGGGGAACTACTCAGACAGGTAGGAATGCAGATCTGACACCCGCTGGTGTCCTCATGTCTCACTGCCCAACGAATGACAGCGTGGCACGCAGGTCTTACGTACAGTACGTACTGTTCAACACGAGACGAACAATTGATGACGACACCAGCGCTTGCATCTTTTGAGCCTGCGGCAGATTCAGTGTGTATTCCAACTGTATATAACCGAGCAGCTACAACAAAGAGAGTGTAACGGTGTCTCCCGAAGCTAAATAGATGACCATTTCAAGTCCTTTCCTGGAGCATGCTGATGGTATCGCTCAGCTAACTCCATTTACTTCTTTGGCCCAGATGGATCGCTGGTCCTGGCCAAATGGTTCCCCACCGCGATGGCGAGTCTCAGTTTTGTGGGCGAGTTGGGACGACGGATTAGCATCGCATTTGCCTTACAGATTAGCATATTTGGGAGGGCGACGGTGGCTCAGCTGGTAGAGCGGGATGGCTAATACAAAGGATGTCGGTTCAGTCGCGGACCGGCCTCAGACTCGTGTTATAACCGAACCGCATTCTCACTGGAACTTGAACCGTCTCGACTTCACTTGCGTACAAATCTCCTTCCCTGAAACAGGTTTTGGCGAACCAGGTTCAACAGGGACACAAACCTCCCCGCATGTAATGGTTCCGTTGGGCAGGTCATGGTTTGGTTCGCTTTCAAGCAGCACAGAGCCCGCCAGTTGGAAAACTTCACACGTTCAAACACCTCAACATTGCCAGTGACAAGCACTGAACAGGAAGTGAGGGGGGGAGGGGGGGGGGGAAGAGAGAGAGGCTAGAAATAGAAGTCGTAGTTCATCCGTTGGACTGTAGATAGAGATCTGCTAACGTGTTGCGGTGTCTTCCTAAGAAACCAAGTGCAAGTTCCTTTGCCTCCTTGTTGCACTGGACTGTCCGTTACGACGTTTTTACTGCTAAAGGGGCGATACGTTTCTCGGCCTGTGGCGGCCATATTGCATGAGGACATTGCAGGACACCTTGAGGGCAGGCCAGCAATAGTTATGCAATTTTTTTTAAATTTTTTTTTTAAAACAGCGATTGATAAAAATGCTAAAAAGTCATGGCCAGAGGAATGTAACCCTAGCCCCAGTCTTGTACATATGTCGACATGTCTGGTGACTACTTCTGCTCTCTTATCAAACTGTTATACTTTCCGATGATGCAATAATAAACAAAAAAAACCCACCAAATCTGACCTTTGACGTTTGGAAACAAGTGGGACTCACCAGCTGCTTCTCGTCTCTTTCTACGTCAAGCTGTGGTTGTTTCGCAGGCGTTTCTGCGCACAATTAGGGGCTTTTTTTATCAGTTGGACTGACGCTGACTTGAGAACTCTTTGGTTCTTCACCTCAGCCCCAAACCACGCCATCACACCCGGCTCTATCCTCAAAATTCGTAGCTCATCCGGCGATTCAATGGCGACCAGTTCCCGGGTGTATTTTGCACCGGCTTCACCCACAATCGCTGTTGTTAGGGGGTCCTGGTGAAGGTTGCGCAAACTACCTCTCAATTCGTCGTTTGTGACGTTGGAACAACCAGAGACAACGCAACGCAAGAGTTGTTAAAACTCAGTGAAGCGACGTTGTCGAAGGGAAGATGTTCTCTTAGGCCCGGAGGCGATTTTTGGCGTCATCTTCGATTGTTTTACGGCGGTTAGCATTCAGTCCCTCGCGCATTTCAGCCGTCGTCTTCTTCGGTGAATCTTTATTAACTAAATGGAAAAAAAACAAGCAAACTTTCTCACAAATCAACCGTTATCCCACTTCAAGTTCTGTTTTTTCCCCCCCACCAAATAAGCAAATTCAAACGGACGAATTTTCCGTGAAGTTCAATTTGTATTCACCGTGTCGAAAATACGTCATTGTGGGGACATTGTGGGGGTTTTTGTACGGATATCAGAAGTGTAAGCGGTCATATTTAGCAAAGGACGAAATGAGGCTTAATTGTAAACGTTTTTGTAATTCAGAATTGGACTCGGGCGTCAGTGTTAATATGTCTCGCATTATTTTACTTCCCTAATGAGGCCTTACAGTTGTTGTCTTTGTGTGGATGCAAATATGTCGTAAATATTTAGCTCAAGTGAAAAGGAGTCATCACATAAACTTGAGTGGCTGCTCAGCACCGGCTTGCAACGTTTCTTCGCAGCATTGTTGAGCTCACTTCACAGCGCTGTGCGAGCGCCCTCTGTCGGCCGCAGCTGATAGCCTCCCCGACATCTGCACGTTGGTGTCACACAATAGACCCGACTCTCTTGCACGGATGCAAAATTCACAGTTGCTGCAGCTGAGCCTCTTGAAACCACGAATGTATCTTTCAGGGTGAAACTTTGCGAGAAAAAAAAAAAAAAGAGAACCATCATGCTAGTGATGCTGCAGCAGCAGCCGGCTGTGCACTTGTTTGTACCGAGTGAGAGCCGTGACAGCGTATACAGATGGCTAACAATGACATTCCTACAGGTGGAGAAAAATCCCAGAATAAAGTTTATGGTCACAACTGGGATCCCGCAGAGAGAAGAGGCGCTTTCATAGCTGGCGCCATATGTATGCCAGGGGGAGGCTGTGGCAGCACCGCCAGGGCTCCTTCATTTGCATCAGTTATCGTATAGCCAACAATCCGCTCAACACAGTGCAGAAAACAACATTAGCCGGGGATTCAACTGCAGTACATTTCCGACACGCGGAGTGAATGCGTAAAGGACAGACAGCCCCCAGAAAATCTGTTTTTTCTGCGATGAATTCTCAGTGTGCAGTCTGTTGCTAACTAGCATCGCTGCTAGCTAGCTCAACAACAGTGCAAGAATCGACCACAGTGAGCGGGTGACAAACAGCAGCGGCAAAGCAGTTAATTATATAACCAAAAGAGGACGTGGACGTATGGATCCGCAGTTTATTGTGAACCGCAAAAAGCTGAACACAGGCAGGACAGTGACACCGAGCCGGGACCATGTATGATCGACGCCCGGCGCGGAGCCCGCAACGCGCCCACGGTGAGCATTCAGGTTCCGGGGCGCAGCATCTTCCTGCACATTCAGTTGCCCTCCGGTCCAGCACAAAAGCAAAAGACTCCGGGCTGGCAGCCCGCAACACACGGCCGACCGACCCCGCGACGCCCACCATCCGCCCGTTTTAGGAGGGCCGGCGTGGCTGCCGGGCCGGGGCACGATACGAGAGGAGCGGAAAACGGCGAGAAAGTAGGAGAAGCTCGGCGTAGATAAAGCTCACACACTCACCTCGGTCCCAACCGAAGCCATGGTGCCTGGACGTAAACTCCGCCCACCCAGGATTACGTCACATTTATTGATCCGACAACAGTGTTTTACCACACCTGAGTTTGTAATTAAGTGACAATAATATTAATACAGTAAAATGATGACGATAGGGTAACAACAGGATACATGAACTGAATAAGAAAGTAAATATTAAATTAATAGATGTATTACAATGTTATTATGCCTCATTTACAGAGGATATATTTTTCCAATGTTAAAAATTGAATTTCTGGCTCTAGAAACAACCAGCTCTAAACCATTTGCCTTGTAGAGCAAAGACACGACAAATTTCGCCATCTATGTTACAACAAAACGAACTTCCACTTGTAAGGAAAATCAATGATGCGGTACATAACAGAACCATGAATAGCAGTGATCGTTTTGCCTACAGACAGTCTTGTGTCATAACCAGACACGAATGTGTTGCAGAAATTGTTGGGTGGGATCAGGGGTGAGAATGCTTTCAAACTGGTAACAGCACAGGAATAGGTGCTGGAGCCGATCCCAGTTGACAATAGAATAGGCAAGATACACCCCTGATAGACAGTGTTACAAGCACCCTCATGGGCAATTTTGAGTTACTGTTTTCATTATATGGATGTTTTAAAGACTGGGAGGGGGGGGGGCAAACCCACTGGGACAAAATGCAAAATCTGCATAAATTGAAACACAGAGGCGCAAACTCAGGGCCTTTCTTACAGTGAGGTGACAGAGCGAGCCAGCACTCCACCGTGCAGCCCAATATTAAGTTTTGAGATGTTTGATATCAACCTTATAAATAAAATAAATATATGAAAACATCAAATCTAAAAAAACGAGAACAAAATTAACTCCTTTGAGACCCTGTAGTAAATCATATTGACCACTAGAAGGCAGACGAGAGCAATTCTACAGATATAATATTCAGCCACGAAGAATTTTTCCCGCGATCCAGTTGGTTGACGCACCCGGAAGTGTCCGCGCTTCAGTTGTCCGGGAAACCCGCCGTGAAGGAGTCCGAGGCTTAAACCGGTTTGCAGCCGAAAGACGCTCCGGTCTGCCACGCGGCCTGCTCCCGAATCCGAGGGACTGAGAGAGCCACATGAGAAGAGCACCGACCGGTGTTTCAGCGTCTGCCGCCCCGGTGTAGGACAGTCCCGGTGGAGAAAGCGCCGACATGACCCAGCAAGCCGCTGCGCTGCAGACCTACAACAACGAGCTTGTCAAGTGTAAGTAACTATTTGATCTGTTGCTAACTTGTTTGGCTGTGGAGAGCAAAGGGTTTGTTTTTTTTCTGGTGTCCATTTAATGGTTCTTTCGTCATATTGGCAGCATTGAGCTTTCTCGGGTTCCTCAGTTCTGCCTCATTAAACTTTTACTCCCTAAATTATTTTTTTATTCAAAGCCAAATTTGAATAAGCATGAGTCATGCGTTTGACTTGTGAAATCATCCCTTAGGACTTATGAGGTTTCTCTGGGTGAGAAGTCCATCTGTGACCCTCAATGTGATTAACCTCCACAGATTATGCTGTCTATCACCTAGAAGGCAGTCTGGAACCCTCTGCAGACCACATTACAGCAACCCTGAGAAAGATTGGACATTAAGGCCCCAGTGATGATGTCTTATAATATCAGGAGTATTATCAGGCTCAGTGATTTTAAGCCATATATTTATTCCGGAGCCCCTGTTGCCTCTTGAGATTGGTTTAAGTTCTGCTCTGCTGTGCAACGCTTTAAAGCTCAGTTGAGACTTGTCCATCTCACGATGTCTCAAGAAAAAGTCAGACCAGGGTGGCGAGAAAAGTACAGAGTGCTCATAGAAAGACCACAGAAGGAATATTATGCGGAAATCTGTCCCCCGCCAGGTATCGAGGACCTGTGCTCGAAGCGGGATGAGCTGAACCGCCAGATCAAGCTCGAAGAGGAGGAGAAGGAGCGGCTGAAGCACGACATCGGCGTCCTCACCGAGAAGCTGGAGAGGGTCAGCGAGAGCCTGGCGCAGAGGCAGGCGGCCCGCGCCACCTTCGATCGCACCATCGCGGAGACGGAAGCTGCCTACACCAAGGTGGGTGTCGACCTGTAAAACCGAGCGTTTACGTTTGTGCGTTGCACACGGAAAGGTTGCTGAGCTCCTGCTGTGATTCCCGGTGCTGCCTGGGGGACCCTTTTTTTTTCAGGAAGCGGTAACGAATGAAGATCTGTTCCTACTTTCTCTTGCACTTTGTATTCGTGGCTGAAAACTCCTGATAAAAAAATCTCATGAAAGAATCGGAGAAAGTTGTTGCCAGGACTGTACATTTTCTTCTGCCTTCACATAATGTAGATGTTAGTTTGGTTGACCCCCCCCGGGCCCCCCAGCGCACCCACGCTAGTCACTGCAAACAAGCACTCCCGATCCGCTCTGATTAAAAAACAACAACGCTCCCTTTTTTTGAGGCGACTCTCTCTGCGCGCACCGCACCATCCTCAGTGCTTTACTCCCCTAAGCCTCCGCAGTGCACTTCTTCATATGCGCGTGTCCCCCCCCCCGCCCCCCGCCTGTAGATCTTGGAGAGCTCCCAGTCCCTCCTGAGCGTCCTGAAGCAGGAGGCAGGAAACCTCAGCAGAGCCACGGAGCCTCGCAGGAAGGAGCACTAACGACCAGAGCGGGAGGTCGCTGAACTCCGCTCCCGACCACAGCAGCACTTTTTGGACTCTCGGCGCTCCGATCGCGGCTCTCTGGAGCTTTCACAATGTATTGGATTGTTTTTCTTTGAAGTTCCTTATTTCAATAAATGTATTCCTTAACCTGTATTCACAACGACTTTCCTTCTGCGGCTCTTTCTGACTGAAAGCGAGACGCTGCGCTCATGAGCTTCTACTTTCTCAAACAGAAGTACAGCAAGAATATCCGTTCAAGTTTTCTATTTATTGAACTTTCATTTGTACAAGTATGACATCACTTTTTTTTTTCTCCACTTGCTCGAATCATTGACGATAACTTTACAGTAAGCACATCCGCTGCGATGTAGATTTACAGACGAGGGGAAGATTTATTTTTTTTAAAAAAAGGGGGCGGAGCTTCAACCACAGAGTTGCTACAGTGTGACCCAACTGTTATTAGTCTTCCACTTAAGACCATCAGTGAACTTCTCTCTACAATCCATTCTGTCGGGGACAGTTGCCACAGACGAATCGGGTCGTGTGACCGGTGGCCACGCCTCCACAGCCCATCCAATCAGAAGGCTGGAAGGAGGGCTCTTTTGTTAGCTCCTTTGCTACAAATTGCAATGTGTAAACGTAACTTTACTTAACTGCATTGGAACGTTTAAAATGAATTTTGTCAAGATATGTTGTTTTTAAAGATAAGAATACTTGATATACCTTTCAAGTTGAAATGCACAGTCATGGAGCAACGTGCGTCTTATCTTCATGGAAGTTTAAAATCTTTATATGACGATAAAACGTGAAGTTCACTGGGAAGAAGGTCGACTTTTGTCGAGGCTGGGGAAAAAAAAGCCTTCAGGCTTCAAGAAAACAGCCTTTGTCTGTTCATAATTTGTAGCAAACGAGCCAACAAGAATATTTCAGGAGTATAAAAAAAAGGGGGGGCGGAGTTTGGAGTGTTGTTTTTCTTCCCCCTCCCCCCCTCCCCCTAACGTTTGGGAGTCGAACTTCAGGGCTGCTGTTAGTGGTCACAGTGACAAGGCCGACAATTGTAAGACTTTCGATGCAAGGCTGTGGCGTAGAAGTAAAAAAAAAAAAAGAAAAAGAAAAGAAAGAAACGAGACATTATAAATACGAGTGGAAGTGGCAATCATCGGCAGTGCATTCATCGCGGAGAAGCGAAGAGGTCGGTTCCGAAACGCTGCACGTGTGTTCGTTGAGAGACAGAAACAGAAACCTTCCACCGCTGTGGTTTAGTGGGATCACAGTACGAGCACTTATTTTGGAAACCAACTTCTTCAACTAGGCTTCTTGTTCTTTTAAGTGCACGTTTCCTCTGTCGCCTCCTTGTGTTTTTTTTGTTTGTTGTTTTGTTTATTCTCATGAGGTGCAAAACAAAGCTCTAAGCATGACAGTGCAAAGACATTTAAACATCCAAGACAATACAAAAAAAAAATTCGGAAATTTGTCTCATCTGCGTACAGTAAAAAGACCGAAGAAATTCAACGTGATTGGACAGAAAAAAAAAAACAAAAAACAGGAGCAATAAGCAGGATGAATGACGGGGAGCAAGAGATAAATCTTCTGAAAAATACAGGGTGGAAACTGTACAGCAATACTGGCCAAAGTGGGGCGCCGATCCTGGACGGACGGAGTGAGCGTGAGGCCGTTACAGCAACACTTTCATCAGTTGGCATAATGACTTTTAAAAAAATGTATATAAAAAAAATCAATAAAAAAAAAGAAATTACACAATTTCCTCAAACCCGTCACACTCACGCACACACACGATCACATTCGTTCTCACAATCACGCCGTTAAATGAACCTTCATAATCATTGTTGCTCTGCTGTCACCAGAGAATTTTTGCAAGTTGCCGCCCACTCGAGTGGAAACCGCGATCTGTTCGATGCGCGCGTCGCTTTCCGTCACCTGTAAACTGCGTTTGTGGCGTGCGGCGTCATGCCGTGACTCGCCAGGAGCCCCTCATTGAGCTTCCTTAAGAAAGGCCGGAGACTCCCTGCTTCGACCTCGGACTGCGGCGAAGCCCAACCCTGGTGGAAACGAGCCGTTTCGTGGACACACGCCTTCAAAATAAAAGCAAAGAAGCAGTTTCCTACTTCTGCTCCAGAGATTCGAAGCTGTACTGAGCTTTACCAGCCAGGGTCGGTCGGGATCCATGTAAACTCGAACGTCAGCCTGTCGCGCTGGACGGATGCGGGCGAGCATCGCTCAACTTTGGCCCAACAGAACCGAGCTCGAGGCGGCGATTCGCTCTCAAGCTCGCCTCCCTTCCTCCTCGTACGCACGCGACATTTCTTCGCGACAGAAAGTTGCTACGTTTTTCAGCACATCGCTCGAACGGTTCGGGTTTCCCGGGACGAATCGGGCCACATCTTTCTCCGCGGAATGTCAAAAGTACATGAGGTCCGGCGAGGAACAGAAAAGCAACCAGTTTTGGGGGCCCACACGAGCACGGGCCCCTTTAGCTTTCTCCCACATCAGCAAAAGCCTATACAAAAAAAAACGATGAGTTTTTGTACATGAGCAGGTTTGTTTTTTCTTCTAAACATGCAAACTTCGACTTTAAGCAGGAATAAATACACAGGAAAGGTGTCGGGAGCCCCAACGTGTCTTCGATAGAGGGTAACACAGAAACATTCTACAGCGAGGTGCGTTCGCCACCAGCAGTGTGGACATTACAGACGTTATTGGCCAAGGTCACTTCTTTCAAGCATTTTAAAACAGAGTTGCTACTGATTGACAAAAAAAAAAAAAAAAAAAAGCCCCACCCTGGGTTGGGGGCGCGTATGTTCCCGGCCTCCCACCGACACGCCAAAAAGGGGGGGGGGGGGGGGCAGGAGCGCGTTGAAGTTTGCTTGTAGTTGGAACACTTTCCTCCTGAACGTCCAGCAGCTTCGATACAGCATAGTTTGCCAGAGAACGTACAAAAAAAACCAACAAAAAAAACAAAACAAAAGGCATACAGAAGCTTTACAGTATAAGAGGGGCCAACGGAGCTGTTGGCTGAAAATCAAAACATGCAGGTACAAAAACAACAACAAAGAAAGAAAAACACGACTTTTGTGGCACCCTTTCATCGTTTTTGTTGGGGTTTTTTGTTTTTTTTTTTGCGTTTGAATCTGCTGTCCATCGACTGCGCGCGCGCGTCCTGGAGCGCTCGCACTTCTGAGGTGAATCCTCGTGACATGTTTCCATGCTAACACTGAAAACTGGCGATACCTTTTAACCTGGAAACTGGCAGCTTCATTCCCTTTCCGTTTTTTTTTTTTTTGTTTCGTTTCACTCCTTCGCTTTGCAAAAAAAAAAAAAAAAGTCACCTGCAGCGTGAAGGAGGGAGGAGCTTGTTCGTCGTCTTCACAAGGGCGGGGCGTGGAAAGAGCGGCGTCGACAGATCAACTGTCCCCGTGACTGAAGTGGCAAGACAGTCCAGCTGCTTTGTGTGTCGATCGAGTGGAAAGTGGACCCCCCCCCCCCCGCCCGGTCACCTGGCGTGCAGGTGGACGTGGCGCGTCGCGGTACCGTGGCAGGAAATCAGCCCCCCACCCCCCCCCAAAAAAAACCCCAAGACGGACGACGAAAAAGAAACGTTCCTTTCCCGATCAGGAAGATGTGCTTCTATCTGGCTGGAGTGTAAAAAAAAAAGAAAGAGGCGGAGCCAGCCGGGGCTCCCCTTCGGCGGGCTTTCTGAGCTGGTCCCGGAGGTTGTGATGCTACAGTGCAGCCGATTGGTGGAGCGGATCAGAAGTAAAGGGCGGGCTCGCTGCTGTAGTCGGACAGGGAGGAGCTGTCAGCCGGCGTGAGCTGAAGAGGAGAGACGAGGCGATGAATATCAATGGCTGCCGGATCCAGAGCACGTCAAAACACCTGCTCGGCTTCCTTAAAGAAGCAGCAGCACAGAAGCTCTTCCTACCGTGCTTTAGCATCATTAATCAGCTGCCAATAATTGAACGACTTTGCAAGCGGCTCAGAAAAGAACAAAGATATCTTCGCGTTTTTACTCGGAGACCTTCCCGTCAGCGAGCTTGAAATATGGCCGGCCCCACGACAAAGCGGGCCTGTGTGTGCAGCTGCGGGTTCGAGAATCGGAGTGCGTTCCGCTCACCATGACCTCCTCTGTCAGCTGGGGCTGCTGCGTGGCGGCGGCGGCGGCGGCTTCTTCTTGGTAGGCGCTCTCGTCCCGTTTGAGCTCCTGCCAGGTGCTGAAGTCCACCGAGTGCTTGGGAATGTAGTTGGAGAGATCTGCGGACGGCACGGACAGAGATGAGCTGCAGCCTCGATGCATTCTCCTGCCTTCCTCTTGTGATGCTGAGGCCCCCCCATGTGCAGTACTGGGTGCAGTTCCACGCCTGTCCGCTAGGAGGCTCTATCCTTCTACTTATTCGGGCCTGCTTGACGACTCCTTCTCCATACAAATGAGGTGATGCCGGAGTAACAAAGCAGCCATAACCATTAAAACCAGAGCCGCTTCCCTGCTCGTTTTCTCCCCCACAAATTGGCTTTTTTTTTTTTTTTTTTTTTAATTCTCCTTAATTCCCAGCGAAATCGTCGCCACAAAAAGCGCTTGCACTTCCTCCACATGTCAACACGTGCCTTTATTCCGTCGCACTCTGGCTCATCAGCTGCCGGAAATCTTACCGCGGGGGGGAGGAAAAAGAGGAAACGGCGTCGAACTTTGAGCAAGCCGGAGGGGAGGATTACAGATCCGCTCCGCACCTCTCTCGCTCCAGCCAATGAAACGATGCGGTTCCACAGGCGGGAGGTCTCTTTGGCCGTTATTTCTATTCGGTTCTGAATCAGCCGATAGAAACATGTAAACGCCACAGAGCGCTTCGAAAGGGCCACTCATAATTCCTTCTGCTACTTCCTGGTGCCGTTACTAACTGAAGTTGATTCGTTTAATGCACATTTTCCTCACTAGTCGCATTATTATCTGATCATTATGACAGTTCCACCTTCAGAGGACAGAGAACATCAGCTCTGACGGCGCTCGAAGGGGGAAAATAAGGATCGACAACGAAGCGACACCGAGTAAATCAGTGTCTCGCGTGAACGTCCGACACTGCACGGCTCGCGTCCGTCTCACCGTTGCTGTTGCTCGCGTGGGTCGGCGAGCCGGTGATGCTGGGCCTGGGGATGTGGATGCGCCCCACCATGCTCGGCTGCTCGTCCGGCAGCTTGCCGTCGCGTCCGTCGTCCTCGTCCTCGTCGCCGCTGTCCCACACGCTGCTCTCCGACGGATACTCGTACGTGCTGTGGAGACTCGACTCGTTGAAGGAGATCTTGAGCTGAGGGGGGGGGGGGAGAACAGATGATGATGAGCGGTGATCGACAAACGGGTTTTTTTTTTAATGAATAAAGAAAGCCACAACTGTCAGGAGAAACAGCACATGTGAGCTCGACACTCCTCTTCTGTTCGAGTCACACTGTGAAAAGCACAGTGACACCAATTTTCCCTGGCAGGCTTTTTTTTTTTTTTTATTGCACTCGGCTGGCGAGAAAATAACACACGTCACCGGCCAAGTGATAGTAAATGTTGACTGTCGCTGTAGACTTGGGCCGTTGCCTGTTTGTGACTCGGGCGGAATATATTCCTCTCTGAAGACGAGCTCTCGGGCTGAAGGGGATAAACGAATATTTATCGACACAGTTTCCCACCAAACGCCTCCTAAAGCGCCCTCCATCCAACGCGTGTCCGCGGAGAGCGGCCGGCCCAGACAGCGAGAGGAAGAAGCGGCTGCGTGTTATGACGGAGATCATTGAGGGAACATAAACGGCTCTGACCCAGTTTTTTTTTTTTTTAACCCCCATCAAGATCATTAAGCTCTGGACGGTCAGTAAAAAGAGACGGAGAACAGATCAAACGTTCGGTGCTCTTTGCAGACACCTTCGAAGGGCACGCGCGAAGTCTACTCGCTGTAAACTCATAAATCTGAGCCGAAAAGGTGGCCAAATATTTATCCGGACCCTGCAAAGCATCCCAGGCGCAAGCGGTCACTGAACCCCTGTAAACAGGAGTCGAGTGGAATAGTTCGAGACGTGCACATCTGTCCGTTTTTTCCTTCTCCTTCAGTGCAACGTTCACTGGGGGGAATTGAGGAAGACACGGATTCGAAAGGGAACGCGGTCAGCGCGGCGCGCCGAGCGCGCTGCGTCTTTATGAGCGCGGTTATCATTAAGCGGTTATTACGTCCTTATTGCCGAGTGATCCAACCGCGCGCCGTCGCGCGTCTGAGTCGTCTGCTGAGGCAGCGCGAGCGGCGGCGTGGCTCGACGCGAAGCGGCCGCCCCGTGACTTTACTCGGCGGCGCTCTTCAAATCGGCGATTCTCGGCGCGGCGCGGTCCGGCCCGCGCGTACCGTACCGTCGTCGGCGTTCCCCCTCGCCGACACAAGGCAGGTAAAAAGCCTCGCTAAGTGGGCCCCGAGGGCCCCGCGATC